>JARGXW010000164.1:0-242413 GCA_029204085.1 Mycena sp. CBHHK59/15 | reverse complement strand
CGCGACATCTCAATCGGCGCTGGTGATAGGGGTTTCGGGAGTGTCGGTGGGGACACAGCTGCGATTAGCTGCGTAGGTCGGGGCGCTAATACTGCGCGGTGAGGAGGAGGCGGGCGACTGGTGTGGCGGGTTATCGACAATAATGCCGATGGAGGAAGGCTGGGTGGGAGTGGTCTGGTCAGGGGTGGAAGGGAAACGGCCGAGTGGAATAGCTCGTCTTCTGAGTCGGATGGAACACGGTAAGACGTCCTGGTAGGAATCGCGGCGTTAAAGCCGGGCAGGGGTTCGGTACGCCACTAGGGCAGTGGTGAGGTCGAGGCGGTCTTTTGCTGACAGAACAGTCCGGGGTCTTCTACGACTCCCCCCGCGGCTGCAAGATAGCCCTCTCCGAGGATTAGGCTAGTGCTCCTTTGTCTGCTTTACGCGGGGACGGTCTCAACGTTTCCCGTAGCGTGTAGCGACGTCTGTTCAAGTGAACCGTGCACGATGGGCGCTGCAATTGTTTAACGTCGGTGTGGACGACGTGAGTGGTGGTAAAGGGAATGGGTCTTCAGGTAAGAGGCTGCCGCGACGGCAGAAAGGGTAAGAGGTAGAGTGGGTAGGTGGGGAGAAAGGGAAAGGAGGTCGGAAGTGGCGGTACGAGGGTATGAGGGGTAACCTTTTATTATGTCACAGTCAAGACCTTTAAGCGTCCACTCTCGGTAAGATGAGAGGGATTGGGTGGTGCTCGTGGTAGATCTCGAAAGATGATGGAATAAAAGGTTAACTACGACAGCGCAAAAGCTACTCTACTTATACTGTCTAGGAAACCGTGTGAACTAATCTATATATACTACTACTACCCTTAACCGCATGTTCTTAAGGTCCTTGCTGTGTCCTCATGTTCTGTCGTCATCTCTGACATCATTATGACGTCATCCCATTGTCATCCTTCAAGTCGGGCCGGTCTTAGTCATAGCCTCTTTGTCATCCAGCGCTTAGATCTCAGGCGCTTAGATAGGCGTTGGAACGATAGATCTTATCTAATCGTGACACATCATCCGCGCAGAGGGTGGCGTGGATGCATGCGCCAGCGCGGAGACCAGGTGTTCGATACTGTGGAAGAAATCTACGCCTTCGACCATGGCGCGCGCAGGCTGCGAGGAGCGCAGGCGCCGAGATGGCGAGGTGGGCGGGCGTGGAGACGCTGTTCTATCCTGAGCCAGAATGAAGATGACCAGCCCTGCGGAGCTCCGGAACCGGAAATTGATCCGGAACCGGAGATTGACCCGGATAACCGGAACAGGACCGGAGTCAAGAAGTCGGCTTTCTCGCAAGCACCACAGCTCAGAAGGGTGTGCGACTGTCTGGGGAGGAGCCGAAATGAGAGAAGGACCAGAATGGTGAAGAAGAGAAATCGGTGGTCGACTGGAAATCTGGGGGTCAACCAGAGGTAGACCGGAGATGAACCGGAAGACCGGTAATGGACCGGAAATGAACCGGAAGTACGGTAATGGACCGGAAATGAACCGGAAGTACGGTAATGGACCGGAAGGAAGATCGAATGAAGAAGAAGACATCCGAGGGTACTGAGTTTACCCCGGAGTCGAGTCGCAGATGAGACGAGAAGTTTAAGACTCAGTCCATGAAAGGAAACACGGAAACAACGTTAATTTTCCAGATGAAGTACTGGAAGTATCTAAGACATATTTATACTACCAAACTAATTGTTGATACTAAAAAGGAATGAAAGGAGGAAAAACAATAATGGTGGGAAGGATTGGTAAGTCAGGAATAGAGGACAATAAGGGATTCATGCGACTGGAGTCAGATGATGTCGGAAGAAGTGATGGTTATGTAATCAACATGAGAAGAGAAGTCCAAGACAATAAGTCAGAAGAAAAGAAGTATGGATAAACGGGAAAACACTTAGTAAAGTGTTGTAGCGTCATAGGCCCGATGATCCGAGATGATCCGAATCATTCCGAGATACTTCGGGTTACCGGAAACCGGAGTGTGACCGGATTGTGACCGGAGTGTGACCGGAAACAAGATGCACAGATATAACAGACGCCGAGGATGCTGGACACGGGGTTGGCGAGGATGAGACCGGTGGAGTCGCTTCCACCACAGCTTGCACGCCCAGGGCACGTGCAAACTGTTGGTTGAGGCGGCGAGGGCTGATGGGCCCCGCATGCGGCCTCATGGACGCGAGCTCGTCCAGCTCCTCCTGGTTGAGTTTCGAGCTGGAGCTGGAGGAGCTCGGGGTAGGCGCCTTCTTGGGGGTGGATGGTGCGGGCCTTGACGTCGTGGGCGGTGAGGTGGTGGCGGGCGCGGCGTGGGCGGAGGCGAAGGGCGTAAGGTGAGCTGCAACGCCTTTTCGAGCACTTCTGACGGCGGCGGCGGGTCTTGAGCCACCTCGCCTTCGGGGTGCACGTGGTACTCTGTGCAATCCAGAGTCCACATCCGTAGGAAGGCCAGCCAAGGCTGCGCCTTCCAGACGGACGCGCCAGGATATGCACGGCACATTTCCTCGAGGGATTCCCTACAGTGTACACATGTAAAAAGTCAGCAACCAGCAAACAAAAAAGAAATATAGCAGACGCACGGTGAGGTAACAGCCCCCTTCCAATCACTGTGGACGACTGCGTAGAACGGCCCCGCGAATTTCCAGGGGTCTTCATGGCCCGGGTCAGGTGCGTAGATAGGTGCACAGAGGAGGATCGCCATGGGAGAGGAGATGCGAGATAAGAGAAGAGAGAGATTGGCTTATGTGATCAGATCTCACGCGAGATTTGCGCCAAGTCGAGATTCGAGCGAGAATCTTCAAGTCGAAAGAAATAAAAATTGAGGTTCATAATTTCAGTGAGCTCGGAGTACTATGTAGTGGCGAAAGTCTATACTGGAGATTTATCTACAATGTTTTTTACTCAAATGCCCTCCGTGCTCCTTCAAAACCGTGCTTTTGGGGCACATGCAGCTACACCCAATGCATTCCTGCCCACAGAGCTTGCAGGTGGGGTAGAAATGGCTGCCGTCATGCGTGAACCATTCGATGGAGTCGGGGCACATACATGCACACCCGATGCAGCAGCAGTCCAGACAGTGGGGGCACCGCTCTAGAGGGCGGCGCGGCGGCGCGACGAAGGGCGGTTCGGGAGTGGGGCTGGGCGTAGGACGCCGTGCGAGGTTGGCGGCAGGGGGCACGGGCTTGTGCTTCTTGTGCAACGCCTTGGCATCGGTCCTCCTGCAGGTAGATTAGTAATGAAAGGGCTAATGAATGAATAAAATCCGTGACACACCTGGCCTGCTTTGTGGCCAGTTGCTCTGCCAGCATCTCATCTTGATCTGCCTGTTTTTTTCTAACAGGTAGGGCTCAGTTGGATTGTGCCTGGGGCTGCGAAGACTATAGCGGACGCACCTGAACCGATAATTTTCTGAGTCCTCTGCAACTCGGCGGCGATGTTTTGCACGTTCGTAGATATTCAAGTTCGCGATGGCGGCGCGACGTCTGTGAGGTTGAGAATATTAGCTAGGTGCAGTGTTTTTGAGGGCAGACTTGCAGCTGCATTCTCAGGCGAGAAGCCTCACGCCGCTCAGAAGCATTCCTACGACAAGCCTGGGGTGAATTTTGGTAGAATAAAGCCTTGAAATCCACGTACTTTTCTTCGTACCGTCGCCGAGTCTCGCGATTGTTGTGCTGTTTGACGATGGGGTCAAGTCGGGGCCGACCCCGGGCCATGTGAGAGGAAGAATGTGAGAGGAGTTAGTGGTAAGAGGAGAGATGGTGGATCACGCACGTTAATCAAGTATGGATCTCTGGCGCAATATCAGTTATCGATCAATATTCTCAGTCATTTCGCTTGTATCTTAACTTCACTTGACTCTATCCTCCCAATTATTTGCCTATTCACTGATAACACTTGAAACCTACTATGGCCAAATTTCCAGGCCAAACGCAAGGAACATTATTTTTATTTAAATCTTTTATCAACGAAAAAAAAAAGCTCTTGAAATACGTCCTACTTGGTGCTGGCAAAGTTTGAGCCCGAACGCGCCAGTGGAAGTGCCAGAACTGAGGTGCAAAATCAGTTCGCAACTTTAATCAGTTCGCGACCGTAATTCGGACTGATGGATGCTTGATCACCCGCCTCACCAAATCTTACTTAACTCAAGCCGATGAAACGTTTGGGACTGGCCAATAATAAATGTATTAGGGATTAAGGAGTTCGTCTATAGTGCTATACATGTTCAACCCCTCCTGCCAGCGCGCGGCCTTGAGCGCCATCAGTCGCGCGTACTTCGCTGGATCCTCCTCCTCCAACTCCTTCTCGGTGCGACAACCGTTGTCGACGTACCGGAAGATGCCGCCGGCGCTGAACTGCGTGAACGACGCGCGCTGCTCGTCGTCCTGCATGGGCACGTTAGAGTGTGCGATCGTCGCCGAGGGAAGGAGGATGAGGGCGCCCGCAGGAAACTCGACCACGAGGTTCAAGTCCCACAGGACCAGGTGCCCGCCTTTCTGTGGGTCGAAGTCGCCGAGGGCTTGCACGGCGCACCAGCCGTACGCGAGGTTGAGTACGTCGTGGTGCTTGAAGGTCCAGACATTGCGACCGAAGTTGAATGCGGTGCAGAAAAACACCGAGTGCGCGAAGGGATGCCGGAGGTTGGGGTGGGCCTTGCGAAGCTTCTTGTCGCACGCGCGGTAGCGGCCGTGAAGACGCGGCGCCCACAATGCAAACGCGGCTTGGGACGAAGTCAGCAGGGGCGTGAGATGAGAAAGAGCGCGCACCATCCCCAAAGCCCGCCAAGCGCCCGACGTCTACGTTCGCGAGCAAGCTGTCCGCGGTCTCGGTGTACGGCTCGGTGTGGAGCCACCCAGGTGTCGACTGCCCCTTCCCGTATGAAAGGCCGACATTGATTGCAGCGAAGAGGCCGCCTCGATGGCGGTACATCGCTGGGGGGAAGCACGCCGCAGCGCCAGCATCGCGGATGGCGTGGAAAGCGCGGCGAGCGGTGTCGCGGTACGTGTCGTTGCGGGGTTGGCCGGCTAGTACAGCGAAGACGCGCCCAGCGCTGTCAACGAGGGGCCGAGGGGTGCTGACGCGCACCGCGTTAGTGCAGGCAGGGAATGAAGTGTGGAGAGGGCTCACAAGCCATCCCACTCCACGAGCTGGAAGCCAAGGCCCAGCATGTCGGCAAGAGTCCGGCGGACCTTGCAGCCGGGGCCGCACTTTTTTTTGGGATCGAGTTTGGCGGCGTATGCGCCGAGCACGGCTGGGAGCGTCGGCGTGTCGAGGTGCGTTGCAAGGGGCGCGGCCGCGGCGGGCTTGACATGCTCTTGGATGGTGGAGGCAGCGGGGGCGTGGCCGCGCGCTTGCTTCTCCCTAGCGCGTTTGGTTTTTCTGCGGGCAGCGGCGGCGGCGTCTTTGTTAGCCTGGCGCTTGGGCTTGGCGGGGCGGTGGCGGTGGGGACTGGTGTGCGGGTTTGGATCGCTCGCGACCACGTTGGCGAAGCTGGTGCGTCGGCGTTTGTGCGGGGATGGCGGGGCCTTGGCGGGGTCGATGTTGTCGACCTCGTCCCATGGATCGGTGGGCGGAGTGGGCGGCCACTGCTCATCCACGCCTTCCGCATCGAGCAGCGCGCCCGTGTCGCCCAGTGCGGCGTGGTGGCCTGCGTCGTTCTCGTCTGCGTCGCACTCGTCGTCGTCTTCGTGGCCCTGTTCGTGGGCATCTTCGCGTTCGCGAATGTCTTCGGCAGCAGCCGCGCGTGCGACGAGTGGCGCAAAATCGAAGGTAGCGTCGCGGATGGGGGCCGTGGCAAGAGGCAGCGAGAGTGCCGAGAACTCTCTGCCGCTGCGCGTCTGTGGAGCTGAGGTGAGGCTTGGGGTCGCGCAATGACGCGGGCTGCTTACCTGGCGGCTTAGAGGAAGCCAGAGCATCTGGGAATCTACAAGGAAATAAGGTCAGTATAGTGTATGCTGGGTGGCAACTCGTCCAGCACGCGGGTTTTGCGTGCTCTGTGAGAAGTGCCGGTGCCAAGTGTTGACTCTAGCACGCGAGCACGCGCAGAAAGACGAGTTGCAAAATGAAAACTTACCGACAGGTAGAAGCGAGAGGAGATGGAGAGACGCGTGAGGTCACATCAACTCACGTGGCAAGAGGAGATGGAGAGACGTGCGAGGTCACATCAACTCACGTGTGACCGTGACTTGACTTGTGAGTTGTACACATACCTCGCTTTGACCTGCTCACCAGCAGTCCCGCGCACCAACTCACTCGCGATGCCCCGGGATTTTACCCCACGGAAGGCTGTCCGTAATACCGTCACCTCCCTCTCGAACCGCGTGCAAACGGTCCAAGGCTCACGCAGCGGTTCCACTATCCGCGCTTCGCTGAGCCAAACGAAAATCGAGAAGGCGCGACGCGAACAGGAGCGGCGGGAGAAGGCACGGTTAGAAAGTGAGTCTCTAACCTCATATCCTTTTATAGCATTGCTTATTTTCATGTAGATTTGAGCCAGCAAGAACGTCGCGCGCATGATGCGATGCGCGACTTGCCAGACCCATACCCCGACGACGACTGGGAGGACGATATCGTCCACGGCAGAGCTGAGGCGCAAATTAGCCACGCAGGAGAAGCCCTGCCCGAGGATCCAGAACGCGCAGACTCGGACTTATTCCAAAGCCTGCGCGAGAACCAGCTGTGAGTTCTTTTTTTTGCTTTCATGTTTTATTTCTAATTCTACATTTCAGGGGCTTATGGGGCCGCCGCCACCGCCGCCGATATCACGACAATCGCGCGCGGCATAATCGCACACAGCTCCAAGTCGATGGATTCGCCGGGCAGCTCGAATGGATGGCGGACGCTTATATGGAGTTGGCTCTCAAGATTGACGGGATCTTGGGGCTCGCGGCATCGTACCCACCTGCAGAGGGCGTGGAAGTCCAGCAACGAATCCCGGTGGATGTCATCGACATTTTTTGTGAGTGCTTTGACATTTTTATTCAACGAAGCTGAGAATTTTTAGCGTGTTCGCAGCAGGATTTGTGTATCGTGGATGGCGACGTCCGCATTGCATCGGCGTGTGTACGGCGCGGGTGGATACCCGTGTCACCGTGGATCCCCAACACCGTCATCACAATCCGCGCGCTGGAGGTCTTCCGCGTCGCGCGTCTTCATTCCCGCGGCTGGGCATCCAAGCCTTCGTGCGCGCCCTCTGCGACATCCATGGCCTCGCACCGCGCGACTGGCTGGGTGCCCAGTTCACCGTCGCGTTCGACGTCTACTTGGCGATCCGTGCGATTGTGGACGGGCGCGTGCAAGTTGCGCTGGGGCGGGACACTCCTGATTGGCGCTTGAAGAATGCCTGCCCGTGCTGCCTGTACAAGGTGGAAGGGGAGGTGCCGCTGGAGATCCCTCTCCTCGCGACATTCGACGGCAACAACTCGTTGTCGCGCTTCCACCGACGGGAGAGGGTGGTTGTGGACGACGAGGGCACGACGCGCCCGGGCGCGTCGAGGGAGCGCTTCGATAACCGCGTCGCGCCCGGCGACTACTACCTGACGCGGGATGAGGTGGATCTGTGGGGGAAAGAAGGGGAGGAGGATTTGTTAAAGAGTTTCGCGCCTGCGACAGAGGGCGGTGGGGAGGAGGAGGAGGACGCGGGGTGTGCCGAGCGCTGGCAGAATATGAAGGAGGAGGTAACGTCGCGCACGTATGGGATGTACAACGAGACAGGCTTCTTCCCCGCGCTCTGTCGGCACAGCTTCATCTTGAAGGTCTGCGACATGGTAAAGAGTGGTGAGCTGTACGTGTGCTTGTCGATTCTGCTAATTAAGATGATTGCTAACAGCCTACGTGTTTCTAGGGCAAAATATCCGCTGGCCATCGCCTCGCATCTCATGAACGTTCTTGGGGAGGTCGCCGTCGCCTACGACGTCGGTTGCAAGCTCGGGAAACAAATTAAGGCGCACCCGGCGCTCAAGGACCTCACACACGACACCGGATTCCGAGCGTTGGTGGGCGCATTCCACGGGCACGGGCACGCCCGCCTGTGTGGGATCGACAACCTGATGATCTACGTCAAGGGGGTTGGTCTCGAGGCCGGGGAGGGCTGTGAGATCTTGTTCTCGAAGTCGAACGTGCTCGCGCCCACCACACGCTACGCAACGCGTTACCATCGACAACTGGCAATAACCACGTACCTGAAGCACATCGACGCCTTCGACACTTACCATGGCCTCAGTAAGTGGTCTTGCTCTGGATGTATTAACATTCTAACCATCCACAGGTTTGTTGCTCTGCAACAAGTATCGGCGCGCCCTTAGGATCAGGGCGACACACGATGTTCTGCGCAAGTCCATGCGCGAACTCGGGGTCCTATCTCGCAACGAGTTCGACCAGTGGAGGGAGAAGGAACGGGCCCACCTGCAGACGCTCTCGAAGGAGCCAGAGGGAGAAACCATGGAGATGGAGTACTTCCAAAAACTTGTGAATCTGCAGGATTCCGAGTACGTGCTTATTATTCTCTTGGATTCTCATCTAACTCGAGGCAGGCAAAGCATGCAAGACATCCTTGGGGTGGATGCCGGCTTCAACGCGGCTGACGGCGCCGCGGGATACGCTGGCGAAGCGCGCGCGACGAGGCGCATCGAGACGCAGCGGCGGCACGCCCTCGAAGTCCAGGCAAAGGCTCTGGACGTGGTCCAGGATCTCGAGGTGCGGCTCGAGATCGAGACGCGCTGGGTCCCTGGCAGCGAGAAGTGGGTCGCCGTCGCGGCGATGGTCCGCAAGCGTCGTTACCAGCGTGCGCTGGATAAACTGCAAGGTCTCATCATCACGCGGATGTTCGAGCTGGCCAAGTGTAACATGTCGGGGACTGGTACGTCTTTGGCCCAGCTATTGTCAAGTACTGACCTATTGTTTGCAGGGTACAAGTTCCGCAAGCACATTGCGAAGGCGTTGCAAGCGCGCTCGAGGGCCGTGCGGAACGCTATCACGAGCTACAACCAGGTGGCGGCGGCGATGACACCCCCGAAGCCGACGCTCAGCTGGGAGGAGGTCGTTGAATACGCGTTCCTCGCGGACTTCGACCTCCTCCGCGAAGGGCGCGAGGATATACGTGGGGAGGCCTGGGCACAGCAGGCGGGGCGGGCCGCGATGGACCAGCACTACAAGCTGCTCCGCGTGGAGGAGGAACTCGTGCGCCTCAACGTCGAGATCCACCGCCTCGTCACATACATGCAGGACGAGGACGCATTCCTCAGGCAGGAGGAAGCCTGTCTGCGCGAAGAAGGGCGCGCCGCTCTGGCACAGCAGGTGGCGCTCTACCGCATGGAGCGGGGGCGCTCCAACAGCTTGCACAACGACCGCCTGGTGAAGCTGAGCAAGGAGCCTGGCTTCACCGCCAACCTTCAGCCTGGGACGAGTGTGTGCCGCGAGCGCCACACGCCCGTTGTGCGCGACAGGGATGAGGAGATGCCCGTGCCGCTGCCCCCGCCGCCGCCCCCGCTGCAGGATGAAGCACCAGCGCCGGAGGACGAGGACGAGGAGGACAGTAGCGACGACGACGACGGCGAGGCCTCGGAGGCCTTCCTCAATATCGTGTGCATCGTCGCGGACAACGACAGGGGGGTGGGGGCATAACAATTTTATTGCTAGTCTATATACATCACTGTAGTACGCTACTATCAATATACAGTGGCAGGACGGAGAACGCGCGCGAGCGGGAGGCGGAGTGATGGGAGTGATTGCCTTGATGGGGCACTCGGCAGCCCGGGATCCGGCATCCCCGCGGCAAGGTGGGGGCGGGTTTGATGGCAGTGAGGAGGGAGTGATGGGACGGTGGCTGCCCCCGGTGCCCCGCCCTCCAGTAGCGGCTGTATCGAGGCATAAGCCGGGTAAATACCATGTATTTAAGGTGCCCACCGTATAAAAGTCAAACGGCCGCTAGTTAGCGAGGGAGACCCGATATATCTCCCTCGCTAACTAGCGGGGGATCAGGGGCACTACAGGTGCCAACGTTCCCACGGGGTACCCTACCCCCCGAATAAGGAAACACCCCAATCCGGTGCATTCTCTGCGCAGATGTCCACTGGAAATACAACATGGAGGAACATCTTCGTGACCGACACCCGAAATGGGAGCTTACAAAGTCTAGAGTCGATCGAGACACCTTTTCCGCCACGTTCAGTATTTCTGAACTCGAACGGCGCAACTTGGACGCTGTCCAAGTCTTACAACTGCCTCCGGAGCAATCAGAAGGCTCTTCAGACGCGTCGGTTGCTGAGAACAGGGGACAGAAGCGTCCATCACAAGCCCCTGCCGGTACTCCCCATTGTCACCGGGTCCTCAAAATTTCTCGCCCCACCGCAGATGGTAGTCGCGTTGTGACATTGTTCGAGAAACCCACTATTTTGCAGTCAAACATTCTTTCTGAGTCAGATGTATTTACAGCATAAATACAAGTAATAAAGGCATGCTTGGTACCCATATGGTTGAGTGTAGCACGCCCAATTGGCGGTGAGTTTATGAATTTCCTGCAGTACGCCGAAGGGCCGAGCAGTGGCCGAGCAATGCCGAACGGCCGCGAGATGATCGGAGATGATAAATCTCTAGTTCGCACAGCCACATCAGAGGACAAGATCAGCCGATCACTCACCTCTTTAGTCTCATTCCAGTGGCGGTCCGCCGGACCGCTCGGAATGATCCGAGGCAGATTTTTGATGAAATTTGATGGTATAACGCGCGTCTTTTGCATCATTTTTTTGACTCCGCTTTCGGACTCCGCCACACCCAAACAGCTGGAGCCAAGATTATCACCTCTTGCGAACTTCAACTTACAGTCCTTTGCATGTGAAACTGCACACCGTTTTCAGCGAAATTGTATTTGTACCTGCTTGTATGTGACCTGCCGTCACACGGAGATTCGCGTTTCAGGTTCCTCGACGCTACCATATGCCGCATCTATCTCCCGAGCTCAGGCAGCGAATTGTTGTCTGGCATTATGAGCAACATATACTGGCAGCAGAAATTGTGCCCCTTGCCAGGTGCTCTTCGAACTGTCTACAATGTTTTATCCTTCTACGTGATTACAATCAAACGACAAATCCTTTCTCTCGGCCTCGAGGCGGTCCTCGCATCCTCGATGCCGGCGACATGAACTATGTTTCCTCCCTCATCCAAGCCAATCCGAAAATGTACCTGGATGAAATTTAACAGCGGCTTTGCAATAGCCGGGGCATCGAAGTGTCTCTGGTCACCATCTCACGCTCTCTATGTCACCTTGCGTTGAGCCACAAACTTGTATCGAATGCAGCCCTTGAACGTAATGAGCTCCTTCGGGCCATTTGGCAGGCCGAATATGGGGACATTCCGGCCGAATATTTTGTCTGGCTCAATGAGTCAAGTGTTGACGACAAAACAAAACAATGATCATCGGGTTGGGCACCGTTGGGACTCGCCTGTGTCTCCCAGACCACCTTCCTTCGTGGCCAGCGATATTCTGTTCTACCCGCGCTGACCTCTGATGGTCTGATCGCCCTCGACATCTTCGAAGGCTCGGTGACAAAGGAGCGGTTCATTCAATATCTCGAGCAAGAATTGGTACCGCGCAGTCCATATATATATCCTCTGCTGTTCTGACCAAAAATCGAAATCTAGGCTCCATTATTGAATCCATATCCCGCGCCACAAAGTGTTGTCATTCTGGATAACTGTGCTATTCATCACAATGAGGAGGTGCAACACATTGTGGAGGAGGGATGTGGTACGGCATTTTATTCTTTCCTTGCTGATGTAGGCGTTGATCTATATATTTTAGGTGCAAAACTTGTCTATTTGCCTCCGTATTCCCTGGATTTTAATCTGATTGAGCAAGCCTTCCATTCAATCAAGGCTTGGCTCCGACGCCATGAAGCCCACGTAATCTTGCCTGAAGTGCGCCCATGGCTAATTGAGCAGGCAGCAATGGCCGTGACTCCGCAGGATGCGGCAGGATGGATCATAAATTGTGGATACTCTTTCTCATAGCCTATTTACACAATGAAGTATTGAAGTTGAATCCGAAATGTGACTAGAAGTTGAATCCGAGTCAGCTATGAGGAGTGTGAAAGCACACGCAGTTGAGGCGGTCCAAAAAGTATTGTATGACAATTGGGATAAAGCACTCAGGCAAGACACAGACACTTCTCAGCTTGTTGGTTCCTCTTGGCATCCAGGCGACCCTGCCATTCAGTACAAAAAGCCTGGAGCTTCATAACTCTGCCCTCCACAGCATCAGTCAGTTTGCTCAAGCGATCAACGGGGACAGAAGGAATGATGTCCGGGGTGAGATCAAGCACCAGAAGTGTGCCCTTGCTGGCTGTCATGTCGACGCCCTTGAGCTCGGCGAAGTCACTGAGGCAGCTCCGCAATTCGGAACCCGGAGCCGGCAGCGGTGAGAGAGGGGGAGAGACATGTGAAGTGTCATGCTTGGGTGATGGGGAACAGCTCCGTTTACGAGACAGGCCACCGAGCAAAGGGATGAGGGCAGCCATGAGGAGCGAATTCGGATCACCCGAGCTCGACCATGCCTGGGTACCGTGAGGACCGGACCGACCTCGAGCTTTGACATTTGACATATGCCCATCACGAGCTCCATCAAACCGGGCATGTTCGGGGGTTCATGCTTGGTCGCATCGCCTGCGGCCGGCCCAAGACAACATATATCAGCACAGTCAAGAGTTTTTGAAAATAAAAATGACGTACCCAAGCCACTGACCAGATCTTGAAGCGATGACTGTTGAGGCGAATATGTTCCCCACTGGGAGACACATAGCAATAACCAATGTCACCGTGCTCCCCGCGATGCTGTGCACAGGGCCATTTGTTCTTGTGTTGGAGTATATGGGCACCTGTTATATACATGCATTCTCGGTCCTTGACTTTCCAGTCATGTCCGGAACCGGATCCCGGAACCGGACGGAATATTCTCGGACTCATCACGGATCACCGGGTTTTTACGCAATGAAGGATTACTGAGTGTTTCCCGTTTATCCGTCTTTATAATCCTTCTCCTTATTGTTCATTTCTCCGACATCACTTCTTCATCCTCTTTGGGACTCGTATTATTGTTATGTCCGACAGGTCACCTGACTCGCACCTTTTCAGGAATACAATTAGGACTTTGCTATATAAACCCGTAACATATGCCATGTACTTCAGTTTGATAATTAATGTTGCTTTGCTCTACGCTTTGCACTGAGTCGTTCTCCAGTTAATTCCTCCGGTCCTCCTTCCTTCACTGGCCACAGTAGTGCGCACATCCTACTGTCCTGTGGTGCTTGCGTTATCCTCCCATATACTTTCCGGAAGTTCTGATCCTCCGGTTTCCGGTTCCGGTTCTGGACTCGTTCATCTCGATCTTCCTTCGGCTCGGTATATAACAGCACCGTGAAGCTGGGCAGTATCACTGAAGCTTTCGGCATTCGGAACCTTGGGGGAAAAAAATCAGGAACCAGTGTGGATGTTCAGATTTGATATGGACCCAAGTTCCATACATCAGTTCTTCTTCAGCTGCCACAGTTTGTGGATTCCCAGGCAGTGCAGTCTGAGATTTTGGAGTTAGAGAACATAACAAAATGTGAAGTTCAAGCTGACCGGGTTCGAGATGCGGAATCCCGCCATAGCATTGATGTCGAACTCAACGGAGACTTGAACCTTACTCTTCTGCTTCGTCATCAGTGCCTCAATAGCAACGGAAAACTGTTGATCCGTCATAATTGTCGAAGCACCAGCTTTGCCGCCGCTATTAAAGTAATCATGTCAGTCACAAGATTGAGCGAAAATGAAGGCACTGACTTTGCACTGGTCCACCAGATCTTGAAAGGAAACCCAGAATGAACCCCAGGGCTATAAATGTTCTCCAAGCCATGCACGGCCAGGAAGGCCTCCTGAAAATCAGTACGAGACATGGTCTCTAGGTGGATATACTCCATTTTCGTCTCTCTCTTCAGCTTCGGCGCAACCTTGGCTCCCCAGGTGGATGGAACAGCAGCCGGAGTGTACACCATACTGATAAAGCAGAGGTAACCTGCTTTAGCAAGGGGAGTATCGACTGTAACAAAGAATAGTATGAACACATTGCCGACAATATTCAAACAAAACATACCATTCTCACTGTCGCTTGCAGATGGTGACGCATTTCCGAGGGCACTGGGTCGCAGAATGGACATGAGGACGTGGGGACTGGGAGAGGATGGTGCTGGATAGTCACGATACTATTTGAGGGACTGCGCAATATGCTCATTCGAAGTGAAATGGAGCGCAGGTGTGTGAGCACCATCTGCAGAAATATTTTATGTCAGCAGTTCGTAAAAGAGAGCACAAATGGACACACCAATCCAGGCTCGGTTTTCCATCCAGTATTTCGATGGCTGATTCACTTCAAACTCAGCACTGAATGGCGGGCCAGCAGGAATTATCGGAGGAGTGTTTTCCTGGTTTTGCTGGCTGTCCGGGACTATCGGAGGTGCTGATTGAGTGAACAGTGGGTCTTGGGGCCCATTGGAGGCTGATGGGGGCAACATCTCAGTCTCGCAGAGTACAGCACCATAGCAAATATATTTATGTCTGTGAATGCGAACGGGGATGGACAAAGATCACCGCTCTAATTTCGCTTCTGGCGCCTCCTGACCGATCCAAAATAATTGGACTTGCCGAAAGAGAAGGATTAGCGCCGTTTTTTCTGATTGCAATATATTTGCACAGCAGAATATGGCTAGATGGCGAGCCAAGATGTGGAGCGCTATCCAGAAGTAGAATAGTGCCCTTTCCCGAAGTAGCTGGACAATACTGGTACATGTCTTGCATCCAGGGTAGACAACAGGTACAGGTACGCCTCAGGAGCGAGCTTCCGGTCCAATGACCAGGGACTCGACATTCGATTTGCTGGACTGTAGAATTGTTCCGGAGGGACAGTGATTGCCCAGACAACCTGGAGAGTGCAGCCTGGAGAGTGATCGGAGGCGGGGAGGGAGAACGAATTTGAAACAATTTCTGCGTGTCGAAACCGAGAGGCCGAGAGCCTGAGCTTGAAATTGGTGGCCATGGATTGACCAGAGTCAGTCTCGCAAGGTTGTGCGCCCGGCAAATTGGGGGATTCAGAACACCTTGCAGGCGTGACTGGCCGCGAATGATACAAGGAGTCGGAATAACCTGTGTTTCCAAAGCCAGACTACATATACGGCACGGTGATGAGACCCGTTGACGCTTCACCAACGCTTCATCAGTGGCGGCAGGTCACATACAAGCAGGTACAAATACAATTTTGCTGAAAACGGTGTGCAGTTTCACATGCAAAGGACTGTAAGAGTTACTCCAGAGTCGCGATCAAAATAAGAAATAGGAAATAAGAAATAGATTTGTGTGATGTGATGCCTGTGTGATGCGTGACTGCCTCGCCTCCCACGCTTCCACTCACAATGCGACACATCTTCCTCCTCTTTCTTCCTCCTTGACGTGTGGTTCAGATGCCCCGCAACACCAACAGTCCAACCTGCAACTGGGTCTCTGATCCCGAGGACAAATGTGCCCTCCTCGGGTTCTTTCAGTCCATCCAGAGCTGGATTGGGGATGGCGGTAGCTGGGAGCTATGTAGATTCTGTCCAGATGCCCTGAAAGCAGCTCGTTTAGCCATGCCCTGCCAGAGGGGGCGGAAGTGTGCAGCTCAGTCTTGATGTACTGCGGGGTGATGTACATGGCCACCCCCAGCACAAGATACTGCATGAGGGCGGCCACGACACTCACCACCCATCGCACCCTGTCCCGGGGGTTGATATTGGGCGCAGGCATCGCGAGGGACAGCACAGAGATACTGAGATTATCGCCCGGTGGTTGCGGGCCGCTGCAGGTCACGCCTCACATGGACATCACATCACACAAATCTATTTCTTATTTCCTATTTCTTATTTTGATCGCGACTCCAGAGTAGCTCTAAGGCAAAAGAGAAAGGCACCCACGTGATCTAGTGTGCCGGCCCAAACTCCGACAGCTCTTCAACCAAGTCACCAGTGGAAATCCAGCGACGAAATCTGTGGAAATCTTTTGAAATCCAGTGGAATTCTGCAGGTCAGCAAACTGCTATATTCCACAGGTGCAATTCTGTGGGATTCCTCAGGCTTGCCACATGCATATTATTATGCCATAAGTATGACTCATCACTCAACAATAATGCCCCTGTAGGTCCACGAGGACTTGTCCTTAGACCTCAGGCCTCAGGACCAAGGTCAGTGTCAAAAAATGTGTCATTTGGGACTTGATATCATACTTTCACATCTGTCAAGTACCAGATTCCGTCGGGGCCCGTCGGGGTCCGATGGGTCCTGTCAAGACAAATAGTTTTATGTGAACGATAAGGGAGGAACGTCACAAAGGGGGACTTCGTAGATAAGTGTGAAGTCCTATCAGATGCCAGACGGAGGTCCGGCTCGGGGACCGACGGAGGGAGATGGACTTGGCTTCAGCTCGTGCGCTGCGCCCTTCTCTACGCCCGATGTCCAATTTCGGAAGAGAGCGGAAGACCGAGAGGAAGAGAACTGAGAAGAGGGAAACTTAGTTGATATTCAAACTGACTAGAAGCGAGAGTACATCGAGCTATTTAAATGATATCGTAGTATAATTAATCATCGGAGGCCGATAGGCTCCACGATGGGAATGAGTATGTAGGAGTCAATGTAAGTCAATGCTGTGTCGGCGGACGTCGGAAGGCCGAGGTCGCCGACGAAGAAAGTCATAGTGAATCATAGGGAGTCTTGAGCATATGGTGAATGAAGTAGCCAATAAGAATGGGGACGTTACGATTTGGCGATTCTCGGAGGCCGAGGGAGTCCGATGTCACGGTACGTGACAGTATCCCCCTTTTTGCGCCGATCCCTAGAGGCGCCGAAAACGGAAACCATGGCCGGATGCCCGTCCTGAAGTTGTGCTACGGGTATCCATCCCGGATGCCGAGACTCCCTGGTATATAAGCCAGCCAACCACTACAATGGGGAGTTTCGCATCTTGAACCCACACCCCACCATCTCCGAAAAAAGCTCACTTGACATGGCCCCCCATACGAACGAGACCACTGCGCAGTACCGCGCCTGACTACTCGCCCTCTCCGACGCGGACACCGAAACCCAGTTGAGTGACGGCGACTACGATGCGCGGGACGAGGCACGCAAAATAGTGCGCAAGGCCAAGAAAGAGCAGGTGGAGAGGCGCAGGATTGCGCAGGAGGAGGCCGCGTGACTCGCCAGGGAGGAGAAGGCTGCGCGGAAGGCCGAGGAGAAGGCGGAGGCCGCACAGAGTGCGGTATCGAGCAAGGCTGCCGGCAAACAGAAAGCCGTTGCACCAGAGGAGAGCAGGGAGGAGACTGCCGACCCAAGCAAGAGGCCAAGGAAGGAGAAGGAGGGTGCGGAGGGCGGTGAATTCCTGCAGAAGGTGCGTAGTTTTCGGACTTCCGATATTTTTTGTTGCTGACTTTTTTGTTTTATTTTTTATAGTGTGCAGCTTGTGCCAAGGATGGCGCACGGTGCATCCGCAGCACCAATCGCAAGGGGCAGGTGTGCAAACGGTGCCAGAACCGCAAGGTTCAGTGCACCCACTCGCACGCCGCCAAAGGCGACCTCGGCTCCATCGGGGCCGAGCTCAGAGATGTCGCGGACTTCCTCGGGCACATGCTCGAGGAACAGTCTCGACATAACGCCAAGATGCAGGCGAACACTCTAACAGAGCTTTCGAGTTTCGTCCTTCAGAGCTTGAAGGCAAGGGAGAAAGTGCCGGGGGCCGAAGAGGAGGGAGGTGCGAAGGAGTAGGTCGGAGTCCACGTAGGGAGTGAGTCGGGGGCCGAGGGTGGCCCCAAAAAATGTATTATAATAATTTTTTGAACATGTAATTATTTTTTTATTTTTTTCTTCGCATGAATAAGTTTGAGTCGGAGTACTTCGGAGTCCAGAATCATGGCGTGCCGGGTATTTGGTGTGATAAGTAACATAAGGAAGAAAAAAGGGTTTTTAAAAGGAAAAACGCTCAGAAGACCTTCATTGCGTAAAAACCTGTGCGAGACATCGTAAACGAGTCGCATCGGTGACCGTTGGTGTCCGATGTTACAACGGACCAGGACGGTTAGGATGTTTGGCATGAAATTCTTCAACAAGATCTGCTGCACGGGCAAGTTCATTGGCTCGTAGCCAAGATGTCTCTTCTGCTGTTCTGGCGTAGCCGTCCCAGCGAACAAGGTAGACTAGCGGAGGCCGACGGCGCCGATCGATTTTGCTGTCCAATATCTCTGCGATTTCATACTCGAGGTCCCCTTCTATCTCGATCGGGGCTGGCGGAGGCCGTTCTCGACCTGGTATAGTATTTGGATGTGAGGGCTCGAGTTGAGAGACATGAAAGACGGGATGAATTTGACGCATGTCTCGGGGAAGTTTAACGGTGAAGGAAGCGGGTCCGGGCTGGGCAAAAACTTCAAATGGACCATAGTAGAGTTCCGAGAATTTCCTAGTCGGTCGCGCCGTTGGGAAGCCGAAGGCATTGATGTATACCTTGTCTCTGATAGAGATCTTTGGGTCCGCGGTTTTCTGCTTGTCTGCGGGTCCCTGATAGCGCTTCTGTGCAGCAGCCATCTGTTATATCCATGCATCTCGGAGTTCCTCGGAGCTCCGATCGGACTTCCTTCGGAATTTCCGAGGGGGACTTCTATTCATCGCACGGGACATTACGCGATGAGGAATTACCAAGCGGATTCCTTTTACTCATAATCCCTTACTTCACTCTCGGAGTTTATCCAGACATCCACTTATTGTCCACGGAGAAATACTTACTCATCGTTCACAAGATGTCTTGACGACTTATTGTCCAAGGACTTATAGTTATGAATCCTTCACAGGATTGTCTTGACGACTTATTGTCCACGGACTTATACTTACTAATCTTTCACACCTTATTGTACTTCACTAAACAATTAGCTTACTAGTATTTAAGCTAAGTAGTTTAGCCTCTGTTCTTCAGTTTGATAATTGTATATGTTATTGCGTTTCCCCTTCCCAACGCAACCTGAGTCGGACTCCGACCTATCGGATATTCCGTGCCTCCTCCGGCCCTCCTGCATCCTAACTCGTCCTCCCGTTATTATCTCTGGACTTGTCTCTCCTTGGTCGCAAGCCGGGTAGTCGCACACTCTTGTTTGTAGTGTCTGCGAGAACGACCTTCTGACCCTTCGGAACTCCGTGACTAACTTCGACATTTTACCTTCGGACTTTCTCGGCAATTCAGATCCTCTCGGCTCAGCACTTAACACCATCTGAGTGCGAAGCTCTTGGTGTAGAGCATCCAAGTCCATGATGAAGTCTCGGGCCTGAGCGGAGGTAATATCCCGCTCGGGGTGCACGGTAAACGACGGGTGATAGCCCTTGTTGGCGAAGAAAGGAGACACTCCGGTAGTTTCATTAGGAGTGTTATTGTAGGAGAACTCGCCTAGAGGGAGAAGTGCAGCCCAGTTGTTCTGCTGGTAATTGCAGTACATCCGGATGTATTGTTCCAATGTCTGGTTGACGTGCTCGGTCTGTCCATCAGCGGAAGGATGGTATCCGGTGGTGAAGTGTAGACGCATATTGAGCGCTTCTCCCAAGGAACGGAAGAAATGGTTAACAAACTCGGTGCCCCGTCGGAGGTGACATGGCTCGGGACTCCGTGGTTGGAGAAAACATGAAGGACGAATAAATGGGCTAACTCGGACACCGAGATTTTGGCGTGACAGGGAATAAAGAGTCCCATCTTGGACAGGCGGTCGACAATGACGAGGATGCTGGTATAGCCGTCGGACATAGAGAGCTGTTCAATCAAGTCCATAGAAATCGAGTCCCAAGGCCGCTCGGGACCAGGAGTTGCCGAAGGAGTCCATAGGGTCTAAGGTGAGTGTATTTGCCGTGTTTGCAAGAAACACATGATCAGACGTAACTTTTAACAAAGTCTCGAAATCCGGGCCACACATATTCCTGTCGGACCAAGGCAAGGGTCTTGTTTTGTCCCCAATGACCAGCAAGTAGATGATCGTGTTTGTCGAGCAGAACCCGAAGTCGGAGTTCCGCGGCGTCCGGGATGTAGATACTTCCATCGTGATAGAGAAGTCCATCTTGGGTTACCCATCGGGGTCCGAGGCGTCATTAAGATGTCGTGAGGCAGAAGGGTCAGAAGGTAGGGCATCTCGGATGTCCGCGTGAAGTTGATCAATGTCCATAATGTGACCAGCTCGGAGGGCTGGGGTCCAAAGCGCGGATGCGCGAAGGGATGCACCAATCTGATGCTGAGTGAATACTGGTCGGAAATTATGCGGATTTGCACTGGCATAGCCACTATCCCCCTCTTTAGGGTAGATGTCCCATCGTCTAGTGAGAGCGTCGGGCTTGCCTCCGAGGCGTCCCGGTCGGAACCGAAGGATGAAATTAAAAGGCGACAGATACTCGGACCACCGAGCTTGCCGGCGTGTCAAGAGTTTCGTAGTCGCAAAATACTCCAGATTCTTGTGGTCAGTGACCACATCAATTGGTGGGACTGCTCCCTCCAGATATCGTCGCCAGACGCGGAAGGCCTCGAAAACGACCAGAAGTTCCTTGTCATGAGTGTCGTAATTGAGCTCGGGGACCAAAAGGGTCCGAGAATGGAATGCGACTGGGCGGATTTCTCCATCCGGCGATGTTATGGAGAGAATCGCCGCAATGGCGTAGTCGGATGCGTCGGTTTCCAGAGTAAGTTGTGCGCCTGGAACCCAATGTGTAAGAATTGGAGCAGTGGTGAAAGCATGCTTAAGGGTATCAAAAGCTTCCTGGCATATCGGGGACCAAAGCCAGGGTTTGGAATTCCGAGTAAGCCGTGTCAGCAGCACGACGATGTCCGAATAGTTCACAATAAAGCGACGATAGAAATTGGCGAAGCCAAGGAATGACTGCACATCCTTGACTTTTCGGGGCTCCGGCCATTCCCGAATGACCTCGATTTTGGAGTTGTCCATTGTAAGTCCTTCCGGTGATAGGATGTATCCGAGGAATTCAACAGTTTCCACGTTGAAGACGCACTTTTGAGGGAAGCAAATAGACCGGCTTTCCGAAGGCGCCCCCGAACGTGCTGTCGGTGTTCCGACGGGTCCTCCGAATAGATGAGGATGTCGTCCAGGTATACCACCACGGTGATGTCGAGGAGATACGAAAAAAGGTCATTCATGAAACGTTGAAAAGCCGCAGGAGCATTGGTCAGCCCTTCAGGCATCACCAGCCACTCAAAGGAACCATAGCGAGTCCGGAATGTTGTTTTCCATTCATCGCTGTGGGTGATCCGGACGAGATGATACGCATGTTTTAGGTCAATTTTAGTGAAGACCTTAGCGCTACGATCGGCGTCAAGGAGGTCCGAGATGAGCGGTAGCGGGTACCGATCCTTCCGAGTGATGTGATTAAGTGCTCGGAAGTCTACACAGAGCCGAAGCTCACCAGACTTTTTCTTAACGAAGAGGATCAGAGCGCCGTGCAGGGAAGTCGATTGTCGAATGAAGCCGTTACTAAGATTCTTGTCAAGGAAACCTCGGAGGGCTGCCAATTCTAGCTGAGAAAGGGAGTATATAGGACCGGGCGGAGGTGATGCCCCATCCTCTAGTTCGATCTTGAGATCGTATGGCCGATGAGGTGCTAATTTTTCCGACTCGGAAGCCGAAAATACATCAGCAAACTCATGATACTCCGATGGAAGTCCGGACAAGTCTGGAGCCGAGGAAGTATCAGATGAACGTCCTAGGACCTCTGAGAGGCCTAGACGGAATAATTGACTACCTTCGCTGCATAGAATACTGGTGAAGGCAGCTGCTCCTATCAAGGAGACCGACGGAGGTTTGTCGTCAGCTGAAGGAGCGACAGAGGGCTCCCCTACGGGAGGGATGGAGCCGGCGGAGGCCGACGGGAGGCCTTCGGACGGAGCCGAAGGTGGAATTGCAGAGCCAGGCGAGCGGAAAGATATTTGGCCCAAAACCCAGTCAATCAACGGATTGTAGCGGGTGAGCCAGTTGTGTCCCAGGACGACAGAGCAAGCAGAATCCAAGGTGGTGACATATAATTCAACCGGAGTTGTGTCACCCGAAGGGAACCGAACATCGAGACGAATGATTTCAGAGATGATGGTCCTGAAGGAACCATTGAACAGACGGAGGCCGATCGGAGGAATAGAAATGCACGTGAGATTATTGGTCGTACAAAATACAGGGTCTGCAAAACAATCGGACGAACCGGAATCTATGAGGGCTCGGAAGTCCGATGGAATCTGCAGAGACTGCAGGAGTGGGCATAAGGAATTTGGGTCTGTGAGGGCAGAGGCATTAAGTTGTAAAAAAGAGTCGGGGGTGCGATCGGGGATGTCTTCGCAACCCTCGGGCCACACGGACTTCCAAGAGTCGCTACTTAGTTTCCCAACTGGGATGCAGTAGTCGGAGTTGCCGCGGTTCCCGAAGTGGAAGCAGCACGTCCGAACACCTTCTTCTTGGGACAGGCGTCACTGCGGTGGCCTTTTCCTCCGCAAAGCAGGCACAGGTTCTCGGCGAGCCGACGGGCTTTCTCGGCAGGAAGGAGTTTGCCGTCGGATCCCAGCATCTTCGCCCAAGGCTTCTCCGAAGTTGTAGAAGTCGAAGTTTGAGCGGGGGATCCGCCGGAGTTCCCTCCGTTCCCCCCGCCTCCCTTCTGCTTCTTCTTCTTGGAATCGCTATTGGCGTTGTTGGGAGTGGGATGATTGCCAGAGTTGCCTGAGTGGCCCAACTTTGAATTGTCAGAGGTTCCGGATTTCGCCAGCGGGGCCTGAGAATGCCGAAGTCGCCAGTGTTCTCCTTAAGGGTTAAGCCTTAATTTAAATTAAGGCTTAAGATGCCCTTAAGCTTAGGGCTTAACTTGGCGCGGAAAAGTTCTTAAGCCTTAATTAAGGCTTAATGATGGTATTAGATAATTGGATCACTGGATCAGCGGCGAAGCTGCCAGCGAAGCACGTATTCTTCCATCGACACCGGACATGCGTTTGAAAGGGCCCCTGTGGGAGTTCTTCCACAAGGGGGAAAAACAGAATAGTGCCCATTACAAGGCCTACTGCCTCGGCTGCATCAACTCTCACCGCCCCGCTGGCGCCGGCACCAGCGACGCAATCGACGTCGACAGCGACTCGGATGCCGAATCTCCCGGTCCCAGTGCAGAAGCATGGTTTCAAGCCGGTGCAAAATATATTCTCTAATTGAATCTTGCTTATAATAGACATCCTAGCCTTGCTCAACGTGCAGGCTGTCCGCGGCGACAAGCCTGCGATGATTGCCCATTTGATCGGCTGTCCCCATGCCTCGGATGCGGCGAAGAAGCAGGCGAAACGGCTGAAGGGTGGGAAAGATTCGAAGCAGCCAGTCCAGCCAGCGGCGGACAGCGGGGATGAGGGCAACTCTGATGGTGGTAATCCGCGGAAGCGGAAACGCTTCAAAGATGTGGAAAAGAACATGAAGCAATCCCAGCTGAAGGCTTTCAGAGGCGTGGACATGCCGTTCAACAGCTCGCAGTCAGAAATGATACGCACCCAATTCCTCCGTGCGACCATTTCTGCCCATCTTCCGTTCCGCTGGACCACCGACCCCGAAGTCATCAAGCTTTTCTTGATGTTCCGATCCACTGCGACCGATGTGATGCCGACTGACAAGGTCATCTCTGGTCGCCTATTGGACGAGGAGGTGGCGAAAGTTGACAAAACGGTAGCGGAGATTTTGAGAGAGAAATACGTGACACTGTCGTAAGTCGATCATGCTGTTTTCAAGTTCACGGTGTGTTTTGACATTTTGACACGCAGTTCGGACGGTTGGAAGGATAAATATTCCGTAACCGGAGTTGACGCATCTGTGGGTGGAAAGGTACGAGCACACGAGAAATATATACAGTCTACTCACCTGCGCGCAAGTCATATTTGATAGATGTTATCCATACTCGGGGGAAAAAGAAGGACGGTGAATCAATGTATCAGTCATTTTGCCCTCAGATCGACAAAGTCGAGAAAGAGACAGGCTGCATCGTGGTTTCATATGTTTCTGACAACGATGGCGGAACTCAGAGCGGCCGGAATAACTTGATAATTCGTCGGCCGTGGTTGATTGGACTAGCGTGCTGTGCACATCAGGTCAGTTTTATAAATGCATCCCGTGGACTGCTAATTAATGCGACACAGGGCCAGCTTATACTTGTTGATTATATCAAAGTGAACCCCATCGCCGCCCAGACCGCTGAAGATACAACCGCGGTGATTGGCTGGGTTAATAACCACGAGCGTGTCCGCGATGTCTTCGACGAGGTACAGGAAGAACAGAGCAAAACGGACGCTCTTTCTTACCTCATGGCGAACCTTACGCGCTGGACCACACATTCCCTGTCGTTCAACCGTCTTCTTCGGATCAAGAGCCCAATGCGTAAAGCGGCGATTGTCCGTCGCACCGACATCATTGCCGGCCAAGTTGGTGCAGAAAAGAACAAGAAGAAGCGGATGAAAATGGAGGTGGAGGCGAACAAGTTCTGTGATCTTCTGGATGATCCAACGTTCTGGAAAAACCTCCAGACTGTTGCAGACGACATCGAGCCGATTTGTTATATTACGAATATTAACCAGGGCGCAAAACGCGGGCCGACCAGGTGCTTCTCGGCTTTGCAGGTGTCTTTCTGCATTTTAGACGGCATGCAGACTCCCGTGTCGCCGATGGAATGACGAAGCGTCTCGAGAAACGATGGGCCGCCATGGATCAAGACTTCTTTGTCATTGCGATGGTACTAAATCCCTACGAGCGGATTTCTCGTTTCGGCGACCAGGCTGGAATATCGGTTTTTACACTGAGAATCGTTCTCATGGAGGTACACTTGTTCAATTGTCGCTGTCAACTATCTTCTAATTCCCCGGAATTAAGCTTTATTGCCGCGTTAAATCACGTCCCCGATGGGCCCACTCACCCCTGAACAACAGATTGAGCTCGACGCTGAAAAGACCAGAAAGGAGGGGGAAGTATCCCAGGCATTCCTCAAATACATGAGCACGCTCGGCGTCTTTGCCGACTTCGAGCAAAATCGCGAAGATTTTCAAAAAATCCACGTGAGCATCGCCATTTGACTCGTCCGTGACAGTACTGACTCCGAGACGTAGGGAAACAATCCAATCGTCGTATGGGAGCAGCTCCTCGGAATTCCTGAAGTTCGCGAGCTTGCGGACTTTGCAATTTTGATTCTCGGGATCGTCGTGAATACGGGAGGTAACGAGCGTGATTTCTCGGACTTCAAAATCAAGAGAACACGTCTCCGGAATCGCCTCGGCTTCACGAAGACGGGGAAGATGTCCAAGGTGAGTTGTACGAGGTGTAGTCATCTGATACTGACAATATCTCTAGTTGGGTGCTGCAATTCGACAGGAGCACATTGCCGAAGGCTTGAGAGAGCCCCGGGAAAAGCGCAAAAATCACGCCGACAGCCGGGTCGCTGACTTGATTGCAGTACCGCAGTACGCTGATCTTTTGGACAACGAAGAAGAGTCTGATGAGGACGAAGCGGAGCATACCAGCTCGCGCCTCGTCAACTCTCGAAATGCGTGGCGCAAGACCTATGTGTCGTGGGTGGCTGCTGCTAGATTGGAAGCGACGGAAGACTCAGACGCTGATATTCCGGAGCCCCCGGCACCTGCCGCTCGGTCATCGAAATTCCTTCCAGCCCGGCTATCTAAGCTTTTTGGCGGGAAGATCCCACAGCCGCCGAAGCGTGCCCCACGTCGTGCCTTCACCCGGGAGGAAATGCTGATGGACTTGCTGGCCGCTGAGCACTCGGACGAAGAACCAGACGATGGCGAGCTTGAAGGGTCAGGAGATGATTATCCTGGCTCGGACTAGGTGTATTTTGTCGTTTACTATAGCTCATCCCAAATTTAATGCCCTTAATATGCCCTTAATATGAGCCCTTAATTAAGGGTTATTAAGGCTTAAGGCCTTAACTTCAGAAGGTGCCCTTATTAAGGCCCTTAAGGAGAACACTGGAAGTCGCTGCTCCTTCTGCCATTCCCAATGGGAGGCTTCGATAGATTGAGCAGAGATCTTGAGGACATTAAGGGAATCGGGTTTCCTGCCAGGAAGATCACGGAGTTTGAGCTGAATATGCTCGGGAAGTCCATCATAAAAGACCTTTCGGAGAGTGACGGAGTTCCAGCCTGTAAGCTGTGAGAGCTTATTGAAGCGGACCAGATACTTCTGGATCTGTTGTCCGTCGCCCATACGCAGAGCAACTATCTCGTTCTCGGCGTCCTGTCGGGGATCGTAGGTGCCGAAATTGAGTTGGAGTTCCGAAACAAAGGTGTTGTAATCATTAAGCCATTTCGGAGTGTTGTTCGGGTCCGGATTGACGTAAGATGGTTCGAACCATCCGAGGGCGTCTCCAGTAAGGTAGGAGATCATGTAGTTGACCTTCTGCTGATCGCGGACGAATGCCGACGGGCGATCGCGGAAGTTCAGAATGCCCTGGAAAAGGAAGGTTCGGAGTTTCTCGGGGTCTTTCCCATCGAACGTCTTGGGATCCCGAACTCGGGACCGAGTCTTGTCTTTGGAAGTATCGCGTTGATTAAGTGCGTTGCCAATACCCTGAGACATGGCTTGGGTGAGGGACGTAAAAAACAAGGTGGGGTTGTTGAACGGGTTCCGGTCGGGGGTTGAGGATCGACTGCGTCGGCCCCCGTTGCCCCCCGGACCATCACCTCCGCCACCACCTCCACCGCCTCCGCTACCTCCACCAACAATATCATGGAAAGGGTTGTTTGACGATCTTCGAGGACGTTCGCGTTCTTCCGGCTCCCGAGGGGGAGTCGGAGGCCGACGGTTCTCCCCAGAGGAGATCGGGGTCCGAGGGTGGTCTTCCTTGTCCGATTCTTCCTCTATCTGTACCAGGCTATTTCTGCCTGATCGGGGTCCACCGGTTTGCGAGATCGAATCGAAGGGATTAGGTGAAGTGGGAATGCGGGTTTGGGAAGGACGGGTTTGTGTGGAAGTCATACTGCCAGCAATGTGAGTGCTTTGCCAAGTGACAAAAGATCATTGAATATTTTGGCTGGCTATGTTTCGGAGGCCTGCGCTGTAGTTGACGCGGGAGTCCCGAATAGCCTGATCCTGTTGTCGGCGTTGCTCGGCGATTTCTGGAGGAGTAACCGCGAGTCGTGCAAGTCGCTGAAAGGCACATTCGTTTCTTTGTTGGATTTGTGTGTTGAGGTCCAAAGCCATAAACGGGTGGGCGTAAGAAGAGTGAGTTTGAATATACTGTCAAGTACTAGATTCCGTTGGGGCCCATTGGGGTCCGATGGGTCCTGTCAAGACAATAGTTTTATGTGAACGATAAGGAAGGAACATCACAAAGGGGGACTTCGTGGATAAGTGTGAAGTCCTATCAGAGGCCGGACGGAGGTCCGACTCGGGGACCGACGGAGGGAGTGGACTTGGCTTCAGCTCGTGCGTTGCGCCCTTCTCTACACCCAGTGTCCAATTTTGGAGGAGAACGGAATACCGAGAGGATGCGGACTGAGAAGAGGGAAACTTAGTTGATATTCAAACTGACTAGAAGCGAGAGTACATCGAGCTATTTAAATGATATCGAAGTGTAATTAATCATCGGAGGCCAATAGGCTCCGCGATGGGAATGAGTATGTAGGAGTCAATGTAAGTCAATGCAGTGTCGGCGGACGTCGGAAGGCCAAGGACACCAACAAAGAAAGTCATGGTGAATCATAGGGAGTCTTGAGCATATGGTGAATGAAGTAGCCAATAAGAATGGGGACATTACGATTCGGTGATTCTCGGAGGCCGAGGGAGTCCGATGTCACGGCACGTGACAGTCTTGCGTTATTCTACGACTTGGTTGGTGGATGCAGTAGCTTGGAAATATGCAAGGCTTATGACAGGAGTATTGGTTTGGCAAACGGGAAATGTAGGGAAGGTTGCTCTTGTTTGACGATGTTGCAGGACCACAGGAGTGAGGGTGAGCAATGGCCTATGAGACGTCCTGTCTTGATGGAGTGCGGAAGTGCAGAACAGGGGAGCAACAGCAAGAGACAGTGAGGCCCAGGAGTACCAGCCACAATAGGAACCCATGTTCTTGAAGGTCTTGAGGAGAAAGGAAGCAGTGGGTGATTGAGGGAAGTGGAAAGAGGAAGAGAAAAGTGTTGTCGTGGCAATGTTTGCCGCTGTTTGACAGATTGATCGGCGGAGTTTGAATGACTTGAAGCAAAACTTGTCGAGAGCTCAATTGGACAATCACTGGAATCTGCTTCATGAGGTTGTTTGAGCTGAGATTTGCACTTGCTAAACTCAATGGGGTGCTTGTAATGCCTGCTGCACCCTGTTTTAGACTTTTCGAGATTGTGTAAGAAAATGTGCATAAAAGTTTCACAAAATATCTGTGGATATCACAAATGTGCTGAAAGTATTTTGGGGGGCAATATATTTTGTGACAAAATATCGCAAAATTGCTAGGGAGGATTTCCCTGATGATGGTTCTGCACAACAGTTTGTCACCAGGTGAGTGGGAATATTTCTGGCTGTTGTCCTGGTACTGGCGCTAATTGGAATTATAGGCAGTATGACTGGAGCTCCCAAGAAAAGGAGAGTTGAGATTTTGCAATCGCTAGAGGACAATGAGTGCGGTATATACTCTGGAGTTTTCCGTTACTGGTGTGGGCAGCGGCGGAGATTGGTCCATTACAATTCACAGCTGCTTTAAGTTCGAGGAGCATCCTGGATCAGATACCCCAGAGTCGACTGACGAAGTGTGGGTATTGGGGTCCGGAGGAGTGATCACAGCTCTTTCTGAACCTGAAGCCGAAAACTACAGTCAGTTATGAAGGTGTTCGGTATTTGAAACTCACTAGATTTATGTTTTATGGCGTGTAATCTAAATAGCTCAACAGTACCTTGCGCTTAGTGAAGGGTGCACTTTGAGAGGGAAAGGGTATTTGAATGCAATTCCGGTGGCTCAAAGGATGTGAGCAGCAGCTCAGAGTGCAATTTGACAATTTGACAGGAAAAGATTTGAGTGAAGGTGCCGTCGCCAGAGAGGGGATGACAGGTGTGGACCATGCAAGTCAAGACCTGGACAGCCTTCCAACTGTACTGGAAGGTGGGTCTTTTGCCAGTTTCACGTCGGTCCACTGTGACCACATCGGACACACGACCAGGATGCAGATAAGCATAAGAAGACACTACATTGCCCGCTTGACGCTCCGACCAAGAATGATGGAGGCACGACGTCTGCACACAGTTCATGTGTCCACACCCGTATATTGCACGGGTTGTGAGTGTGAGGCACGAACACGAGAGACGCAAGGTTTCATGTAAGAGATCGGCCCGGAGCGTGACGTGAGGAGCCAGCCAAACAACTACATTGGTTGCTCTGCTGTCTCACCGCTACCAACGTCGACAGTAGCATAAGTGGTAGCTATGGGCCCTAGTGCCTCTCTTTTTGTCTTTCTTCTCTACCTCGCCCTCTCGTGGAACACCTGCTCGCAATCATGGCTCCACATGCCGGTCTCAGAAGCACCAAGGCTCCCGAGCCAGCCCCAAATAGTTTGGTAGACGATGTTGACGAACGCGACAAGTCGTTATGTGTGGGACCTTCCGAAGCCCCTCCACGCGCACCTCCAATTAAAAAGGAAGAAAAGGGAAAGTTCAGGGAAGTCCCTTACTGGCCCAACGACTACATCTCCCCAGACGAAGAACAGCAGATCAACAACGAGTACTACGACAAGTACATGCAGGAAGCAGAGAAACTCCTACGGGATACCAAGCCTGACCTCTGCCTTCAACCGTCCCCTGGCTCGCCCATCATCCTCGACTTGTCCTCCCCCATCAAACCGGCCATTGCAGAGCACACCCTAGGTAGGACCAGATCCATGAGAATTGCTAACAAGGAGAAGGAGGAGAAGACGAAGGTGGAGGAGGCCAAGGCAGCAGTCGCACAGCAGGCACAGGAGGCCACAATTGGGAGGGTGCCCGTGGTGTGCAGGAAGTGCCAACCGACAACACCGACTGCTGTCGCCACCGGGAAACCAGCACCCAAGAGACAGCGCAAGGCTGCTACCAGTCCATTCGAGGCACCAGTGGTCTCCATCGCAGAAGCAGCAGCAGCAGTACAACAACCCGCTGCCCAGAAATCACGCCAACACTGTCCTTCACGCAGGACCTCCACGAACCCAGCACACCGGCAGCCTGGTATGATGCGGACTACCCAACGCTCCCATTCACCCCTCGCTTGCCGGCCACCCCAGCCAAATCCACTGATGGCGATGACGACACCTTTGACTTTGACCCCACCACTGGCTAATACACAGTCAGCGGCGAACAAATGGCAAGACTGGTCGCCTTGACATTGGCAGTGGCGAACATGGAGCGCCTCACGAGGAACAATGGCGAAAAAGGTGAGTGGGACATCTGGCTTCCATCCCTCACCTCCACCAGCTACCCCGCCTGCTGCCCAGTTGTTCAGAGGTGAGCACCGCAGCTTTATAGGGTCAGCATACCCGCCCACATGCAACCTCCTCTTCGGGCCCCCAGGCCCCAAGCAGAGTGAGCTCGGGTATCTGGGCCAGCGAGCCACCCATTAGAGTACGGCCCGGGTGCCCCCTGCACCCTAATGGCCCTTGTGCCCATATTGTGGCCCTTGTGCCTTGTACTAGACCACAGCCCTCACGCCAAATTACTACCAGCGGACGCACGTCCGCACCTTTTATGGCCAGCGAGCCGATTATACCATGGAGGCCAGCGCACCGTTACTTCCTCTTGACACCTATGCCCAGTTAATGAGAGGGTTCCCTGATAAAGTGTTCCTTTCTAGTCAGAATGCCTGGGTATGTGGAAGTCCTTGCCTCGACAATCCGCAGGGTCGTGAATCCCCAAAACAAGTGCACTATCTCAGCGCACAGAAACACAGTGCCGCTGCACATCCAGAGGATCCTTGCAGCAGGCTCGCGCAAGGGCATTCCCCTTTCCAAGATCACCCCGGCAAGGTGTGCCTCCTTGAACAAAGAGAGATACACATGCCACTGTAAGCGGCTGGTGATCAACGCTGCCAGGGAGGTAGAGTCGAAAGATGCCGACCTCGACCTCGCCGCCAACAACAATCTCACCCCGACCGAGTTCATCATGGCGGGGGATATATTGGCAGATGCCGTGGAGCACCACTTCGAGCCCCGCTCACATGCTGCCATGATCGCCAGCCAGCTCACACCAGGGGCAAGGCCCGGGGCTGTCAAAACTGAACAGCCGGAAGGCCTGGCTGCTGGCTGTACACCTGGCTGTATGCCTGGAAGCACACATGCAGGCACCATGGCAGTTTCAAACCAAATATGGTAATAACAGCACCAAAGTATACCATACCTCGGCAGGCTGGGATCCAGGGCGAGTGCCCACGAGAAACCTTGGTGCCGGCATGCCCCGGGCCGTTGACTGCCGGCCTCATGTGTTGTGCAAGGGCTGCGCATGCAACTGCCTGAATGCTTCCTGGGTGCTTCGGGGAGTACAGCCTGGTGTACAGGCCTTCTGGCTGTCCATTTTTGACAGCCCCGGGCCTTGCCCCTGGTGTCAGGCATCACTACTATACCATCAGATTGCACTCCGACTTCGCCACTTATTTCCACTGCTACAGGCTATACAGCACAGAGGTGATCAAGGCCTTCATTGAAACGGTGGACTTTGATATGTCAGACTGGCGGCAGGAGATATATGAATTTGTCAGTGCGAAGGATCGCGACGAGTTGCTGAGCACCACAGTTGCACACTCCAACAACAGGCTTTTTCCTCCCAACTCCCCAAAGGGCAAGCAGGGCTGGTTTCGCCCCAGCAGTCCCAATGCCATCCCAGGCCCCTCGAACCAGAACCAGTGGCAACAGAAGGGAAAGGGCCCCAAGGAGAAGTGTATGTACTGTGGGGACGGTTCCTACACAGGCTGGGAGTGCCAGTCGGAGCTGGGGAAATGGTGTGTCCACAGAGGACGCAGCAACAAGTTGATCCCTCCGATCCCCCAGTTTCACATCTGCTGGAAATTCATGAGATGGGCTGCTCAGAGGGCAACACATGCAAGTTCGCACACACTTGCTCTCTCTGCAGAGCAGGCGTGGACAGACCCGCGGCTGCAGCGCACTCTGCGCGCCCAGCGTTGTGAATACTTCCTGATCGTCACACCCCTCAAAGCGGACTGGTGGGAACACTGGATTGCAGAGATGGGGCTGATGACAGAGTACACAGATGTACCAAAAGGCATCCGCCACAGTTTTGCTCACAGCTTGAACCTTCTTGACAGGGCATCATCCCTATTCATACCAGACCACTTGGTGTCGGGGAGACCACCCAGATGTAATAGACATGTATTTATCAAAGGAAATTGCACTTGGTCACACTTCCCAGGGTTACGACGCGAAGTTTCTTGAGATCATCAGTCCGTTCCGATGCTACCGAGTTGGCTGCGTCCAGAAAGACCTGCCGACGGGGAAGTGGCGCATGTTTAACCACCATTCATATCCATACAACGACCCCGTAATCCCTTCAGTCAACTCACAAATCAATAAAGACGATTTTTCTTGTGCATGGGGCTCCTTCGAGCAATGCTACCTTATCTTGGCAAGAGCGCCGAAAGGCACACAGGCGGCGGTGTTTGACATCAAAGGGCATTCTGTATCGTCCCCACACTCCCGGAAGACCGGACACAGTTGATGATCTCGTGGAACAGGAAAGTCCATTTCGACAACACCTTCTCCTTTTGCGCCACAAGTGCCCTGGGGGTCTTCGGTCGGCTGGTGTATCTCCTTGTCCTACTCCTCAAGTACATGTCCATGGAGGAGATAATCAAGTGGGTCGATGATTTCGTCTTCTTTAGATCCCCATGTGGCACGATGGGCAGGCACTTTGTCTACAAGTACGATGAATCCATCTTCTTCAAAGTCGGCGACAACCTGGGCTGGACGTGGGACTTTCAAAGCACACACCGTTCAGCCACCTCTTCACTTACATAGGTTTTGACTGGGACACAGTGACTAGAATGGTTACGCTGCCAGAGAAGAAAAAGACGAAGTACCTCAAGAAGATCTCGAGCTGGATGGTCAGCGCAAAGGTCTCGAAGAAGGAGGTCGAGAACGTGGTGGGCACACTGAACCACTGCACCCTCATCATTTCCCAAGGCCGCTTGTGCCTCGTCTCCCTGTATCGTCTCTCCACATCCTTCAAAAACACCATGAACAACTTCACAAAGTTCAAGATTTCCACTAAAGTTGCCGCAGACATCACATGGTGGCGCAATGAGCTGGAGCAGCCAATCGTCGCACTGGACATCATAGAGCCGCTGCGGCCGCAACCAGACAAGATTTACGTCAACACGTCAATGTCCTGGGGCATCGGCTTCGTCTACAAGGGAAGGTGGTTAGCATGGCGGTACAAGGAGGGATAGTTCTCAGAGGGGGGATGCATCAGATGGGGAGATATGATTGCAATCGAGCTCACGCTGCACACAGTGTCACAAGTCACACATATAACACACCTGCGCTTCCAACCTTTTGCTAGACTGTTAAGTGCTGAGCTGAAGGAACCGGAGTTTCCGTGGAAGTCCGAGGCTAAGAGTTCGGAGATGTCACAGAATTTCCGAAGGATCTGAAGGTTGTTCTCGCAAGCACTACAAACAAGAGTGTGTGACTACCCGGCTTGCGACCAAGGTGAGACAAGTCCAGAGATAAGAACGGGAGGACGAGTAAGGATGCAGGAGGGCCAGAGGGAGTACGGAATATCCGATGGATCAGAAATTCTGACTCAGGTTGGGTTGGGAAGGGAGAACACAATAACATATGCAATTATCGAACTAAAGAACAGAGGCTAACTACATAGCTTAAATACTAGTAAGCTAATTGTTTAGTGAAAGACGATAAGGGGTGAAAGATGAGTAAGTCCGTGGACAATTAAGTTGTCAAGACAATCTTGTGAAGGATGAATAAGTATAAGTCCGTGGACAATAAGTCATCAAGACATCTTGTGAACGATGAGTAAGTATAAGTCCATAAACAATAAGTGAATGTTGGATGGATTCTGAGAGTGAAGTAAGAGGATATGAGTAAGAGGGAAACACTCAGTAATTCTTCATTGCGTAATACCCCTTTGTGATAAATAGAAGCCCCTTCGGATTTTCTGAAGTAAGTCTGATCGGAACTCCGAATGGAACTCCAAGTTGCACGGATATGACATAGACATAGTGCGCGAGGTGGTCAACAAGGCCCTCAGCAAGTATAACAGGGCGAACCCCCACTATGGAAACCACTCGTCGGCAGGCCTACAGCACGGAATCTGTCACAAACACCACCTTAACCCCAGTGGCCTCTCAGCGTGGGCCCAAGCCAAAATCCAATATGTGCTCCACCATGCCTAGGCGGACTCGACTTTGAAGAAGTACAACAGCGGTCTGGCCATGTTCTGGAACTTCTGCAACATGGAGGGCATTGGCCCAAGCCAACACCTCCAAGCTAACGAGTTTTTACTGTGCACGTTTGTGGCCTCCCGAGCGGGTGAAGTATCAGGCATAACGGCGAGGGGCGCTATCACAGTGGTCAAAGCTCGGCATATCATCCACGACGAACCCTGGAAAGGTGGCCTTCGTCTGCACTACACACTCCGGGGCATCAAAAACCTAACACCGGAAAGCTCAAAGCAGGATCTGCGCCCCCCAGTTACGGCCACAATGCTCGACATACTAGAGGCCAAGCTAGACCACAATGACCCGAAAGATGCAGCAGTGTTTGCAGCGGCCTGCTGCGCGTTCTGGGGTCAAATCCGTCTCGGTGAGATCCTATCAGAGGCACAGAGCACGTACAAGACGGGCAGGATCCTGCTAGCCTCAGACCTTGGCTTCACTTCCACATGTGCGTGCTCATGAACACTCAGACTACCCTATGCGAAGACAAAGGCACTTGGGGAGATACAGCCATGCTCTGCTGCCAAAACGGCCCCTCAGACCCCATCTGCACCGTTGAGAACCATGCCAGCATCAACACCATCCCTCCAGACATGCCGCTGTTCACGTATCACAACGTGGCTGGCAACATCATTTGTCTTACCAAGAAGAAGCTCATGCAACGATGCAACAAGATCTGGTCGAGGCACAGCCTCCCAGTGCGTACAGGCCACAGCTTCAGAATACGAGGAATGACAGAGCTCCTTCTAGCCGGAGTCAACCCAGACATCGTCCAAGCAATGGGACATTGGCTTTTGGATGCTTTCCTTATCTACTGGTGATGCTTAGATTTGCTAGCACTGTTGCATGTGGAGTACATTGAATTGTAACATTTCTATACAACTATACAATGCTCAAATAATCCAGCCAGCTGTAGGCTCTTCAGGGTGGGGGGTCCCCAGTGCAAGTGCGGGGGACGTGCCTTCAGCTTGTCGGTGGGGTGTCCCCAGCCGCACGTGTTTGCACCAGACAGAGCAGCCGAAAGGCAGCCCCGTCCGGTTCCCCCCCACACTGGCAACTCCTTCGGCATGAAAGAGTTGCCCCATCTCATCAGAGACAGATCCCCGTGAGCACGAAAATTCACGTTTCCTGGGCGTGTTTACCTTGAGCCGTCGCGCAATGTGCGCACTCGTTCAGCTGTGCCATCTCTGCTGACCTGCCTGACATGGGGCAGTTGGGGTAGATAGCGAAGGAAATGAGAGAAGGACCAAAAAATGGACACACTCAACGCCTTTGAGAGGCCAGCACCTGACACGACACGTAGGCCACTGTACTCGACTCGGTGTGCTCGCTACGCACCATGCCAGCGCAAAGATGAGCTCACTCCAAGGGGGTACCAATTCGTGAGTTTTGCACCATACCCTGAAGTTTTTTTTTCAGAGCCTTCGTAGGAATATTTGAACATTGTTTGCATTGTTCCATTCCCATCACGTGGACACATTTGAACCCCCCTGCCGAGCCATCATTCAATGGCCTCCCCGTCCCAATTGGCTCGTTTTCTCCCTGCAAGTTCAACCCCGATCCCCGATCCCCATACCGTGCATGAACTGTGCTGCGTCACGGGCCCGCAGTCAAACGGCCCGCAGTGGTTGGCGCAGTGGTTACCGTGTGCTCGCGTCCGAGTCCGCCACGAAACAGATGACCGAAGAGCCTGACCCGCGCACAGTCGCCGTGCCGACAAGGCCCCGTGAAGCTCCAGCCAAGGGTTGTCCGGAAAATATGCTTTTTGAGAGCGAAATTTGGGGATTTCCTTGTCCGGATATATAAAGCCCTACTAAGTTTGATTAAACAATTCACGTCGTGATGCTAAACAGTGTTTAAGCACTGATTTACTTAAAGGTGGGGCACGCAGTCGAGGAGCGCCCACAAGCTAATTAATGAAATTAAACGTCGTTTTGAATCGGGTTTAAACAGAGAATAATCAGGTTCAAACACTGTTTAATTTAAGACAAGGGTGCGACGAAAAGCAAAAATTGCACACATGGGGGTTTGAACCGGCGACCTCCGGAAAATATGAAAATGAGTTGAAACAAGTAATACCAAGTACACGAGAGTGGCCAGCTGAAATCAACTGACAGGAAAAGACCACCTACGGCATTTGATGCATGTTGGTTGTCCAAACGAAGTCACATGTCGTCACGAGACGGTGGTTGATCTTGGATCTTACCAACTCTCTCTCTCGCTCCCCTGCCTCCACGAGTACTAACCGACTGGTGCCACCCATGCCCGAGTCACGAGAATGCACTGCCTCTGGAAAGCAAGCACAAAACAGTTTTAACACTGCCCAGGCCGACGGGGAATCATTTGTTCTTGAAGGCATTGCCGCCGATACCACCAAAGAGGAAGCCCTGCGCCCCGATGCCTCCCAGCGCGCTAAGAACGGACTCGTTGATCTCCTGGACGCTACTTGCACAATCCGGCGGGGCCAAAATAAACACCAAACTTATGTCTATCCGCCAACACTGCGTGCCACGGCGGAACCCATCCATCCGCACTCAGTACTCTGGTTCTCAAAGATTACATACACCCATCGGCTATCATTCTCCACTTTGGCACTCTTTTCCTTATGGTAAATGGTGGATTCTAAAATTTCTTGCGCTACTCACGCTGTTGTCACGAAGGTGCAATATTTACACATACATCGGTCCAGTTCTATCCGCGGGAGGCCTGGGACAACTCCATTGTCAATGTCAGCAAGACAGTAGGTACTTCCCCGCATGTCTTTCTTCAACGCTAAGGAATCAGGTTCGGAAATTCAGTATCGCTATTGCCTTCATCTTTGAATGCCACGTACTTGCCTTCCCTTCCATCGACCTAGTTTTTCAGGTACTTCTTTGCTTTCAGTTACAGAATTTTTGTGGAATCTACTAACACTTTCCTAGCTAACCTGGAGTACCGCACTTTCGGACTTTGTTTTTCCGCCAAATATCTATCCTCAACCGATCGGCTATCTGGCCACAGTAGCGGACTGGATTGAAAATATATTGGTAAAACCCCCCAGCCACAAACGTGCATGCGATGCGATCCGAAGCACCAACAACATATTCTATGGCATTGGTGTATACACTGTCATCGAACTATTCTTTATGGCCGGTCCGTTCCCATTTTTCAACGCTACAAATATGTTTAGTCTCAGGCTATTTTCTCACCAGGATTATCCCCGTTCCTGACGCTATACGAGGTTTTCAGCAACCCGTCCAGAACGGCTCGCTTCCTCACAGCACTCTATTCCTATGTCGAGAAGAGTGAGAACCATCTATGGTTGGTGGCGTTGTTAATGGTACTCTTGCTCCTTTGGTCCTGAATCTTCCGCAGGAGCCTTCTTCAGCCTTGTATTCATAACGGCATTTTGGCGCCCACAACTGAGCAACAGCTCAAGTATGCGGACTGGCTGTTTGTATGGGCCAAGGAGCGCACCTCGATGCCGTATCGGATGGCTCAATTGGTGGATCAGTTTCATGTGAGTCCTTGATCCTACCTCATCCTTCCGCGAGTTTAAACTATTGTTAGCTCCGTATCGACACCCTAGCTGCCTTGGACATCACCTGGAGTCGCAACTCCCCTGATATTCAACTCTTCGATGTTTTTGAGCCCTCTTTCCTTGCGTCTGGACTACAAGCAGAAACAAACCTTGGACATCTCATCTTTGGTGAAGCCGGATGGCTATCTGCCGGAGGCAGGCGTTCAAAACACGATGATCCCATTACTTCCCTCTATCGCAAACATGGTGAGTTCTTGACTGTCGTTCTGAATTTATCGCTGATCTCAATTCCAGGCTTGTTGGGCTCCCCAACCATGCTCAAGTCCGATTTTTATAGCCCACTCTTTCTACCCCACGGAGAATTCCGTGGCAAGAAATCCTCCCACCGTCCGACATTCACATTCCATTCTCCCAAGGAAATGTGGTCGATCACCCGGGACTTTCCTGAGAACAGTCACTGGAGCAGCGATTCGATGTACTATGTTTCTTTCATTGCCTGGTCGCAATTTTGATTTTACTTCTGTTCAGCATTCAGCAGAAGAAGGGCTCAAAGCATCCCAGATCAATTACTGGAGACAAACGGGAAGCTCTATTAATTAAAAGCATCGTCACCTCGTCACTCGGTGTGTCTATCGGTCCATTGGAATATTGCGGTGTCGGCCACATCGTCTACCTGGGTCCCACTGCACAGTATGAATTCCCGTCTTTTGTCTCTGGTGATATTCTGAAATCCATCTCATGTTGCAGTGTCGCTGTTTGCAAGGGTGATCCCATAATTCCGAAGTATCATGAAGAGCGAAATCTATGCGGCCAGGACCGGATTTCATCCCATCTGGATGCTTCTGGGAAGCGCAAGCGCGGCCGGACCGAGAAGGAAAACAACCAGCTCAACAAGAAACTCGCCAAGCTGGATGCAGGATACAAGCGGGTGGAACAGCAGGTTGATGCAGGTGACGGGGTGGAAGTTGATTTAGCCTTGCAGCCCGACAAGCCCAAACGTCGTAGGCTGGGTCCCGATCAGAGGCTTTCTCTCGGTTTGATTCTGTAATATATGGCATACAATGCCTTTGAAGTGATATGGAGTCTTGAGTCTCGATAGCAGCATGGCTCTCTCGAAGAAAATCTGTATTGCCATTGAATTAATGTGCTGACTGTGTTCTATTCTGCTATGCTACGCGTCTTGACTGGCCTTAGATCCGGCCAGGCAAGCTAGGGGGATGGATTTCTAAGGAAAACTGGCCCTCAATTCACGAACAAAACTTCGAAATCTACCTCCAACCAAAGTTTTGGCTACACCCCGTGCATCCTGCTCGAGTTTGCCAAATTCCTGCGGCTTGGCCCTCGCACATCGACGTCTTTCAAGTGGCAGAACGTCTTGCTAGGCAACCTAGGGGGACAGCTTGCTAAGGGCAGCTGGGCTTCAATTCACGAGCAAAACATCGAAATCTATCTCCAACCAAAAGTTTGGCGACACCCTATGCATCCTTCTCGAGTTTGCTGAGAAATCAAGCTCTCCGGGTCATCCATAGAACAATGCCAATGCACAAAGCCCAGAAACACAACGGTGTATTGAATCATTCTCTAGGGGATATTGCATCGGCCACCACCTTCGCTTCCTGATCCCGTTCCTTCTGCACTCTCTCAATGAGGCTCGCATTCGGTGCCAGCAAGTCCCCGTATCCTGCTGCCGTGATTAGTGCCTGCGCTGTTTCTGCTCGTTTGCGATACGTAGCGGCCTTCTGCTTGGCATATGCACTGTGTCCAGGACGACAGGCTTGTGTGGTTTGCGATGCCAGCGTGGTCCAGGTGTCCGCCATCTTCAAGAAGCTTCGATTCGTCCTTAATAGCTCTGCTAATTTCTGCTCGCCCTGTTCTTGCCATCGCTGCATTTCCGCTTCAGCGCGGAACCACTGAACACGGTCACCTTGAGTAAAAGTCAATCGGGTGTGCAAAAACATTAAATGTTGCATTCTAACCTTCGTTCGACCACTCGTCCATCTCGGCATCTGTCATTTTGCACAATTTTCCAAGCTGCCATAGCCAGCCCTCAGGTCGCTCATCCGCAAGCTTCTTTAGCGTCTGATTGGATTTGGCTTTAGGGCGAGGGGCTGTTCAAAATTATGAGCTGCAATTCGTGATAAAAATGGATGCTGGATACCAGTTTTCCGCTTATCCATCTGTGTCCCGCTCATGAATGAATTCCCTATAGATGTGCCGTGCTTCAACATTTTTTTGATCCCGAGGAAAGGGACTTTTTACCTTGATCCTTTCGCGCGGCAACGACTTGACTGGTTTCACCCGCCTCTTCGAGTGGGACATGGGAATGGACTCTCCAGAGTGCTCCGTCTGTGTGCCGCGAGTCCCCAACACGTCGCTTTTGCAAGACCGGCTTCATATAGAGATCGTCCTCAGCGAGAAAGGGATATGCGGAGCCAGCGTTGAGTGCAATGAGTCCCTGCCTTGCGTCTTCGTACGATTCCATATGCCGATTACGCAGTTTCGTTGCCTCCTCGATGTTGTCCCCGGCCCGCGTATTTTGCTTTTGCTGGCGGTCATTTTTTATCTTTCGACCCGACAAGGCGGAAATTGTCTTGACAATGTTTTGAATTGCCCGTAGGGAGTCAACACTTGACCTTCTCTCCATCGAATTTCCTCCACCGCCAAACTGTCCAGGTTCAGGGCATGCCGCTCTATTTCTGTGGGGAAATCAGATGGCAAGAATAATTTTTCATCTTGAATCGGCGGTGGAGCAAGAGCCTGGGCAGCAACCTTGTCGCCAACGAGGGGCATCAATTCCTTCTGAATCTTGCGCCAGCTAGCAATGCGGAGTTGAACCTTTGCGGTACGAAGGGCAATTTCCTTCCGTCGCGCTACCAAATCGTGTTCATCAGTGGCCAGAACCAGACGCCGGATTTTGCGTCTGAATAGCATAATCTTAGCGTGACCATATGAAAGCGAAAACAAGCGCACTGGATATCCTGGATTTTCAAGGCTTCATCCATAAATCGAGCGACTTTGTTTTGGGGATCATTGTGTTGGCAAATGAGCCGTTGTCGCTTAACATCTTTTCAAAAATTGCACGTTGGGAGGGGACTGTCAATCGGGTCAGGTCAGTTGCTCTTTCATTCACAAAATGACGCCAACCCTTCGTTGCCTTGTGCTTATACACACTGATAGCATCCTTTCCGACCTTCGATGTTCTCCGCAGTGTTTCCTTCCAGTTTTGAACTCGATCGCTAAACGAGAGACTGAGTCCAATGAAATGATTTCGCTTCTCAATATATTTTTTCTTTGCGTCCTTGATATCCTCCGCCAGATCAGAAGCTAATCGGAAAGTTAGTTCAAGTGAAGGGCGGTTGGGTTCAAGTTTCTCACCTATCTGCGCGGTCTTTTTGTAGTTCCAATCGCCATGATGATTTATCATAGTGTCTTGTCTATGCCCATTATTCATCTGACGAACATGGGGTCCCAATTGATTTGACTCCGGCCAGTACTGCTCCGCAGATTCACCGTGAAAGTGCCCCACACATTCCATGTACGCTGTTCCAAAGAGACAACTGCAAGAATCCTGGTGGCCCTGCACATGGAGGGAGGGTACACCCCATCGCATTTTCTTGAGCCTGGGGACCAGCTCAGGAAAATGTTTCTCGAAACGCTCCTCCAGGTGGATGATGTATTCGCAGGCAATGTCGTAAGTGCTGACCTGGTCAATATCTTCCACTTCAAATCTCAGAGTAAATTTGAAGTCGTCGTTGGGCTGATGCTGCTCAATTTTCATGGCAAGTGCCATATCGGCATTGGCAAATCTGCACACATTCAGGTGTCAGTAATGCCGGTTTGGTCAGCCAGATATTCTTACCGCTCGCCGTAGTGTAAATCGACGCAGGAAAGGATAAATACATGGCTGCATTGGCAATTGACTGTCCCTGTGACAGCCATGTTCTTGAACTTCCTCTTATCTTGCTTATTGACAGCCTTGAGATAATTACAAGTCGATTTCTAGGCATGAATTGTAAGATATTGAGCGGCTGCAAAACGACGTCGAACAACAAACCTCCTTTGAAACCGGGATCTCATTAAGGTACTTTTTGTATTCAGAGTCAAGCGGGAAGTAGCCCTTGCCAGCACAGAGGGAGACATCATTTGGATCCGTATTTTTGTTGAACTGATTGCATTGAAAGTTCCCATCCAGTGTTCTCTGGCTCTGATTAAGATGTCTAGAGATGGTGTAAGCCTGACAGTGTCGAAAGCCTAATTGGTTTACCTCAAGTGATGGGGAGTTTGCGGACAGTTCGGGTCAGAATTGAACCCAGGCTCAGGGCATGCTGGGCACCACACGAGGAGATTTCCCTTCGGGCGATGGCTCAACACAGAGTCAATGGCATGAAGCTGACCGCTGCGTTTTCGCAGTGTCAGGAAGTTGAACACCCGAACCACGCACAAAAATGCTGCATATGGGTTCTTGATGTTTACTCATGTCAGAAATGATTATTCCCCCAGTTGAACTTGTACACACCGGAATATCGGCCGTGAAAGAGTTGTCCGATAACCGCCTGATTGCTGCTAGATAATCATATGCCGCTTTCTTTGACTCCAGATTGTGCAGTTGGAATTCCTTCAGCAGACTTATAGTGAATGCAGTATGCGGGTCGCGTGTTGTTGCCGGAAAGAGCCTGGCCTGCATAAGCTGCTTGATTTTGTTTGGGCGACCCTCCTGGCAGCCGCAGAAAGCCAGAGGACATGTATGGACCCCGTTTGTGTCCACAACCGTGAATAAGGTTTGCCCGCACGGTGCATCACAAGGCCCCCCTCTATGTCCGAGTTGGATGGTGTGTCCGAGTTTTGAAATCTCGTGCCGCACAAAAAACCCTTGGTCAAAGTCCCACACCTCTGCCCAGTGAAACGGATTTCGTATGTGGGCATCCACGAAGCATGCTCGACATGAAATTTGATAATTTGTGCAGTCATAACACTGGACGGTGGCGATCATGTCTGTTCTTCCACAAGTGCAAGGAGAGCCGGTCAAGTCATCCGCCTCATAATCCAGCAGGAGGTTCCCAAGTTCGTCGAATTTCTCCCCAAAGTCTTCCAGGAGCTGGGCATTCTGAAATTGTTATCAGTTTTAATGTTCATGAAGCCAATGTAGTGTCACAAGTACCCTGGTAAGCGGTTTCTCAATGGGTTGGGTGGGTTCTCCGGGAACTGGTAGCAGAGGTTCCTTCATAGTTGGCTTGTACCAGGTATTGGAGGTGATCTCCCAAGTATCGAGGTGGTTCGTGATGACCCGCATCACTTGTCACTGTGAATTGTACCGCCTCACAGACAGGTTGGCAAAGATAGTATGGTTGCTTGCAGCTTCCATATCTGCGGCCTTGCGCTTTAGGCTTTTGTTGTGGGACATCGGGCAAGGGATAGGGTGATAGAATGGAGGGCCAGAAATGACGGTGGCAATGTTTGGTTGATAGATATTCAAATTTAACCAGCACCATGCAGTGTTTTTTTTTCGTGTTGCCGGGTCGGAATGTATCAGATAGATTGTTGCCAGGCACCGTGTTCACGTTTCACCCGCTTAGCCGATATCGAACTCAGTTTCGATTGAGTTTCGATCGTAGGTGACTGTGATGTCACAATGTGACTAGGTTCGTGATGACCCCGCATCACTTGTCACGGTGAATTGTACCCGCCTCACAGACGGGTTGGCAAAGACAGTATGGTTGCTTGCAGCTTCCATATCTGCGGCCTTGCGCTTTAGGCTTTTGTTGTGGGACATCGGGCAAGGGATAGGGTGATAGAATGGGGGCCAGAAATGACGGTGGCAATGCTTGGTTGATAGATATTCAAATTTAACCAGCACCATGCAGTGTTTTTTTTTTCATGTTGCCAGGGTCGGAATGTATCAGATAGATTGTTGCCAGGCACCGTGTTCACGTTTCACCCGCTTAGCTGATATCGAACTCAGTTTCGATTGAGTTTCGATCGTAGGTGACTGTGATGTCACAATGTGACTAGACATGACTGTTCGTGCTCCCCAATGTTCACTTTGGCAGGAGCCGGATGTCACATCGGGTCCAATGGTTTCGGTGCCCAAGGCCTTCCTAGATACCAAAGATCATTACTGGAGAGCAATCCGAGCTTAGAAATCCATCCCCCTCCCAGTATAACATTGCATTCAACCGAGGATGTCACCGTGACTAAATGCGGTTGTGTCGGGCAATAGAAACGTGCTACGATGTGCTCAGGGTCACCATATGGTACCAGATATCTCTGCCAGGACGGGGAAAAAATTCAGGGGTGGAACCTATCACTCTTTGAAACCGCCAAGAGCGCAACATCTGGATAGTTCGGTGGTCCCAGCATGATAGTATAAACGCCACATTGCAACATTATTCATTGATAAATTGTTCGAGTATCAGAAAACAACGAGAGACTTGGGTAAAGAGAGAGAACAAGATAAAAGTTGTAATAGTACTCGCAAAGGGAGGGAGTGGAAGGGTATTTTTAGGACACATGGCAAGCCTATTTTGAGCAAAGGAAAGGAAGAAAGAAGGAAACAAGGGGAAGGCGGAAAAGAAGAAGGCAGTTGGGGTATATCTAGTAAGCTAGTAATGCAGTTTCAGCAAGAAAGACTATTCTAGTAAAGCTCGAGAACGTGATCAGGAGGGTAACATTCACACCAGGATTGCGAAGATAAATGACCTTGTTGAGGCCAAACATGCCGACGGCATCAGTGGACCAAGGAACTGTGATCCAGATGCCGCTAGGCTCGGGGTAACACTGGATGTGAGATTGAACAGAAAATCCAGCTGCCACAAAGGCAGCCTGATAGTCCTGGAGGACGACCTGGCCAAGCCGAAATTCTGCAGATTCCGCATCATTGACATGCGGGCGTGTAAGGATTCGGATAGGCTTATAGCGCTCCTGTAAGAGGGATTAGCATCGTGTCAAAGCACAGGTGATTAACTCACATCATCCCAAGCAAAGATAAAAACCGGGACCGTAAGGTCCAGGGTGTGAGTATCCTGCTCAGCCTCTGAATGCGATACAAGAGTTCCTCGTCGTCCGAAATATCCAACTTTTCAACATTTGGCCAGTCGCGGCAGAGTGGGTGATAATATGCCCGTCTGGTGAATAATGAACACCACCATAACCACCAAAGTCAAAGCATAAGGGATCGTGGATAGGGGTCGCTGGAGCAGTGTGCAGTTCAGCCGCTGCTCGGTGGTGGTGGCGCGCGAAGATGGTGGCGGAGGGGATGAAGAAGGTAGTGGAGAAGGAATAGGTGAGGGTGAAGCCGACGCGATGGGGGAGGCAGAAGGAGAGGACACTGCAGGAGCAGCACATGTGGAATGTTTGTGGACAACCAGAAGTTCCGTCTTCACGGATCAGGCGACCAAGCTTTCCGTTTCCAGGATATGGGGAGGAAGGGCTGTGGATATGTGGAATACAGCTGGCTTGTACTTGGCACCAGCCTACGAGTCATATTAGCAGGTGGAGGACAGGGTGCCTGAGGACATCCAATGCACTATTCACATACTTGAGTGAAATCTCAGATGCCATGGAACTTCACATACCACTTGACGATAGCCTCCCGCATTTTTGTCCGTGTTCAGCAGTGGGCCTGTGAGATCGTGGCCACGATGGTTGGACGGCAGGTGGGTGGAGAGAGGAGGGTAAGAAGTTTTTTTCCGCTGTTTGTCCTTTTTGGGCCTGGTTACGTTTAAGGAGCAGGTGACAGGGTAGAGTGTGGCATGGATGGCATTAAGCGAGGCTCGAGGATGACGAGGAGAGGAGGTAATAGAGGCGCGAGTGGAAGAGCGAGTGCGAGGCGAAGGCATGGTAGAGGACAACAAGACAATGAAGCAGAGAAGGAAGAAGACAGTTAGTTGGTTATGCGTTAGAATGAACCTTGCCTACGCATTTATACCGCGGGCAGTCGGCGTGGCTTCGTTGGAATACCAGGTGAAAACATGGGATGGCGCAGGGTCGGTGTAAGCGTACTCAGGGTCGGAGCCTTGCAAAGTTTGGTGCGGCAATCCCAGGAGAAGATGATGAAAAGAAATCGTACACATGCACTGTTTGGCGTCGGTTAAATTGGCGAGAGACAAGGACTCATTTCACGTTCCTGATGATCACAATTTGATGCAGTTTCCTAAAGCTACTGGCCGAAATCACCTGGAACGAAATTATTGAAGAGACTCCAACCCTGGATCAAATGTGGATATTGACTAAAATATCGAGTTTCAAGGAACGGGTTGATGGCGTGATCGAACTAATCGCTCTGTGCCTCCGTTTTTCGGTATTCAACCACATAATGTTGAAAAGTGATTAGCGACGTTTTCGAATAGGACCGCACCACACCTCGATTTTTTGGGACATAATCAACATTCAACCACATGCAGACTTTTCTTGGAAGCTGATAGGCAGTTGGTATTTGGAATAGGGCCCTGTGCAGGGCATGCTTATTGAGTTGCTCATTGGCGTGGCAACTCTCCTCTTGTCAGATGAGCAAAGTAATAATGATAATAACACACTCGCAAACCAGCAAACTTGTCTCTCTTTTTTTTCGTTCCATCATGGGGCGCACAGGAAAAATGAACACTGCTCAGAAGGCACACCTCAATACTTACCTCGACAATTCACTGCTAAACTGGATGCCGGTGTACGCGGAGTCGAGCTGACACGGTGGAAACAGTCGTCGCTACAAAAGCTCTCGCCTCTCCATCCTTTCAGGACCTCGATGTATCAGAGATTCCATGCACTGAGTGGTTCAAGGGATGGCTCGTAACTTGGCATAGCCATTACACCTGCTAACAAAGGCGACCTCCAGATAATTGTTAGGAAGTTCACCAACTACTTCAACAACATCTACAAGAAGACTCACCCCGATGAACCTTGGCACCTGATTTAATCAAGAATCGTGCTAGTTTTCGTACCACCCAACTCTTTTCTCGGGACTGCCACGATGAAATTCTTCTGGTCTCAGCCCAGCGTGCCGCCGATACTGGAATCAATGAGGTTGCAGCATATCAGATTGTTTTGAAAGAGAAGTGGGATGCTTTAAGCGCAGAAGAAAAGGGCGAGTGGGACAGCCAAGCCGAAGACGAGGCTGGTGATGTGGAACTGTAATTGTTCAAGTGCTCTCTCTTGCTGGGCACTGCTCACTCACCATACTTCCAGGAACCAGAAGGAGTTTGCCTCGAATATTCATCTTGCCCTTCGAAGCTTTTGCCAGGGGGGCCTTATCGGCGACGCCGAGATGATGCTTTTCTACGGTTTCGAAATGCACAAAATGGGGAGCTTCTGGCTGGAACGCAAGTACTTCCCTCAGTCATCATGACCGCAGACTGAATCTTCCGCAGTGTCCATGGCCACTCCAAGCACAATAAAACCAACTTTGGTGGTGAGGATTTGCAGAAGACATATGGCGCACCATGGGCCAAGTTTGCTGACAGTGTGATACCCCGTAAGTAATGTGAACTTGGGAAGAGTTAAAAATTTATCCCCTTGTTAGGCCCAGAATTTCTAACTTCAGCTTCGGTCACTATTGATGAGAACGGCACCGTGAACTTTCCTCTGGTTGATCTTGAAAATATCGCGGTTGCCAACCTCCGAGTTCTGCTTGATGATTATTTGCAGAAGTGCTGGAGTAAGTAATGGCATCATCTGCCCGAACAATGATACTCAACCTAGGATTCAGTTCACAGACCAAGTGGCAAATCCGGCGAGCTTCCTGTTCCCTGGGAAGAGATTATTTCGAACCCTTCAAAATTCTATGATAACCAGAAATTCGCTCTGCCGGTTTCACTGAAAAATCCGCTAGCCATGGATACCGTCGAGACGTTGATATTCGGCGACTATTTCAACTTGACTCGGTGTTCTGCCCCATTCTATTTCAAGGAGGATTTCCCCGCACCGAGCATGCCTGCAACCCCTGAAGCTGTGCTGCCAACTACACCGCCTCCGCAAACGCCGTTGCCTGAAGTTAGACCGACCACACCGACACCCATCTCTCCTCAGCCAACACCCCCTCCGACCGCAGCACCAGCTCACCATCAAGATGGAACCAACAGGAAGAAGCGGACCAGGTGACGCTGGGCTCCCATTTCCCTATGTATAAAATTGTTGAACATTGAGCAGGAAGAAAGCCGTTGATCAGCAGGGGGAGGAAGAACGGGCTGCCCCGAAACCAAAGCGATTGAGGTACCTGTTTTAATCCTTGGTATACATTTTACCTCATAAATGCTTGCTTGTAGGACTGAAACTGAGAAGCCCGCTTCTGCCTCTGCCGTAAGCTCTGCAGTTCGCCGCTCGTCCCGCTCGGCAGCTTCCAGGCAAAAATCCACTCCAAAAGTGAAGGCCAAGTCTGGGGAACTTTCCAAGCAGAGTAAGCAGCCGAAATGGAAGTAAGTTCTTTCGCGCTTATGTGGAATTGTGTGGGGCTCATATCCCTTCACAGAGGATGGGTTTCTCTCAGTGACAATGAGGAAGAATGAGCGAGACTTAAGCCAGCGGCGCAAAACAGCCGTCTTAATTAATGCGATCCATGTTTCTTCCTGATTAAATTCAACACTGATTATTTATCGAACCAAGATTCGCGACTTTGCACCTGTGACTGGATAGCCGTTCACTCTCTGGTTTTACACGGTTTGAACACGGATCTTGGCCGGTTTAAATGGTTGAAGTATATCTGTGATTAATGGTGGTCGTTTAAACAGCGGTTCAACACGGTTTAACACAGATCTTGTGCCGGTTTAAATGGTTGAACTATATCTGTGATCAACGGTGGGCGTTTAAACAGCGGTTCAACACGGTTTGAACACAGTTCTGGGTTGATTTAAATGGTTGAAGTATATCTGTGATCAACGTTAGGTGTTTAAACAGCAAGGGTTTCATCAATGGGAGTATCAAGAACTCTATGGATAGCTCTGGAATCGTGAACGTGTTTAAACAATGTTTAATTGATTGTCCTGTAGGCACTACATTTTGGCTCCATTAGCGACAGAAAATATTTAAGTAAAACAGTGCTTGAACACTGTTTAGCATTGAGACGCAGAGTGTTTAAACAAACTTTGTAGGGTTACTGCGGATATAAGCTTTTCGAGGCCAAAATCCGCGAACCCTTGTCCGGAATTAAGCTTTTTGAGGCGACTTTTTGAGGATTTTGGATGGCGGAAGGCTCCGGGAGGTGCCGAAAATTTGGTACAATTGTGTGGATGTAAGCATCGGCATCTCGGCACTCCATCCGATATAAGCTTTTTCAGGCCAGAAACTGCGCCAAACATAAGCTTTTTGAGGCCAAAATTGAAGGTTTTACCAGGACAACGCTTGGCTGGAGCTTCACGGGGCCTCGCCGACATCGCCCTCCACTTGCACATTCCGAGCAATGTGTAGATCGCCGAGACGCTGCACTTCGTCGACGCGCAATGGCCCGTCAACGAGATGAGGCTGTTGGCCAAGGGGAAGCGGCTCGTCAGCGACGTGCACAAGACAGAGGGGGCAGCATGCGAAGAAGGCGAAGCGGGATGCGCTGGAGGGTGTGTCCTCTTTTTTTTTCTTCAATCGTTTCTGACTTGGGATGTTGTTAGCGGCGCACCACCTCCGCACACTCCTCTCGTGCTCACCAACTCAAAGATGCGCAAGCTCCTCGCGGAAGCGGCGACCGTCGGCCGTGACCTCCTCGCGCGCGGTGCCGTTAAGACCACGGAGGGCGTGGCGCATCTGCTGTCGCTTCGGGAGCGAAACAGTTCTCCGTGTGTTCTTTGTGTGTCCGATTCATTTGCACGATTGTGGGATCTCAACTCGCCGGTTGTATGAAATCCCCTGACCCGATTTCGTAGACTCTCAGCACACTGCCGGTACTTGCTCACGCCTTTAGCGCTAGCTTCACCTATAGTGGATTTACCTGAGCAGCATTGATAAGACGAAATCTGGTAATCGTATTGAAATTGGTAACCAAACTGCTCGTAGCTACACACGCGTCAGACCTGTGGATCTGTTATTGAACGAAACCCCTCAGAGCTCTTTGGATCCGCTCGCGACTTCTTGCAACAACAAGTCAGGAAGGTCGTAATGAAGCTTGAGCCAGATTTCAGAATGGAGAGAAAACGACATGGAGTAGAATGTCGCTCACGAAATGATTGCCACCCTCCACAAGCTTGAACTTCGTGGGACGCGCTTTCTGACCGCTCGCCAACGCCTCCTTATAAAGCCGAGAGGACTCCATATGAGCCCACATGCAGTAGTAGCACGTCCCGATGCCAGAGATGTACAGCACTTTGACATTCGGGAAGAGCGAGGCGACAAGCGCTTCGTCGAAGAGGGCCTTGTGGGTCTGAACCTTGAGAAGAGCCTGCATGGGTGGGGCGTAGCTGCGGGCACAGATGAGGACCAGGGCGACAGAATGAACGAAGAGAAACGCACGATGGAAGCTCAGTCCGGACAGCGGCCACCTTATCGAAGTAGCGCTCCTTCTGCTCCTCCGTCCAGCTACTCACAGTCCTTTTCTCAGTCCGCTTCTCAAAAGACATGCCGGATGGCTTTCCGGACGCGATATCCGGGTGCGTGTAATAAGAGCTAACCCAGTGTTGAAAATTGTCGTACAGCTGCTCCGGGGTAGGGTAGTCGGGGTCGGTCCAGGGATCATAGAAGTTCTCTTGTCCCGGAAGCGGATAACCAAGCGCGGTGTACGGCGGATCTGGGAGGAGGTGAGGATCGATCCAATGCATTGGGAAGTAGTCCGCGAACCGTAAATCACGAGGCTCATGATGTAGGGCTCAATAGTGTCATAAAGAGCCTTTGGGATAACGGCTGGATCGGAGAAAAGCGCGAGAGTAGTCGCATTGCCGAAACTCCAGCCCATGAGGATAAAACCTCCCGTCTTGCGGTCAGCAGAGAGCTCGGGGGTATTTTCGTGCTTGATAAAGTGTTCAAAGAACCACGCTGTTTGAATTGCAAGTCTGTCTTGGTAAATTTTGCGCCCAGCTTTCAAATCCTCGAGTTCTTCGTCAGTGTACTTCGTAGAGCCGCGGTAGTCCCGGCGGTTCCAGAGAATAACACGAAGGTTGTGCTTGTGGGCGTGTTCATGGAGCCGGACGAATCCATCTGAGTAGTAACGAAGCTCATCAGCGGATCCGGGTCGTTGTGCACACGGTACATACCCCCGTTGAAAGCGCTGCCATGGAGAACTACTAGGGTGGTGTAGTCTGTGGTCTTTGGCGCACCGCTGTCGGTGTAAAGGATTTCGATACCGTCAGGTAGCTTGATGGTGTTCTCGGTGAAGAGATTCGACATTAGGCGTAAGGAGAACGGGGGAAGAGCCTAGTCTTAAGTAGACATCTGTTTGTACTAATGCGGGTTTGTTTCAGGTACTTGATTGGTACAAACCAGCGCTAATCATCTGTTTACTAGCCATGGTAGAGTCTTGGAGTGTGAACAGGAACGACCTTTCCTGTTAAGACTCGTCAGTGCGGGAGAAGCGTACGTAGGATATGCAATACAGCATGCACTTGGAAGTCAAGCTAGCACGTCGCGACGTACGTTCGAATGGCGTGCGAAATTTGATTCCCGATTGAGTCGTATCATCCAACTCGCAGTCCGCGCACGAAACCATTGTCAATCTGTCAACTATTATATTCAAAGTGCGAATCAGACCCAAGAACTTCCTAGTTGCGAAGCAGGATCTCGGGGACCTACACATCGAAGATGTACGGTGAGACGTGTGAGAATTGGGGGTATTCAACGAGAGGAGAAGAGGAAGGGGGAAAGCGAGACCAAGATAATTTATTCAAGAAATCGGGGGGCTTTTATAGCCTGGGGAACAATGGGATATACAAGCATAAATAGAGAGGTTGAACATGAGGTTTCAGACCAGCTGAAACGCGTCTCGCAACATTGCTGTGCATATCCATGCCAGCATCGCAACCATGCAGTGTACTGCCGTGCCAGCGGCTTAACACATGTTTCATCAACGAGTCGGCTTGGTAATATTCCAACAAGATGTATTCCCCAAGTACGATTTCCCGACTCCCGAGTTGCTGCGCATGCTCGAACAATCTTTCTGAAACCGAGCGGTTCAGTTCTCGGTAGGTATTGATCCAGAGTCTTTGGTATGTATGCCTCCGGATGTCCGTTTTGAGATAATAAATCGAGCGCTATATGTAGGATTGCAGCGTTTCCCGGTCATCCCCACCACCCAAGGACTTGACCACAGCACCTGACGCGTCCAAGCCATCATGTCGGATACCCCATCTCCCCCCGAAATCACTCGCAGCTTTATCTTGACCTGGGGATTTCAGTTCATAGGGTACACGTTGGATACGGCGTAAGTCTGTGCTCTACAAATGCAGTCAAGTCGGGCTGATTTTATTTTTTAGCTTGTGGGGTGTCGGAATCGTCGATTTTCTCGCAATTGATAGGTCTTGGGCTGATCTATTTTTCCTAGCTACTGGTGTTGCAGTACTTTCGCAAATATGCCAAGAAAGACCCTCTGATGATCCAGATTGTTGTGAGTGCTCACCCTTTTCATGAGATTCGGCCATTTCACTTTTGGGTTAGGTTGGGATTCTTGGGTAAGATTTCTCGTTCTCCGCCGTGTAGTACTCTAGCTGCTGCGAATAGTGTGGTTGTGACCAATCATTCGATTTTTCTTGCCAAAATGAACTACGCAGACTATGTCTCGCTTTTTGGCAATTTCGAAGGCCAGAATGGATCCTGTAAGTTTTGAATTCAAGAAGAGCGTCTTGTGTTTAACTCTTGCACTTCACAGATATGAGGCTAATGTGAGTCCTAATGTTATTGCATGAGTGTATGGCACTCATTTCCCTTGAAACTCGATCTCCTAGGTCATGCTTTGCTCAGTGGTGAGCTCTTCGCTGCTCAGTCGATATTTACCAAATCGGTCAACTTGTCAGTACGTCGTTGCGTTCACCGCACAAATGTAAGCCACTCTTCGTTCTACGCGAGTCGAATCTGGATCTGTAAGGTGGAAATTCCCGAATGCAGTAGCATGCTGAATTTATTTCCCCGCAAGTGACCAAACATAACTGGAAATATGTCGCGCCTGTGGCTGCATGTCAATCATTGTGGTGTACTCTTAACTGACCCAGAATCTCAAGGTGGTACTGGGTCCCTTGAAGTTCTGTCAGTGTCTTTATGGATTTTTTGCACATTAGACTGACTTCACTGTATAGCTGCCGGTCTTGGTGTGTGTTAATTCAAGGAGCCAAATCATGGACTGCCAAGTCACTCAATATCCATATCAGCACAAACTGTAATGGTGTACGTCCATCTTTCCGTAATTGGGATTCCGGATTCTGATTGCTTCATTCCTAGGGCCGAAGTTCACTTGTACCTCCAAGCTTCAAAAAGTCACTGGTGTTTGTATTCCATCTCCATTGGCTGCGACATAACCAAAGCAGCCTTCATCCTGCTTTGGTCGAGGTGGAACCTTACAAGACTTTGGTGGTTGTTGAACCTAAACACATCATTACCCATTTATCCACATGGATAAGACCCTCACAGACTTATTCTGGGATTAGCAAACGATTTATGGTAGTTTGTTGAGCACTGGGCAGAGGCCGTAAATAATTTACATGTACTCTGTCATTAAATCTGATGATCTCTCTATTTAAATGGCCAGGTTGAGTGGCGGGAAGGGTTTACCTGATTTGGAACACACCGAGATAACGCTGGGGCCAACTCGTGTGAAAGACATTCTTGATATAGATCGGTTTACGGCATATTCTGTCAAGTGTGTGACCTGAGCGCAGCCAGGACGGAGCGAGTGCCACCAGGTTGCCATGATGACAGGTGCCATCTCTTTTGCCCCCTGTGACACTTCGGGCCAGAGGAGCAGGCATGTGGAAGTGACAGGAGAGGTGCTGCTCGGCGCAGAAAAGAACCATATTATCAGCACCAGTGTATTCTGCAGCAAGTGGATGGCCCTTGAAGTTGGATACTCCCACCACATGCTGAGCTCTTCCTTTGCTCGCAACTTCATTGTTCTTTGAGAATCCATGTGCGCGACAGTACGGTGATCCACTGGTCAGTGGGACAGTCAAATGATGTGATCAATATCTCGATTTTTCCATGATTTTCGGGCTGAGGATGCCAAACGAATTGGATTTTGTGTCTTCCCATGCTCCCAAATTTATTAGCCCAAACAATGAACAACTGGTGGAGCGCCAGGGCAAATTGACTGTCCCATTGACCCGTGGTCCGAATACACTGCCAAACTGACATTTTTTATTACCTTTGTCAAACCTTTGTACACTTTCTGGTGGCTCAATCTGGCTCCCAATACTCTCCGAATATTATTCATGCATGTATCACTTGAACATGATGAGTGTGTGATACCCAAACACCCAAGACGGAGGGTCAATTCAGGGTGTCCCATTGAGTGGTGGTGTCCCTCTGACCTGTGGATCACTGTATCCATGCCATTAAGAATGGTTCCGCGAATATTCTCTCTGAGACCTGGACTCACAGTTTATCAGTTGCTATGGTTCTATCCACTAAGTCACCACTGCTTTTGTACAGCCGATCGTTCTCACGCAATTTTAGTTCGATTTTTTATCCCTCTTGTGGAAATGCTTGTTTTCATGAGGAGAACATGTTCACAAGAGGGATTTCCCCAAAACTTAAAACCGGGCAAGTCATTCCCGCCCCCCCCAGTTTCCTCCCAAAAACTTTCAGTTTTGGACCATCTCCTGCCAAAAAATTCCATTGGACCGATTGGCCACTGGACAAAAGCAGCAGCGGCTTAGTGGATAGCGCCATAGACAGACCGGGGTTTACTTTGAGTCACAGTACTATCCAATGCAGTGCCAACTGGGTGCGGATACTTCGCCCCGGTATCCTGATCAACTCACTCTACAGGAAAGAGGCAGCATATTTTACTATGATCCAGAAGACATGCTGGTGGGGGCTAGTGGGGCAGAGGGAATTGAACACAAGCTTTCTCCTCTAACAATTTTTTTTTTGCTCTGCTGTGCATTCTGTGAAATCCACCGTATGAATACTTCAACAACCTGATGGATTGTCAGGGAGGCAGAGAAAATATCGTCTGCCAGGCTGAATCCTCGATGTCATCCGGGGAATTGAGCCTCCTCTGACTTCCTGCCTCCCATCTCTGATCTCTACTCTTTCCTTGATCAACTGGTGCAGTCCGAGCTCCAAATTTTTCTTGGTCACGTAGGCATTCCCCGTATCATATGTCGCTGTCTACTATACACTGCATTCCATTATTTCATTCTGGCCTGAGAAAGAACCCTGTGTGGGGGATCGTTGAATTGAATCCCGCCCGGTCATTGAAATTTTCTGAACCCACTCACAGTATGCAGCTATGAACTGTACAACACATTGCATTCCTTCGATATTGGTTGCTTCGCAAAGTGACTGACCTCCAGGCCGATCAAAAAAATCGAACTAAAGGGACGTGAGTATTATATATGGCACAAGTTGCCCACCCCCAGATGGAGATAATCCTCGGATAAGTTACCAATGGTCTGCACAGGCAACTTCCCCTGAGGAAGACTGCAGTGGACTGCAAGAGAGAGAAAGAGAACATTGGATTGTCTAGTTTTCAGGGTCTGTCTCCCTCAACACATGCCATCACCGGCATCGATGCTGATGTTCGCTTCGTGGCGGGTTTTCCCTACTTACTATGCCATCACCCAAGCTACTTACACTGGGGGCAAGTGCCGTGGGATTGGTTTCATGGCATAGGACCGACACTTGCCATGGCACTTACCATGGCAGATCAAACCTGACAAACACCCTTTGTTCTATTTTGGTTTGATTCTGGATCTTTGTTCTCGGGGCTGTGGATCATTGGGCACTTGTTCATCTCCACTTCCCAGTGTGCCCAAAACAAAACTTGGGTGCAAATCTCCTTTTTCAAAACCTTCATCAGTCTTTGGTGGGATGTATGAGTGTTCCTTAGCAAAGAATCACGAAAGAAGCCAGGAGGCATGAAAGAAGACAAGCCCATTGAATTCAAAATTTACCTCTCTAGTGGTAATAGCCCTACAAACTATGGGATGCAGATACGGGGCCAAACCCCGCATGGCTATCAGGGACCGCTCTTGAATGGATGAAGATTGATGAACCTTGCAATGCCGGGTCGGTTGCCGCTGATCCTATCAGTTGCAGTGCTGTAAGTACTTTCAGCCACCATCGGCATCCGTTTCCGACCATCTCTTGGTATTCTGTGCTGGATTCCACTCAGAATCTAATGTTGATGCATGTATCTGTTCAAACCATCGCCCATAGGGGAGAAAATTATCCGAAGCTCAGAAAGTACTTTCTTTTCATACAATATTTTGTTGAACATTTGGCTACTTGTACCTCTGTGCTTTCAAAGCTGTGTGCTGCAGTGTCACGGCACCCGTGGGCCTCTCTAAGTCCCAGATCGAAATCATGTACTGTCCCAGGTGCTGTGTATACGAGTCTCATAACCAGCCAGCCGTTGACCGCCGTATAGTCGGGTTGGTCTAATCATTGATGCAGACTGATTTACATGAACAAATTACTCTACAGCACAATGCCTGACAGCATTTTCAACTTGGGGCTGACAGGATTTGGTCTCCCATACATGAGATCTCATGGTTCATCTACCACTGGTTGAGCATTTCAAGTTTTTCACTGAAAATATTGGTAAAAAACTATCTTCATTTTTCACACTTTTTTCACTGAAAAAGTATGTGAAAAGTATAAAACTTTTTCAGTGCTTTTTGATTTTACTTTGAATTTTTCACCTTAACATTAAAAAGTACTGAAAAAGGTTTGAATTTTTCACAGACTTTTTCAGTGAAAAAAGTGTGACAATTTTTCACCAACATTTTCACTGAAAAACTTGAAATGCTCAACCAGTGTACCGAGTTTTTTTTACTTACCACGGTTGACGGCCGCTTTTATGGAGGTCCCAGGCTGCCATTCCAAATTCAGAAAACTCCGAAAAACAGCCGTCTGAGCCACCAAATGTACCTGTCTTTGAGCTAAAATAATAGTTGACGGCCCCGGTTGCGGAGAAGGAAAAATGATCCTTGTATTATCCAGCACAGAAAAGACATTCGTCAGACGCGGAGATCAACATCCGCCAACTTACAAAGCTAGAGATGAAGCAAAACAAAGATCCAAAATAGAACAAAGTCGGATTATGTCAGCATGCAAGCTCTGCCATGGCAAGTGTCGGTCATATGCCGTGAACCCACGCCCACAGCACTTGCCCCCAGTGTTAGTAGCGAAGCTTAGCGGGTACTTTCACTTAACTTGACTTGGTCTGCCATAATTTAAGTAAAGTTAGTTTTATAAGGGCAAGTTCATTTGCACAAAACTTTGTTAACCACCATCAGATGTCGGGTGAGCACAAGAATTCTCCGAAGGTTGTGGTTGGACTTACAAGGTTGCTCTGCATACTATACTCAACTAAATGACCAGCAAAGGATAGGTGAGCCCTGGAACTATAGAGGAAGGCAATCTGTCCAATATTTGGTGAGATATGTCGTCATAATTACAATGGCAATAGCCGAGCTTGCCTCTTTCGAATCCGAGTCATTATTCCTATTATACCCCGATGAGATGTAATAGGTACAGGGCTCACTGGCGCGGGGAGCCAGCGAAACTGCATTTATTTTATTATATTCCGTCACCGGTCGAGTTGTGGCGATGCCGACAACCCGTTGCCTGAAAATTATATTTTACTTGAACTCTATCTAACAACAACAGAGCCAAGCCTGCGTGTTGCGGCACTTGGATTGTGGGCTGAAGAGATGGACAGCAATGTGCGGAGCACGTGGTCATTTGATCACTAACAGGTGCCCTTGGGAGGGAAAATGATCTCGTGTGCCCCCCTCCGAGACCTACTAGGAGATAGCTAGTCTCCTCGAAGAAATCTCAGCATTGGTTGATACTCGTACATTGTTAAATATCAAGATCATACTCAGTTCGATTCGAATTTCTCATCCAACTCCCATCATCGTCGTGTCCCTGGGGACACCCAGAGTCTCAAGATCCATCCGTGTGTCCCGTAAAAAGCCAGGGCATCTTGATGCCTGAGAGCTATCCAGTATTCTGCTGAGAGGTCCTATTCGCGGGAACCTCACGCATTGCGACAAGTACGCGTCGCGGTTCGTCAACGTCCGCGTGCGCGCGGGTGCAACGCGACTACGATGAAGATGCATCCTGCGACCGAGGGGCGCGGCATCGCGTGTGCGTTTTACAGGTATATAGATACTAGACGCCTTTAGTAAATTCGCAGCATCCAAGCGGAGGGACACGGAGTATATGTAGGCACACAGGTCTGGTGGACCATTTATGAGGACCAACTGCGATTTTGCCCGTGACGCGCGAGGAGTTCAGGTGGTTCGCGTGCTTTGAATACCAGGCATGCTATAGGCATCCGGATGATCTGACGCGTGCGGTGTTCAACATGGGGCAGAAGTTTGCTTCGGCGTGGAGAACGAGCTGGAACTGATCAATGCTTCCTCGCGCACTAGCAATCCATACCGCCCGCCTCAGTCCATCGGGGTAGTGTATGGCACACCTCTCTCCTAGTCGATTCGAGGAGAAATCACGATGTATTGCGGAGACATCCGGGCCTAACTCCCGGTGCCTAAGTAATCCAGGACGCGAATTGCTTTTGTTCGAGATGTTGATCTTCGGTTTTGTGCGTAGCCGAAGGATTTTGGCATGTGCTTCCGGAGTTCAGACGAAGCAGACGAGGCGCAGCAATTAAATAAGCCAAAGTTAACAGCGCACGCGGTGCACATTATGAGCTGTAAATACACTCAACGTCTTGTTAGCGTCCGTCCCTTCGATCATTGATTATCATTCTCAGAGTATGTTTCACCGCCGTCATGTCCGTGCCCTGCAATCAACGTTCAGAGTCAGACGGGCGCCCACACGCCCAAGAGCACCGTGAGGAGCCCGCCGCTCGAGCCTGGCGACGAGGCGGCTTGGCTCTGCGATGTCGATGCAGAAACGGGGGGCGTCGAGGCGGACGTGGGAGGCGTTGACGCGGACCCAGATGCGCGGGGGGGGGGGGGGGGGGTGATGTCGATGCGGCAGGCGTGGACACGGACGCGGGCGTGGGCGTGGCGTCTGGGGAGGAGGTGGAGGAGGGGCGGTACCGGCGCCAGTGGGCTCGGTGCCGACGGAGGATGGGGCGTCCGTTCTGGTGAGAGAGAGGAAAGGAAAGGAGGATATGTATATGAGATCAGCGGGGGAACGATATAGGGTAGGGGCGGGGGTGGGATCAGGACAGGAAAGACGTACGTCACACTCGGATCCTGCGCGATACCCTTCGGGCACGTCGAGGAGCCGCTCGAGAAGGATCCGTCCTGTTGCCACAGGCATATCAGCGCTCCTCGTCTTGGAGAGTGCTCACCGCGGAGAAGTACGTGCACGGGCCGGCGTCGGTGTACGTGCACGTCACAAAGTCCCCTGAGCCTGCGGACCCGGTGAGCGCGCTTCCGTCCTTGTCTGTGTCGGGGCATTGGATGTCCGAGCGCCCCACGGGTGTGGCCGCTGCGAGCGTGGAGAGCCGCAGGAGGTTGTCGTAGCGGAGGTGGAGGTGCAACGCATCGCTGTGACGTTAGAGAAAGAGTGATTACATGTGAAGAGAGGGGGGGAAGAGGAATGAACAGAGGCGGCTTGCCGCAGAGTTTTAAAAGCAGAGGATAGGAGGGGATCGGCAGAACCGAGGAACTGTGAGGCACGTGCCCCCCTTTGTTACTCCGCCGGTGATGGCCGGTATGCTGGACCCTCAATCATGCTGACGCATGTCTCCTCCTGCCGTAAGCGCTGAAGCTACCAGGCTTGCGCTGACTTGGCTATTTTCCGCAGACTCCTCCGGTAAGCAATCAGCGCCTTCGGCCAGTGGCCACGCCAGCGAAGATGGTCAGAGACTTGAATTCAGTAAGACTACGCCGGACTAGGTTCCCTAGCCCAAGTGTTGTTTTACTTTATATCCCAGACTAGGTTCGGCTCATTTTGGGTCTTAGTTTTGCTCTATCCTGGAAAATAAAGCGGGTAAGGCCGACCAGCGGCAGAGCCCGGTAACGGGATGAAATTCAACTACTGAATGGCCGGAATGAGACCCAGCTTCAACCACGTAATTCAATGTGCCGTTTGGCTGCCATTGAATAGGGTTGTTCACAGTAGCCATTTTTCGGCTCCTTTTTGTGCTCCTTTTTGTCTCATTTTCGCCAGTTCCCCGCCATTTGAGTGAAAATGAAACAAAAAGGAACTCAAAAATGAGCTCAAAAATGGCTACTGTGAATGGGTAGCCTCGTGCATCTGGCAAAAATGGACCGAAAAGGCCCCTTTTCATTTTTACGGCCGTGTCGGCACATCCCGGCACCCGCTCGAAAGTTCAATGTCCGATCGGACCTCATGTCAGAACAGTTACATAACACTACTTGTTATCTTCACGCTCTCGCAGTCTTGGTTTGGGGAAGCGTAGAAGTGCGGGTCGGGGACATAGCAGCCACTTTGCGCTTGCCCGCCTGCCTGTCCTTGGCGGCTTTGGACGACTTCTTGGCAGCTGTCGTAGCAGCCTTGGCTGTGCCACCTGGGCGTCGTGACCCCTGCGGCTTACGGGGTGACATACAGGTACAAGAAATGAGTGTGGAGTAATTACTAGAGTAACGAATGTCGTGGGAGGGAGTGAAAATTGAGTTGGATCGGAGTTTGAAATTTGGCAAAAAGGAGCAAAAGAGGAGAGCAAGAAGGAACGGGAAAAATGGCCTTTTGCATAATGGGCCACATACGTCCATTATGAAAAAGGGCCATTTTTTGGCTTCCTCTTTGTGTTCCTCTTTGACCTCCTCTTTGGAAAATGACGAGAAAATGATAGGAAAATGACGTGAAAAGGAGCCGAAAATGGCTACTGTGAACAACCCTAATGATTCTGACTTTTAGACACAGCTAAGCATAACTTGCACCTCTTCAGCTCTAAGGTCGCAAATTGACAAGTACAACGGCTCAAAGATTCGCTCGGTCAACATCCGCACGTCCATGCGAGCGTTGACCAGCTCACATTGAGCCCTTTGCGGGAGTTTCCACTGTGATATGCACTAGGGAATCCTGACTAGATCTGATTGTAGGCTTGTACAACCCACTCAAGTTGGTACTGTGGCAACTGCACCCGTAATTCACTTTGCACAAATTACCCATTTCAGACAAGTCTGCTGGTTCTGTAAGTCTGAAGTTGAAACTTCAGAGCCTCTCCTTTTAGCTTGAGATTTTCTCTGGGTACATCCCGTCACAGTCTGTCTGAATGGGGGTACACTCCTTTTTGTATGTACAAAGAAAGGCCAAAACACACGGCAGGGAATGGATTGACCTTGACTTCTCATTGTCGATTCATCTCATGCCACTGGGACTACAATGCAACCCACGCTCGCACTTGGTTTGCACCCCGGGCTTCTCGGCGATGTCGCGACTCACTGAGCTGGGTCCTATTACTTGGCTCGCAGCTCCCTGACTCCTCGATCTTGGCGGACTCTCTTGGTCTTGCGCTCCTACACTGAACACAGTGCCATGCTTTGGTCTTGCTTGTGTCAGCATCAGCGGCATCATGTCGCGCTTGTTTTGCGCCGCCATGTCCTTGGTCTCTCCACCAGTTTTTTCGCCCGACTTGGAGCGGGAAGTTTTCGAAATCTGTGCTCGTTCTTGGCCCGTGTCGATCCCAACCTCATGCTGGTTGTATAGCGCATCAAAGAGTGGTATGAGGCGAGAATCATGCATGAAAATCGTCTAAAATAATACTCACAATCTAGGGTTGAGCCTTTGCTTTATCGCATCATGGCCATGTGGCCCTCTAGTTCCTCAAGATGCACTCGCGCCACTTAATTCGGGATATTCTCGTCTTCTCGCGCCCGAAACGCAGAACTTCAATGGTAAGCAAATTGGTAGACAGTAGAAGAGAGGTAAGAGCTTGTGGAACTCAACTGTGGGCAGGTAGTGCTGTAGTCGTAGTATCTGTGGCTTGTTCTTCAGTGGTTCACGATGGCCCTAGATTAGCTATAGCTTGTCTGATGAGGCCATTGTCATTGAATCTTTTGCAGCATCAATGATCCACATATTGTAGACTCCAGTATTCGGATGTAGCAGTTGCAATATCAGGGACTGCGCAAGCAAATGGAGGCTTGGATGCAGCTGACATTCAATTCTTCGCCCAAGATTTTTTCCCTATGGCGGCCAGTTTGGTTGAACTGTTTTACGGCGGGGGCGGAAGTTCCAGCAAGTGTTGCAGGAATCCGGGTGCAAAGGCAAACTATCGCATTTGAAGAGGTACTCAGGTAGAGCCAGATAATAATGGATCGGCCATGGAGATTGCGCAATGGGGGGCTGAGGATTTCAGTTTGAACTTGTGATAAGCAAAATTACGAATCCCGGATCGGCAAATATCGGCAGAAAGCTCGGTTACGGGGAAGCCGAACTTTTTGGCTGAAGGGAGCAGTGATTACGCAAAAACTGCTGACGAAAATGTGATGCAGGGCCAAAATCGAAAAATAGGGCTCTCTAAGACCCAGTAACTGACGTTACCGGGAATGTTACATGGAGGAGGAGGAGGATATATTATACTGGTGCGGTCCCACAATTGGAACAACCAGTTTACTACGAAGACTTAGGTAACTCCTTGTAGGCTAAAAAAGCTACCGTATCTTTACGTAGAACACACGCACTACTGAAGGGGGGCGGAAAGACTAAACATAACTTGATCTTCCCGACCTGTTGCGGCCACAACAGGTAGGTTGTACGGCTATAATAGTGACCGGGGCCGGTTGAGTATGAGTCATTTACGTAACGACGTCTCTAAGTGGACCCACAAAACACTTGAAGTCTCACCGTCCATGTCTGATCCTGAATATCTCGCCTCCTGCGAAACAGTACTTTTAAAGCTCGGTCTCACTACTTCCAAAGCTACGGACCTCTCTCGCAATAAGGATGCCTTGGCGCGACTCATGGAGATAATCGAAAGGGATGGTCTGTTGCAAAGAGACCTGTCGCCACGGCAGGCTAGTCTCATAGCATCACTTGCAGAAAGCTCCGGAAGTCTTGAGCGCGAGCAGCGCTCCTATGTCCTGCGCCACATTGTCGAGGCCCAAATCTCCGTGCAAACGCAGCTCACAGGTTAGACTCGCTCATGGTCAGTAAAGCAGCAATCTTGACATAAAAACAGAAGCGGTGGGTTACCTCAGACGCGGAGGCAATTTAGATAATGATGCAGCGTTCTGTGATGCGTGTGGTGCAGGTGCGGCGGTCGATTTATCTGTCGTCCGGTCGCAAACACTTTTTTACAACACTTTTTCAGGGATTAGTTTTACTCGGGAGGATATACGGCTACTGGTTGAAAAGCAAGTCCAAGGTCGAATGCCTGTCAGCTGGGATGATCTTCGTAAATATTTGGCTACTCTCAAACTCTCGTCCGAATTGCGATGGGCCGATCCCCCAATTTTAAAGGAAGAGATAGAGGTAGTCTTTCTGAAGCACCTTGGTCCTCGTCCGGATCACATTAAAACCAAAACTAACACCAAGACCACGCCAAAGGTAGGAAATTTTACTTCGGTATAAACAAAGACTCAGAACATCTAGCAGTCAAATATAACATCTGCAGCCCGAACTAACATTTTTGAAGAAGGCTTCTTAGCTTCGTTGCATAAGCCGGGGGAGAATCCTCAAGTGGACGACAGACTCCGCGTAGAGCACCTCAAAGCCACAGGGGGGAAAGTTATTACCCGTTTCCCACCAGAACGTGGGTGTTTATTATGCATTTTTCTGCTCGCTGTCTGCTTACAGTTCAAATTACTTCAAGCAAATGGCCACCTCGTCAGTGACCATAAAATTATATTGATCGCACGTTGATCAATGTCTCCCATTTTTGTTTTGTTTCCTAGCACATAGGTTAGTGTGCACGTATTTCTCTGCAAGAGATATTATAATTATAGTATCAGGACACGCTAAAGCCATCGCTATTAACTTCGGGTATGCCGCGTATCACGGCGGTCTGTGTTACCTTCGGTACGATGACACGAACCCAAGCAAAGAAGAGCAGGCGTATTTTGATAGCATTCTTACCACCGTTCGTTGGTTGGGCATCGAACCTGATAAGGTTACATACTCGAGCGACTATTTCGATATTTTATTCGAGAAGGCGATCGAGCTTATCAAGAAGGACAAAGCATATGTATGTCAATGCACATGTTCGTGGCTCTTCTGTTATCCCTTGAAAACTTCGCTCATCTTCTCATATCGCAGATGAGGAACGTGGACAGGGCCGCGGGGCTAACGGCAAAGCCGAGTCTCGCCAAGAATGCGAGCACCGTCGACGTCCAATCGATGAGTCATTGGCCATGTTCGAACAAATGAAAAAGGGCCATCCTGACACAACGAATGCGACGTTGCGGATGAAACAGGATTTAGCGGATCCTAACCCACAGATGTGGGATCTTCTCGCTTACCGGGCCCACTCCGACCCGCATCCTCGGACTGGAACCCAATGGAATATCTATCCGACATACGACTATACCCATTGTTTAGTCGACAGCATCGAGAACATCAGGTGTGTCCAGATTAGCAGTGATCGATTTGAATTCACTTCCCCCCCCAGTCATTCATTGTGCACAAGCGAATTTATTGCCTCCCGTCAATCGTACGAATGGCTTTGTCACGCCCTTGAAATATACACACCGAGGCAATACGAGTACGGACGCTTAAGCCTTAACCACACTGTTATGAGCAAACGGCGTCTTCATCGACTTATCCAAGGAGGTCGAGTTACCGGTTGGGACGACATTAGGCTTCCTACACTAGTCGCTCTACGCCGACGTGGTGTACCTCCCGAGGCCATCTTGCAGTTCGTCCGCGGGCTCGGTGTCACAACAGCAATGGCAGTGACCGAGCTTGTCAAATTCGACGAGTTCATCCGCCAATATCTAGAACCATCAGCACCCCGACTTTTCCTGATTCTTCGTCCGGTCAAAGTGGTCATCGAAAACATTTCAAACGATTTTCTGCTGTTGGTGGAAAAACCCTATCACCCCAAGGACCCAAGTATGGGTGCGGTATCCCTTCCCTTCACTCGCGTCATTTACATCGATGCCGAGGATTTCCGGATCTCAGGGTCCAAAGACTACCTGCGACTTGTTCCTGGGGGTTCTGTTGGGCTCCTACATGTTCCACATCCAATCACGTGCACATCGTTCGAGACCGATTCCGAAGGGAACATTCGCACTATCAGTGCTCGGTATCATGATACAGAGCCGACCGTCAAACCAAAGGCATATATTCAATGGGTCGCAGACTGCCCTGCCAAACAGAGTCCTGTCCGGGTCAACTGCGCGCGGCTCGTCGGGCCGCTCTTTAAATCTGCAAATCCACCAAACGACGAGCAGATCGACGAACATAGTCTCGAGGTGCTCTGTGATGCTCTGATCGAAGTTGGATTTTGGGAGGTTGCCAAGACAGCCCTAGACAGCGCGAGGGAAGGCGCTCAATTGCGTATCTCGGAGACAAATATCCCGACTGGGATTAGCCCAATTACGGGAGATCAGGTGGTGGGCCCAGAGTGTGTCCGGTTTCAGGCGACCCGCGTTGGCTATTTTTCCCTCGACAGCGACAGCAACATACCTGCATTCGGCGTTGGCGATGCGGACAACGCGGAAGTAGCCATTGTTCTTAATCGTATCGTGTCCTTGAAAGCGGGTGGCTCGAGACCTGTTAAATAGGACTGACTTTCTTTAGTCACTGAATACGTTTATCATTTATTATGGACAAAGGTTGAGGATACAGCTTGTACAATTCTCGAAACTAGTGGATCTGTATCAGTTCTCGATCGACTTCTGAGAGAGAACCGTTGTAACCTGCCAGTGTTTCTTCTCATGTCACGCGGACGCCGCACGACGAGGACAATGTTTTTGCACGTCTGCTATGCGCCGACTACAACATCTGGCGCATAGATCTTTCATCCAAAGGTCCATGAATGATCTTGACAGCCCTAAGATTGCAGACACTTTCTATGAGCACCTGTTCAGGAATTGCGACGCCACCTCTGACCGGCCGTTTTTGACGGATCTAATGAACGGGGCAGAAGCGCATCATGTCGCGGTCACTAAGCTGCGGAAGGAACCGAATGTTGAATCCATTCATGCGCTGGGTGCCTTTGTACACTACGGCTTGTAATTTTTGACATTCCCGCTACCTTTAGGTACGGGTTCTTATATAGCGCCCCATCAAACGCGTTTTGGCGGACGATCACATTTTCGTCATCCTTTTTTGCGTAAGCACCTTTTCTCCCCGCCAAAATGGCTCGGGCCGATGCTCATGCCGATGTTGCCGTTTGATATTCCATAATCCTGCTTACCACCTCATCTCTCCACCTCTTCCAAACGAAACTCCTGTAAAATCGAACATAGAACTTTCGGAAGGAGTTTTAAGAAGGTAATTATAAGATGGATGTCAAGCCTAATCATACCATTGCCATTTTTTCTTCTTTGGCAGTCTCATTCAGAATAGGTACCTCCTGGTAGAATCTAATGGTATTAGGGGGCTCATTGTGAGGTGGTCGACGCGAAACCGTTGACCGAGCGGACTTTGAGCCACCCAATTGAGTCCTGTGGCCCTGGCACCATTTTTGATTGTATCAGATGTTCCTGTTACCAGCGTACAGCTCTACATTCCGGCTTTCAATCCAAGAATTCGGCTTTCCAACCTTAAGGTAAGACTTAACAAAGGTAAAGATGGCACGTCCCGCATCAGGTCCCGCCGAGACAAACTACAAGCGAGCCGACTTCGCCGGATCGATGATGGAGGGTACGGCGGCAACGGGCCTCGCGCACCCAGTGAGTTTATTCAACTTGCAGATCTCCCGCATATTCCCCAACTCATGATCATGGCCAGCCGTTTCTCAGAATGTTACGTCGCCGCCTGAAGATCCTAACAGTGCTCTAGGCAAGCTCCAGGTGCGTTGTCTTATGTCAGCGTACTGCTACTTTGTATTGAATGGTTGCTTGGTTCGACAGGCTCTCTCGAGGGACCTGGTTCACCTCCGATTCAAGCTCAGCCATCTGGATCCAAGCGACTGCCTTCATTGTCCGATTCAAACTGTAATTAAATGTCAGCTACTGTACATTCAGCTGTAGCACTAGTGGTTTTCACCGAACATGTAAGTGAAATTGAACTTTCTTAGGGGAGGAATTCAAGTACACGACCTTGCGGACTTCATCCAACAATGACAGGAATTTTGCGTCCAGAAGGAGTGAAATATGACGGTGAAAAGTTGCATTTTGCACGTGAAACCTTTCACCCGATTCTGACCGTGAAATTCTCTTTCTAGGCGCGAAATTCACGGGAGTTCCGGCATGAAATTCGCTCATTTTAGAGGTGATTTTTTTTGTGAATTTCACGGACTCCGTGTGTCACAGTGCTTGCTTATAAATTATATTTCAAACAAAATCCTTGAAGAGTCGTCTAGAGCTTGGATATGTTGACTTTTGTATCCACGTAGAGCATACATATCACGGGAGGAGGTACCGTGAGTGCATGGAGTGCATAATGAATGTTCAAACTAACAGCGAAATACATTGAAGGTGGTCCAGCTAAGTACATGGTTGAAAAGCGCCGACAGTGCGCAGACCGAGAGAGCATTCTCCACCGTGATCATAAATGTTGTCGAAATTAGTCCTGCAATCTTATTTGGATGTGTTTGCACCGAGTGGGAGTTCATTGAAGGCTGGTGTTCTTGATTCTGAAGGAATCTTCACCAAACATAATTTGAGGGACTCTAATAGGTAGCGGGCTTTGCCGCTTGTCGGCCCTACCCGCTTTATTAAACTGCAAGGCGTGCCTTGAAGACGAGTAGTAATCACGGAAATGAAACACAATCTTGTTGCGATGTCCTGAAAACTACAAGGGTTCGCCGGTTTTAATCAAACGGTCCGGTGATTGCATTTTTCATCGCCCTGCCACATCCTCTCCGGGAGCGCCTAGATATGGCACGTGCGGTACCCCAAGACACTGTTGAAACGTTGCGCACCTGTACCCGCCAAAAGCCACACGGCCCACACGCGACGCTTTCGTGGGAATCGTGTGCCCGTGTTTGGGACGCATCAACCGGCATCGGCGGGCCGGACCCACACCTTTGCTTCTGTCCTCCTCTGTCATACACAATGCCGCTCCTCGATTCATTTAGCGCCGTCACCACCGCCCTTACCGCGTCGCGCCTCGTGCCTGATGTCTTACCCGCAGGCTTTCGCCCCTCCGCGCTCCTCTCCATCACCCTGCCCACCGGGGCCGCCCCACTTGGCGCAGAAGTGCCGCTGGCAGACACTATGGATGCGCCGGGCATCGTCATCGCCGCCGCGCCCACTGACGACGACATCGACGCAGCTGGATTAGTCAAGGGAGAAACGCGCTACACACTCGCGATGCTCGATCCGGACGCGCCGAGCGCCGCGCAGCCGACGAGCAGCCAGTTTCGGCACTGGGTCGTGCGTTGTTGTTCCTAGGGTATTACGAGCTTGAGCTTGCTAGCTTGCGTGATGGCAGATAACGGGGCTGAAGCTCACGGGCGATCCCACCGTGCCAGCGCTGCAGCCTACCCCTGCTGTCAACGCGTACAGGCCGCCGGGTCCACCGAAAGGGAGCGGCCTTCATCGGTACAGTATGTTTCCAAACGTAGTGCTCTATTTCTCGTCCACTGACCAACTCCTACATCAGCATTCGTGCTATACCGGGAACCACCTAACTTCTCTCTCCCCGCGGACGCATCCGAGCTGGATCCCGCAATTGAGGCCCGCAGGCGTTGGAACGCAGTAAAGTTTGGGGAGCAGTACGGGCTCGAGATCGTCGGGGCGTCGTTCTATCTTGTGCGCAGTGAGGACTGAATGCTACATAATAGTAAGGGAAAAAGTGTACGCATTTATATTCTGTCGTCTGTGTTGTGTACGTTATTGTCTTTCCAGCGCCAGACTGTCATCGTTACAATTGATGTGGGCGACCTAAGGTTAATCAACTTCGAGACTGTCTCGCGCCGCCATCAAAGTCTGTTAAATCTTTCCGATACCCCTCTGACTCGCTTATTGACTGCTCGCGGCTCTCGTGGTGCAATTGTGCTGGCCAGCTGTTGAACGTTGAACACCTCGGCACTCCCCGCGCTCATTTGGCAGCACGGCAACCGACCTGGCGCCGACGGGCAGATTGCACCCTCGCGACCCGCAATTACACCCCGTCAAAGAGCGTGTACAACAGACGCCAAAGATCAACAAGTGGAGGGGTCAAGCTAGTCAAGAGCACCTTGTGCCATTCATGACATCTCGCCAAGCCGAAATCAAATCCGGCCATTTAGTGGCCATGTCGTTTTGTTTTGCACCTTGGTCCCCTCCTCTATTCCCCATTGAGTATTTATCCTCCGTTGTAAACTACCTCGCGCATTTCTTTCAATCCTCTTTCAATCCCTAGGGTTGATGCAATAGTTATCCTCACTGCAGCCTGTGTAAATTTACCTCGGGGATTTCCTCGAATTGAAGGTTCTCTCAAGACCTAGGGTGTATGTTCTCCTGACCGATGAGCTCTGTGTCGTCTTGTTTCCATAACGTTGGTAAGACCAGAGACAGGCGTTCGAATATGTCAATGTCCATCTCAAGAGCCGAGAGTTCAAGGATGCCACGTTGAAAAACGGTGATTTCGAGTTGAGGATCGAGGATATAGGGATACAAGCAAACGAAGTAGTCCAGAGGTTGTGCTATGCTTCGGCAATCACCGAGTGCTTTCTTCTCTTTGCTCGCCTTTTCCTTTCCCCAACCAAATGACAAATCGTCCCCGGACAAGGTTCAAGACGGTATCCCTGCAGATTTACCGGAGGCTCGGGGCACGGAGGACTTCCCCTGAGTTGACTATGTACATACTGCAGCGGTTGTCTCTGTACTCGGCGGAAGCGGCCGTCCTGGGACCTGGACAGCATCCGACATGCGAAGGTCGGCCGCACGACTGTGATGATTACACACAAGATCACTTTGATGATGATGTGCCCCCGCATCCTTGTTGTCCATGACCGCCGTATCGCAGAGCAAGGAACGTACGCCGAGATAATCCGGCGCCAGGGGGTGTTTGCGGCGCTGGTTAATGGAGAGGAAGTCGGCTCAGCGTGTTCCTATAGAATGTACTTTCATTTTTTGATTATCATTTATCCATTGTAGCGTCCTTTCCAGTTGCATTCAATTTTACATGCAATCCATAAACAAATATCTAACTTCTCACAAACACGATTCGAACAAATTCTCCTATGCATCATTCGCTGTCTTCATCCTCTATTTTTTTGCATCGCCTTGGGGAAGGTGACTGCTTGCCATGCCGTGGCGGCGAACACTATCATCGACACCGCTTGCGGAGCCGAGAACCCAGGCCGTGCGTCGAACCTTCCTACAACGGTCGGCGAATACACGATCAAGCCTGGCGTCATCAAAATGCAGCGCAAGGCGACCGCTATTTTATAACTGCCAGAAAAAGTTTTGGAACGTTGGTCCAGCAGTAATTGTGACAACCAGCCCGTAAATTGGAGTGGAAAGAAAACCAAGCCGTAGACATGGACAACACTGCTAGTGGCATGATCACCCGTACTTGGATCTGGGAGGTGAGCCGAGATGACATGGTACTCATTGGGAGAGAAAAAGTAGTAAATGGCGATTAGTGAGATACATACCTAGCACAAGCGCAAAATCAGGTCATCAGTTACTTGTCAGGTTTATTGAAATAACTCACGCCAGCTTTAACACCCCACCCGGTGCACGAATCTAGCCGCTGGCTATTACGTTCCTTGTGAGTCGGACCGACCCGGCGAACGGATGGAAACCAATTGGAGTTGTTTCGGCTGACCTCCAGTCGTGTCACGGCTTTCAGCATGAACAAGGGCAGAGAAAAATCAGTCGCCAGAGCCAGGACAATTAACCACAGCCACTGCAGCCAGTGTGAGGTTGAAGTGTCTAATTTGTGGGTTTCCACGGCAGTTGCGATGAGGGCGAAGGCTGAGATGATGTCGCTGAGTGCTATGAGGACAGTTCCGGAAACGCTGATGTAAACAGTCGATGTTCTTGTGTACCAGTAGCCCACGTCGAGAACGGCCAGAATACAGGACAAAACGGTCCTAAACTCGAACATCAACCAAATTACTAGCGGTGGGATATGTATATCAAGACTGACGCGAGAGCACCAATAATACACCGACGACGCGGATGGGCATCGTCGTAAAATCGATGCCCGTAGAGTCCCTCTGGTAGGACTTAGTGTTTCGTTTCAAAAAAGGATCAACTCCACAATTCGGCTCAGTCATGCGCCTCGGCTTTCTTATAGTCACTCTCATGGTATCCAACGCGTTTCAGCGGCGGAGAGAATTCAGTAGCAACAAATTTGGCCGGGGTGCGGCCTAAGTAGGAGAGTTGCCAGTTGATCTCCATGAAATCTCCTGTGACGTGAGTATAGAGTGGATCGGCGCAATTGGGTATCCGTACCTGGATCGCTTGAAGACATATTTTCAAATTGTGTGCAATTTTCTCTTGTCGCAGGAACTGGAATTATATCCTGGCATGCTTCCCAGTTTTTTGCTTGACGATTACATAAAATCACTCACTTTTGTACCAGAGGAAAACCTCCCATGACCGATATACGGAGCATACCCACTCAGTCCGAAGTTTTCGTGTGTTTTCGTCGGGGATTCGAAGCTCCAACCGAGTTTCCCAGTTTCCGTTCGGGAAATAAGACCTTTGACATAGATTGTGATCGGGCATTGTGTTCAGAACTTGCCCACACTTCCAAATGCTCAATTTAATATTCGCGACGGAGATGGAAAGGACCAACGGAAGTCGATCTCAGTTTGTTGTATTCTTTATTGTAAGCCTTGCGGTTAAAGACATGAACTTCATCAACAATGCGTATCTGGGTTCTGGAAGACCTGAATTATAGGGTGTTGGCCAACATTGCTACTGGACGCACTGTGTCACAACGAAGGGATGACGCTTCACAGCATGTTGGGGATTTTTCGCTATATTGGAAACGCCCAAGATATCACCATCGTTGCCGTCTGCTTCGTCTTCTTCTTCTTCGTCGGCATCATCCTTGTCATCGACCTGCTGCACAGAATTCCGAGAGATGTCAGAGTCGCTGCCGTTTGCGCATTTGCCGCGGATTTCATGGAATTCCAACAGCGGAATCGATATACCAAACGAGTCCAAGGCCCTATCAGCAACATTGTGCGAGCCTTCATGAAACGTTCCGAGAGGAAATCTAGGAAGGAATTTATATCACCGACGCAGGATCAACAATAAACTTGCGGCCAAGAACGAACGGGTGGTATCTTCATTGCTTCGGGCCGCCATGTAGAGAAATTTGTTATATAGTCTACGAGTGAGGGCGATGTGGGAATAGCGACGAACGATGCACGCAGGCCGTATTCCTTCAGTAGAAGATGCTGACTAGAAGTTTCGCTCAGTCGTCATTTCTTAATGAGACGGACTCAGCCACTCACATAACAGTGACAGGCAGCTGGTAGGTAAGAACGGCTTGCTTGTGTTTGTCCGACAACCGGAGTCCCCGAAAAACGATATCGGAGTACAGAGGCGTCTCGGCAACGTCCCCGATTCTCTCGCCATGCTCCTTTACAGGCAGAGACCATATACTCACAGCGATGTCAAACAATTGGCTTGCATCTATGAGCGGACGAACCACGGCAGCGCGGTTCTTGACATCCTCCAGCGTCTGATTCTGGAAGACCCGCGAATGCGAAAACTGGGTGAACCGATAGAGGGATTGCCCAATCCCGACGATGACAATTGCCACGAAAAGGCCGACGAGTATAAGGCCAACCCACAACGAAAACTTGCAAAGTGAACTCCGCTTCCTTGCGGGGACACCTGGATTCAGTGGGGATTCTCCAGACATCTGTTGCGGGTGAGGGGGATAGCACTGGATCCAGGTTATATATACGATTCGACTGCACTATCATGGGAAACAGAGATGGATGTCGGAGCACTGTGACTCGTGCAGGCGCTTCAGCGAAATGAAGCGCCTGCACAACGATATCGTCAAGGCCATGTAGAAGTAAACTTAATTTCTCGACGACGGGAGAGGATTGGCAAGGAATTGTACCGCAGAGGAGGCTAGAGGGGAACGAGGAAGAGACAGAGGAAAGCAACATTTAGCCGCGACATAGCGAATTTGCGCCCTATCACCGGATTAGCACTCTCTAGATCCACAACAGTGTTCCTCCGCCGCATATACTCCCACAAGCGCGCGCTCACGGGAGCTTCAGCCCGTGGCGCGTCGTGTACGGACGCCAACAGCCGCTTCGACAGAGCTACGTCAGGTCCGTGTAGATCGGCACTGCTCGAGATAAGTATGAGCATTCTGCTTTGCGATTCATGTGGCGGGACGAGACTCACAGATACGTTTCGGTTCTGGTGTAAATCGACTCAAGCCGCTCGACAGGTCCGCCGTCCGGGCGGGCGCGTCTCTGAATGGAACATATGCCCGTGATCGACAGCGCCGACGATAGGAAATGTAGGTAAGGTTATCGCGACATCACGGATGGGACAGGCGGGGCATCCCAAGGCTGGTAAGGGTTCTGGAGGCGCATGTACTTATAGGCTTGGTCTTGGTCTTCCGCAGCCAAACATGTGCAAATCCTCTCTTGTACTTACATGCATGTCGCGGGCCGGCGTGCTGCACGTCGTGCTGCTCAAGAATGTGTATCTCGCAGGTCCGTCTCTGCGTCTCCACGTTGCGCCTACTGACGCCCGCACAGTAACGCACACCAGCGCCACATGCTGACTGAGCACAATTATTTTTGACCCCCGCCGCCACGCCCACCTCCGCCACCCTCCGCGCCGCGCTGCAACCCGTTCCTGCCCACACCCGCGCCGTCCCCCGAGGCACGTGCGCCCGCCGCTGCCCCCACGCCGCGCGTCAACGTCCGTCCCCGCATCCCCGTTCCACCCGGCGCCGGCGCCGGCGTTCAACCCTACCTCGCCGTTCCAGTCCAACGCACCCTCCCACTCCGCCTTCCACCCGTCCCCTTCCACGCGCTACCCCGCCTCCGCAGACGCGCGCACGCCCTCGTTCACCGCTGCCGCCGACGCGCCGCTTGTACACCCGCACCGCCGCACCACGTCGTATTCGCACGCGTACGCGCAGCCGAACGACGCGGTCTACGGCTCGGGCGTGCACGGCCGCGCCGTCTCTGACCCTCCATCTACTCTGCGCTTGCATTCTACGTCGCCGTCCAGGGTGCGCGACAGAGAACACGAAAGAGGCCTCACGCCCCCGCACCCGCACCCGCCCTCCCCACGGCGCTGCGCCGCACGCTCGCGGGAGCGGGGTGGGTCGGCGCGGAGCACGGGGAGCGCGAGGGGCTCGTGCGCGCGCATACCTATTCTACGTCTGCGCGCGAGGGGGGCCCGGAGAGGGGGGGGGGGGGCGTGGGGTGCTTTATGATAGAAGATGGGTGGTGGGTGGGTAGTAATACTTAGTTCTTTCTCGTGAGGCAGTCTCTCTTCGTATCTCGATTAACCCACTCGCCCAGATGACCAAATGGTAATTCATTCGTAGACGCCCAACCTTTCTTATGTAGGTACCTCTCTCTTCGAATTCCAGTATGACGCGCTGTATGAGAAGGAGGTTATTTTGAATTTTGAGAGCAGGTAAAAAAGAAAAAGTTTGAGGTATGAGATCTACGGCAGGATCGACGAAACGCGGCGCACACTCTTTTCGAGAAGGGCGGCACACTATATATTGACTAAAATTAAAACCAATTATTCTATCTACATTAGCCCTACTAAAGACCATCCTACTAAGTATGTAGAAGTACAAAGGGGCTTTGCCTCGCGCTCCTGTATGAGGTAGATAGTAATATTGTACCAAAACAATTGAGGAAAACCACATTTCCCGGTGCGCGGAGATTTGCCCCGCCGGCGCAACAGCACATGTATCAGCGTTAGCCGCTCTTCCAGTGCGCATACGTGAGAAGAGCGGGCCCACCGCGCGTCGCAAACTGACGTGTCGGCTCCACCCGCACACAATCCCCACGCCGTATGACCTGACCCAACACCACACGGCGAACATCACTGTGTAACAAGTTTGACACCCGATTTGGTAATTGCTAATATGGGTTTAATATTTGCTAGAAGGCGAATTAAATTGTAGAAACAGCACCACCACAAGATGATACTTAAGAGATCTGCTGGAGCAAAAATTTTAAATTCCCATTTAAGTTTTTCACCGAGAGGAATTCGCGCTTTGGGTCAGCCTGCTACTGTAGATACTTGTACCGAGGCAACCGGCCAAGCTACCGTGACGCCATCAAAAAATTTGGGCAACGCAACCAGTCCAAATCTGTCCGTGACGGCTGGAAATTCGGCAACCAAATATATTCAGCTTGGGGCTGGGGACTGTTTTCAAGCCCATTTGTAGCTCTATTCCTCTGTAAAATCAACAATCTGGATGGTTTGAGAGCTTTTTGACAATTTTTAGGCTGCTTTCCATGTGAAAATATATATATTGCCTGTGTCACGGTCTCAAGCAAGGCAACCGAGGACTCCGTGACCGTGACCAGGCGCGAATTGGGCAACGCAACCGACCCCTCCGTGACGGTGACGGTTGCCTCAGTACAAGTATCTACAGTATTCCCCATATATAGGGGCGGTTCTCCTGCTTCTTCTTTTGGTCGCAACAAATGAGATCTTGAGATGCAGGGTCTTGGCAGTGCGCAGTGGAAATGGGGCACGTGAAATATTGAGCGAGTCCGTTCGAATCGCTGATGTCCATGAAAACTGTTGTCCAACACAGGGGTCAGGCCTGACAAGCGATCGATATTCGCAGTCTCACGAAGTCGCGACTGTGACGCGCTTGAGCCCTCAACGTCCTGGCAAATTGCGAGACTTGGACCGGGAATACTGTGGTTCCGCGTAGATGGACAGCCACCCCCGGGCTTTGCCGGTCGTCCGACGTCGCGCATTGGTAGGTAGGTAGGATTAGACGGCCAGTCCCGCTCAGGAACGCCAGGCCCAAGGAGCAGCTCAGTATACAGGCACATGTACACTATTGCCCCTGAACTCCTGAACATCACCTAAGCCGAGCTCACGCATCATCCGATTGATGACTGACCCGTTGTAGAAGCTAGTCAACACTCAGGAGAAGTAGAAAATACACAGCCAACACACCAAGCAGATTAATGTCGGCTCCAGATGTTTGGGTGTGGCGGAGTCAAAAAAATGCTACAAAAGACGCGCGAGAAGTTGCAGAACCCACACCCAAACCGGCATTCCGAGCGGTCTGGTGGACCGCCGGTGCTCTGCCCGTGAGCGCCAGCGAGCGACTGCCCAATAATTGGCAACCAGAGAAATAGGACGATGATATATAGAGAGTTCAGCCATGTGGCGCTGGAAACCATGGAGACAAATTGGCACCCACCATCAGCATCACTCCACTCTTGGTGTAAAACTTCTAGCATCATCTCCCTTTTTCGTCCGATCGCGCAGCGATAGAAAGGGATTCCCGCCCAATCCGTCAATTATTCACGGGTAAGCGTGGAGCCTGAAAGGGGCACCCGCCGGAAGACGCCGAGACACGAGGTCATAGGGGAGTCTGGGACGCCTAATTCACTTTTCGGACTTTGTAGATCGTTTCAAAAACGTGTTTGCAAAGGTCAGAAGAAAAAACCGATTTTTAGGGGGTTCTACCTCAGATTTGATCACAGAACAGGGGCAGAAGAGTAGTTTTTACGAAACGGCTCAAAATGTCATGAACAGACTAAACAGAGCTGAAATCCTGGCAAAAATTATGGTTTTGACCGGCAAATGACGCGTTTTGGGAGCACCGCGTGATCGGATAATAGGTAGGACCTTAATGAAGTTTTCGATTCTGTGTAGGATTTAAACTGTGGGCACCCCTTGCGAGCCTGATATAAATGTGAAATTCTAATGCAGTACTGGACGTCCGCACCCATCGCCATGGCTTACAATGAGACCGCCGTCCTGGAGCTCATCGACAACCAGCACTTCTACAATGTGAATCTCGGGCCGTTCTGTGTCGGGTGCGTCGTCGACCTAAATTCAAAATGCATGCGCTGACCCAATTCCTCTGGCGCAGTATCGCAGCGCAGGTTTACATGATGGGGATCCTTAGTAAATTTACCGCACTCTTTCCGTCATCTGGGTTCGTGCTGATTGGGTCCGTCGTGCAGCCCTGCAGATGTGGCAGTACTTCGAGGTGCGAGGGCCCCGGTGTTGTTTCCTTTGAAGCAGAGATTTATTACGGGCGGGAATTTGCAGGAATACGCTAGTAAAGATACCCGGCCGATCAAGGCGCTTGTTGTGACACTTTTCTTCGCCAGCACGTTTCAATGTGCGACGGACTTGTATGTGTCTTCTCTCCGTCTTTCTTTTGTGTTGCGACGCTAATGCAGATTTCCAGCTACATGATGTACGACGCCTTCGTCACAGGATACGGCAGGATTGGGTACTGGAATAAATTCGGGTGGCCGCTGATGTGAGGCGCTTCCTTTCTCATTCGTCGTTCTCTGGGTGTTGATCGCATGTCCCCAGCTACGAGCTTGCATGGACGGTAGGCTGAACCGCTTCCTCCCGTGGCGTCCAGCTTGACGACTGCGCGCAGGCATTCATCGCTGCACTGGCACAGTGCTTCTTCCTGCACCGCTGCTGGGCCGTGACCCGGCGTGTCAGCGTGTTGGTTTGCGGCATCATTGGGATCCTAGTGTGCTTCGGCGCCGGGCTTGCGTCGTCCATAGGACTGACTGCCAAGCCATACTACACGTGAGCGCATTCCCCCGCATATCCGCGCTGTCCCTGCTGAAACGCCCCACAGAGAAACGGCTGTAGTGGTAATACAAGTCACCACGTGGCTCATCGCGTATGTATATTCCACCTATTGAGCAGAATGCGTGTAACTGAGGTCGAAACAGGACCGCAGGTCAATATCAGATTGTTAATGTGCCTCGATCCACTTCCTGACCGGCCCACACTCAGTTACGGATCTTGGGATTTCTATTATTTTGGTGTGCCTGGCTAGTTAGTCTTCGCTGGTTGAGGGGCTCATTATGTTCCAGATACAACACCTTCGCAAGGTCAAAACGGGATTTAAAAAGTGAGACCCCACCCGCACCTCCTGCTCATTTCATCTGAGACTAATGAATATGTCTTCCAGCACCGTACGTATCTCCGCCTTTTGTCGACGACGTCTCCATTTACCGCGCCAAATGTCCCATGTACTTTAGGAGAAGGCAAGTCGTCCCCCCCCCCCCCGCCACCTCATCGTTTCTTACGAGCGTCCCGCAGACCTTGTCCAGAGTTGTACGATTGACATTCGAGACCGCAGGTAGCTTGAACCATCTATTTTATCCTCCGCTGCAACTAACACCATGCGCTGTCAGCTCTGACATCCGTAATCGCCCTCATCGACCTCGTCGTCTATGTCACAACCGGCAAAAAGACCGCGGCTCACCTCGTTTGTGCGTTGACCACTTTTCTTTCTTTCGCGGCGATGTCTTATCTTGTGTTCTGGTCATGCAAGTCCAATTTCTGATTGGAAAAATGTACAACCACTCCGTTATGGTCACCCTCCTCGCGCGCAAGGCACGCTGAACACACTTCGTTTTCCATCACGTTCGCTCCGACTGATCATGGGTGCAGAAAATCCGCAACGAGTACGATAGCAACAGCGCCGGGCGGCAGGGGACCGACTCCGTGCGTCGAATTTCCCTCTCTCGCTTCCGCTCTCAATTAGCTGGCACTCACATACACCATCATTGTACAGGGCACCCCCAAACTGAACACGGCTGGCATCACCGTGACACGGGTGAGAGAGCATTGAATCCGCGAATCAATACACGCAGCTGACCGTGAGGCCGCAGACGCAGATCCGGGTGACGGAACACGTCGAGTACCCTATGAAGTCGCTGACGCCGATGGAGGGGAACGAGGAGGAGGATCAGGAGTTCCATACCAAGTCGGACAAGATGGAGCGGATTGTCTGATGCGAATTATCAGTCTTTTTAAAATAATCAATGTACCTTCCTTTTGCCATGAGTGTGTTTGATTTGCAACTTATCTTGGGACTGAGTCGATGGTCCTACGGGTCGTCCGTGTCCAATATGGCTTCCTATCACTACCTCCTCTCCGCGTAGAGTTGGCTGTAACCGAGATTCGAAAACTACCAAGGCATACTTGCGTCCTCCATTGTTCTCGTGAACTTCTTTCTTCAAAAACATACTCTCGATGCCACAGAATGCTTCCCTGGTTGGACACTCCGAGTCAATTCCATTCACTGGGATCTTGTGCGAGAAAAAAAGTACAAACACATCCATAGAGATATATAATTCTTCTTGAAGGGCTTTGATGGTCTGAAGTTGGGCCACGAAAGTCGAAAGACTTGGCGGCCAACCAGGTCACCTCTTTGGTATCTGATTTTCTCTTGGACCGGTCGATACCGACAAATTAATTTGGTCCTGGCGAAAGTAGTGTCTAGTTGAGGCGGCGCCAATGTGAGTGACACCGCGCTGACTCCACACCGGTGCGCGCCTGGGTTCCAGGAGGTTGTTGGTTCAAATCCTGCCGTGCTCTGCTCCGTTTTGGGGGTGGTTTGAATGTTGAAGTAAGGCTCGACTGGCCATATAGTCGGTGAGCCCGGGCTGTGCCAGCGGCTGTACCACGCCGAGTGTCCAGCATGCCGAGGGCTGCCAAACACCTATCACATGCCCAGAGGTGCACCAAGACAAAAATGGGTGCTCTATGTATAAATCGCGGGTTCCTTCTCCGAAATTTTGTTCATTTTCGGCCAAAGATTTCGCGCTTTTTACCCTAAGTTAGGTTTAACCCCAATTTATTTGAAACGAAAATTTTATCGGTAAAACACCCCCATGTTCCTTCTAAATATGAAAAATTGGATGGATTCAGTACAAAATGCGGGTTGACATGAAGCTTTGTCCGCTACCATAAATTCACCACGTTTGCTCCTACCGCAGCTATGGCGGTTTGGGATTAACGAAAATCCTCTGTGGTGAACACTGGGTACAGGGCTGATCGCTGAGCGTTGACGAGATGATTAAAACAGTGAAAATGAAAAAGTCGGCAAGACTGAAATATCGGAGATTGCCGAGCGTTTTGATCACTACATCAGTGAGTCGATGATCGATCGCCGTTTTTTCCCACCATGGTCCAAGCTGCATTTTTTCTTGGTTTTCTCTCCCACAGCCTGCCGATCTGCATCGGTTACTAAGGCCTTTTCGCTCTCTTTGGAACAGTATTCTTCTCTGATATTTGAAGTTACGTTCTATTTACGGAACTCAAGCGTTCGCGAATATACACTTGCAAGCTTGAATCCCACGGCATTATTACTTGAGTCATCATCCCATCGGACGCGTCTCACATTGTTCACACGACAGGACAATGCAGCAAATATAAACTCAGGCCACGCGTCCTTCGAGCTCTTTCTATCGCTCACCCATGTCCAAGCTCCCCAGCGAGCTATGCGACGAGATCATCGACTACCTGCATACTGACGCTGCAACTCTGGCGGTCTGCGCCCTCGTCTGCCGCGCTTGGGTGCCCGCCAGCCGTTTCCATCTTTTTGAGTCCATCAAAATGTCGGAAAACTCTGGCCAAAGAGCCGTACAGCTCAACAACCTCTTGGGCAGCCCGTACACCACCATCCTCCCCGCCGTGCAGAACCTCACCTTTCTCAACGCGCTTGCGCCTATTCAAATTCGACACCCGCGTTCTGGCCGCGTCCACCTCAAAGTCCTCGTAGCGCTCGTTCCGCGCATAACGCAGTTTCCGTGCATCCGCCGTCTTGCGCTCTCCGATCTGCCATGGTACCTGCTCCATGGCCTCAACACCGTTGAGGAACTGTCCCTCACCGCCGTAAACGCTGGACCCGCACTCCTCCACCTTGGCTCGCACCTTCCCCGTCTCACAGACCTCACCCTGGAACGCGTGCATGCGATCCCATTCTGTGCTGAATATCCACGCACCGAATTCTCCCCCATGCGTCTGCACCATTTGACGATACGCGCATCGTCCATTGCGTTCCTTGGCTGGATGGCACTCGTCACCGCATGCACACAAAACGTCGCAATCGGCGATATCGCGCCCGAAGAGATGCATCATCTCGTCACATACCTTTATGCTATCGGGCCCGCGCTCGAGAGCCTCGACCTCTCATTCTTGGGCAACGTCCTCGGTCCGTTTCCTTGCACGCGATCTGACTTTGTCCGTCACTGACTTTTAATCTATTCAAATCGACAGACTGCCTAATCCTTCATGAGCTCCTCACACCGTGCACCATTCTCACGCGGTTCAGGCTACGCTTCCCGTGCACCCGCGATGCACACCAGTTCTTTAAATCCGGTGGTGCATTGGCGCTTGCGCAACTCAACCCAGCGTTGAGCATCGATATTTGCATTCGTTCAACCGTGGACATGGACCTCAACAGCGCGGAAGAAGCCATTGTTGAGTGTGTGAAACAGATGTTTAGTGGTGGAACCCCGGATGTGCGAGTTGTGCGTGGAGAGTACGAGATATGATTTGTCTCTGTTCGCTGGACGGGATGCGTTCGAAGATCTTGCTATGAGCTCCGTATATGTACCTGCTCTTTTTATCCATACGTATATTCGCCTTCTGTTAATCGATGAGAAATCCATCTTTCTCCTAAACAACGCTTAGTTTGAATTCTCTCTACCTTCTGATGCCTTTGCAGGATAGGATACTCATCCGAATACGCAAACGATGGCAAGAAGTTAATTGCGTGTTTCCCGACGCCTAGTCCAATCGCCTCGTTTGTTGTTTGATTTACCCTGTCTATGACTGTGGCAATGTCTGGATTCGTGGTATCCTGAGCGCGCACAAGATCGCAAACTTCGACGAGGATGCCCATGAAACAGAGATGTTCGCGGTAGTCGGATTCTACTACCTTTTCATCCGCAGCAGAGTCGTGGAGTTTTTTTTCGAGTGCAATGCAGGCCTCGTCGGCCGCATTCACTGTCAAAGCCGAGGGGCAAGACCAGCGACGGCAATTCCCGAACTGTCACACCACATCTACTGTCACTCGAACGCGAGGATATACAAAGCTCTTACCGCAGGTACATTCCAGTGCCCGTCACATTCCGTTTAAACCCGGTACATTTGCGCTAATGTGCCGCCTTTTGGTTCAAACGAGGCACTTGCCCTTCTGGGATGTGTGATGCACCGGCAATACTTTTCTCTTCCTTACCACCACCAACCCTGCTCACTGCACCGATCCGACCCCCCGCCAGGCTGAACCACCATATTAACACACGTTCAAGCCGTTGCTGGGCAGTGAAGAGATGCGGAGATCATGATGGAGAGCCGTGGTTGGCCGGCGAGGCTTAATGTACGTCGCAGTCGCGCTGAGCGTTCTCTGGACCCGTGAGATTGATCGAGAACGCTTCCAAGGGCTACAAAAAAACCCTGGCATCCACATCGTCTGTAGCTCACGCCGTCTATGCCAGACTTGAAGCTGAGCAGCAGGTGCTTCGACGCGCCTGAGCACGTGCAATGGTGGTTTTCACTGGATGGCCCACTGGCACTCAGCGTTGCACGCGCACTACACCGCATTTTTGCGCTCACCTTGCACTGTAGGCCTCCGTCGTCCCACTTCCTGCCCCTCGTTCTCAATTTCTCACATGAACATTCGTGGTTCATATCGCCAATGATACATTCCTCCTCTGATCGCGAGTGTAATTCCCCCATATGCAGTCCTCCGCATCTTGCGATAATATCACGTATTCATGCACCTCCTACCCCCAGAAATGTATTAGACTACTACAATTCATGCCATTTGTCTTCATTCTTTTTTGTCCCCTCAAATATTTATTATCTTGCTAGGGTTGACGGCCCAGTGGAGCAAGAAATTCAAACCAGCATCCATAAAAGACCAGTTCCAGTGATAAATTGCTTTTATTTTTCAACTGTCTTCACAAATGAAGCATCTGCCTTCTGCCTTGAGACATTGCCGCTCAACCTCGGCAAGTCTGGTGCCGTCGCCATTGCGCCAAGCAGGCTCGGCAGAGCTCAGAGGCCGGTACATTGACTTCCCGATCAATGTACCGAGCATTTGCATGGACGGCACATTCACGGCAAATGTGCCGGGCTTCAACCCAATGTGCTGTGCATTCGGCGCAATGTACCGTGCTTGGAATGTACCTGCAGTAAGAGTTTTGTTGATCCTGCTCGAATGCACATGGTGCATGCGGGCCGAACCGTCGGTAGGCAGGTAGGTAGAATTACACGGCCGGTCCAGCTCATGAACACCGGTTTCCAGGAAGTATCCCGGTGTACACGCACAAAGTATTTACACCATTGTCCCTGGGCAGTGGGCCTTTCATAATTCCTCCAGCTGAGCTCACGATCGCAGCTTTCGGTCGAAACGTACAACTCGCCGTGGTAGAACCAGAGGAACACTGAAAAACAAATAAAGAATTGGCACATCAAGTCGGGTTAGCCGTTCAGTTCAAGGGCTACATACAACAGGCACAGAACTGCACAGAAGGAACAATATTACGAATAGGTGTCGTTGTTGTTCTGTCCTTCGAACTCGAACAGGAAGTTTGTGTGTGGTACATAGGTAGAACTTGTCTGGTGAGTTTGTTGGATCCGTTCCCATTCCATATTTGTTGCACAATTTTCGATTGATATCTATCGGAACGTGAAGTGGAATAGCCGTCTCAAATAGCCTTGACTATATCTGGATCTTTCGTGCAAGCAACTACTGGAAACCTGTCCCAGGAGTCTGAGTTTCAAAGAAGCATATGTAGCAAGGGTTTTGAGAATGAGCGGGATGAAACACACCACGGCATTATCCGAGTTTTTGTGCCCAAAGGGACACTTGAATGACCATGGAATAAACTTGAAGCAATGTTGCTGATTAAAGACTGCTATGAATTTTCGGGAGTTTGCCCAGCACACAACCTCATTTTTCAGGGAGTAATATGCTGTATTTTTAGTGAGGAGGAGCATTGTAGAGTTACCGAATAAATGCTAATGGAGTCAACAGCAAACATGCCTCAATCCCAATGTTTCCAGAGTATCGTGCCATGCGTGAACTGGTTTAAAAATCTGTGATGTCGATATACAAGAAGTAGGTGGAGCCATCTGCTAGTGTCCTCGGTAAGGGGAAGCAGAAGAATTCGACCCGAGGAAAGGTGACCAATCATTTCAGTGAGAAATTGATCCACCAAACTGCACCGAAGTGGTAGCCAGCAAGATCCGAGCCCAGCCATTACACGAGACGATACCAGAAAGACCGCCTGCGGAAATTAAGGCGACTGGTGAAGATTCATGCATGGCAGCGCGCGGCAGGTCACTTAGCGGTGCATGCAGTGGCAGTGCTGCAATGACTAAGCAGAGCAGTGAGCATACGAGGGCAAAAGCTGGGCTAAAGCTCCAACCATTTCCGTTTATAAATGTTTTCAAACAGTAAAAACCGTTTTTATTTCCATTTAGTTTGTGGGGGCTCGCAAACGGTAAGCAAACGGTTTGTAAACGGTTCAAATGGTTGTCCAAACTCACCCACTGTGCTATCAATTATATATCAAGTGTTCAGACCCAGATACTATCTGAATATCGTTCATTAAATGCACCAAAGGCCCATAAATGAGGTACTCACTGAGGAGTGTTGATTTGGTTGCGATCCAAGCGATATTTCCCAATATGGTAATTATTCACTCGAGTGATGGCGCGCGGCCATCTCCACCTGGCCACCCGCCAACTTCCCGCCCTCGTCCCGCCGCCCCTATTGTGCTCCTGTTCTTCTCCGAGTGGAGCATAGGGATCTCTCTGAGGGCCTCTATGTCTGTTGAAGTCTGTTGTGGATAACAATTTCAAGTCTACAGGCCTGGAATGTCTCCGCAAAATTGCCAGCCAAAATTACCGTTTATAAACAGTTTTAAACGGTTTTAAAACATTTACTAACTGTTTCCATCTAGTTTGCCCGTTTCTTCAAATGAAAACTAAATGGTTGGAGCCATAAGCTGGGCGAGGCCGACAGCGGCGAGCTCGAGGACCCTAAGGACCCGTGTAGGCTACGGCTTCACTCAGGGGGTAAAAATGAGCTGGATGCTCGTCTATTGAAGTAGATGTCATTGCCGACACCGTCCTAGGTAAGGTGGAGTTATACATAAGCTGATATATAATTGAAACTTAGCGGAGGCACAAGACCAGGTATACTATTCAGTGCAATATATCCATACATGTGTGCGGATTTCCCATCTTCCCTGGGCCCAAGATCCCGACGGCAGAGTGGCGCGAGCGCTGGGATTGATTCTGCGCAAGTTGGGTCCTGAGCGCTGGCGCACTGCAGAGCGCGAGCCGCCGCTCCCACCATGACCTCACGTGGTCACTTTCCCGGCACGTGATAGTCATCGTGAAAATTGCGGATGAGCAGCAGATAACTCGGATGTCTGTATCAGGTGCTTGGATTGACTCGCGCAGGAGGGGACCCTGAATTGGAGCGATGATAAAAAGTGTTTGGATACTTACGACTGGGCGTTTCCTGGACATCCTGTAAGTTGGACGGACCCGGGGATGCACGAATTGTTGCGGATGAGGGGCGTACGGGTGGAGGATGGACCCGGGTTGTGTGTTGCTATCCCCTATTCCTGATCGATTTTTATGGTTTACTCAAACTTGGTTCCACAGCTTCCTGTCCGACATGGCACGGATTACGAGCAGGACGGATGTCCCATCAGACAGCGATGTGGTGCGCGCGCCTCCGTACACTACGTGTTCAGGAGTGGCGGTTTCACCTACGCACCAGACACTCCCCCTTCTTTCTGCCAGAGATCGACACAGGTATAGTAACGACAGGCTCTTCCCTTGAAGCGGAATCCTTCAGTTCCGAGCGGGTCATCTACGATGTCGGGGGTTCGCGATCGATGGTATGTTTCCCTGGCCCCACCCCAGAGCGGTAATTGAGTGGCTGTATGATTAGCGCCGTGCTTGGCTGCCATACTTTGATTCGGTGAACGCGATTATATTCCGTAAGTGTTTTTCACTCTACCTAAATGCAACAACTACTAAAATTCTGCACAGTGGCGCGTATGTCCCTGTTTCTTATTCTCAGTTCACGTGTTTGACGGTTTCGACTTGCGTCGTAATACATTTTTCTTTGCGCTCTCATTGTGATCGATTAACAGCGATATCCTGTTTCGACGAGCGCCTAGCAGAAGATCCTTCCGTGAACCGGCTCGAGGACACGCTCCTCCTGTGGTGTGCGCTCGTGTCGTCCAAGCTCCTTGGGAAGACGACACTCATCGTATTTCTCAACAAATGTGATCTGCTGAAGAGGTCAGTTTCATTTTTTAAAATATGCTGCGCTCCACTCGTTTTCGCTAGCACTGACTGCATTCGCCAGCCAGGAAACTCCAAAGTGGTATTATGGTCGACAAACACTTGAATTGTAGAATATCAACTACCCCGCCACTTCCTGTGTATCGGACGGGATAGTCAAGTTGACCCTCAGCAGTAAGTTTTCTTTTAAAATTTCACAGGAAACCCTGACATCCCGTGAGGTTTCCCAGTATGTACCATTAACCAGACGAGTACGGGCGGCACCCTTGTTGGTGCTAGTGGAGTAGTCACTATCAAGTACACTTCTGGATTCTCTTCCACGGCTGGTTACTCTTGCACCAGTAAGTCGAGCATCTGGTGTTGCAGAAACAACTTGGCTCAATCTACACGACCTAGGATCTGCCTCCCTTTCTGTTGGCGTCACTGCTGGCGCTAGTTTCGGAGTTCCCGGAGTTGGAGATGTGAGCGTTGAATGAACTGTAGGGGCTGAGTTTACGAACGCCATTGGGAAAAGGTAATTTCTAGGCATTTGCCGATTGCATGACTGTTACATGTGTGTCTAGCTTCTCCGCCAGCAATCAAATCGAAGAATCTGTTGCTTTGGATGCTCTGTCCAGCCACAAGTGCAGGCTCACTGTGAGCGCCTTCCACAGTCACATTTCGCTTATACTTGATTAGTTCAATTCTGAGGCCTGCCACCAACCTTCCACTGGGCGCATCACATTCGTGGCGTCCGGATGGGCGTGGTTCTACTACCATTCCAGGACCTATGGGCATTACATTTGTATGTTCTAACCCCTCATTGCCTCGACTCCACTCACAAATTCAGGGGGCGCAAACATGGATTATGTCCTCAACACATCCGAGAGAAGCTCCTATTCGGAATTTACGGGGGCCATCAATGCCAATTCCAAGAGTCACTTCAGAGGAACATGCAGTGTGAATTGATGGCTGCCCTGTCCACGTGGTTCGCACCAAACTTTTGCATATGCTTTTGAATATGGCCTGTTCGAAGGAAATGATTGAATAAAGAATGAATTTGTTTGAGAAGTTTTGCAATGCATGACCGAACGTGTCCTGCTGCGAGATTTCGAATTTAATCGTCGAATCGAGATTCCGGATCCGAGGAGAAGCAAAGCACAAAGCAAGCAGCACTATCTCTGAAGCTTTCATGGGTGCACAATTCAGTCGTCTCCTGGGAGAACGTTGTCCTTAGTCCAAGACATGGTGAGCTCCGTTCACCAAGACTGTCGCAGAAGAGCCTCACAAACGCCTTGACGGACACCCGCAGAGCCAAGCTGTGGACAGTACAAATCAAGATGCCCCGGCGATTATCTCCCGTAGAAACATCGAGCTATATCTAGCTTTCGGTGAGCTCAAGGGCCATATTTCGTACACTGAGCCCACGAAGCCGCGTAGAATAGAAATTTCATTTGGAAAGGCGTGCATGCAGAATGTTGTGACTGAATTAGACCGGTGACCGTCTGTCTATGAAGTGTCGATAGACACAAGCTTGCTTTCATAGACAGGCTGGATTCGAGCCTATGACTGAATCAATGGAGCGGAAAAATTCTGAGTACTGGGAGCGTCGAGCGCATCACAGGGCCATCCAGCCCGGGCCGGCGACCAGAGAAGAATCGAGGGCGAATACAGACGGTTAAAGCAGCACAACAGACCGCATCTTTCTAGCGGGTGACCCGAGCGAATAGACGCGTGGTTGGTCAAAGTCAAGGTATGAGCAGACGAGTAGTTGGTTGTGTTTAGCAATCACGTCTTGAGCGGCGCCGGATCATCCCGAACTCCCACGTCAAGACAACATTTCGGCACCTTGGCGGCTTCGCTGCGGCGTCATCACTGTGCGCCCCGCTCCCATCCCCGTACCACACAACCGAGTTGAACTGCACCCCGCCGCTGCGACCTACGTCTGCACGCCCGCCCGTCCCCGCCACCGGTCGGCGGTATCATCCGCAATCACGAGTCGGGACGTGGGTGCGGATGCAGCACACGCGCGGGCGGGTCTGCATCAAGTCGAGCGCGCGGGTCGAGTGCGGGGAAATCGAGCGCGGGTGCGAGTTACACCCGCCCAGCGGTCGCCCGAGTGACCTCGAGTGCAGTGCATAGTCGTGACAGCCCTCGTCTCCGCGTAGTCCCTCCCCGCTCGAGCGCGTCCGCACTGCGCATCTATGTCTTGCACCTCCGCTCTACGTGAGTGCGTGAGATGGATGAGCGGGCAGCCGGCGAGACACCGCGCAACGATTAACCAAAAACTCACCACATAAGATTCGTTTCCCATCCGATAAGCACACCGTGTGCTCGTGGTCCTTGGCCTCGAAAATATGCACACCGCGTATGGTCAAGGCGAACGCAGCGATGGAGCAGCAAGAATGTCGACGTGGATGTGGTCGTAGGCGGACACAGTCGAAGAGGCCAGAAAAAAGAAATATGGAAGAACAGAATGCACCGAGTGTCTCATGCGCGCGACTTGCACCGAAGGCCGCGAGGACTAGCAGTCGTTCCAGTTGGCGGCGGGGGAGGCGGTTACTGGTGGCGGCAACGCAACGAGGTGTGGGTGTGAACGTGAAAGCTGGGGAGGATGAAGGAGGAGATGCGCAAGGTCGCGCAGAGACGAGGTGAATTTCCGCATCGCCTCCCGCGCCTCTTTCGAGGCCGCCCCCCACCGCGCGAGTACTGCGGCGGCGTCAATGTCAGTGCCTCGCGCTGCGGAGTGCATTTCGGCACCACCGTCGCTGCTTCATCGCACCCCCCGCGCCTTGCCCCTAGGTGCCTCCTCCCCATACTCGCGGAACCAGCAGCAATGAAACCCCGCTCACCTCAACGGCACTCCACGCTCCCCCCGCTGCTCGTGCTGAGTCCGAGCTCAGGCTCTGCGCGATCGGGCTGTTCAGGCTCCACCGACGCGCTCACATTCACATCCCATACGCCCCACTTGAACTTAGCTCGCACTGCTCGCGACCGTTTGCGACGGGCGCAGGGTCACGGCGGCGCTTGAGGGTCTCGTGGGTGCGCGTCGTGAGTGGGGGAACAAAAAGCAACCTGCACTGCCAATCTGTCCCGGCCCGGCAAACCGACCGGTCCGATTATCGCCGACGCCTCTGTCATTTGTCTTCAGCCTCCGGATGCACGAAGCTTGATGTCTCTCGCGCCCTCCAGCACGGTCTCGTCGCCCGCCATCTCGCCAGGGCCGTCGCTCAGCGTTGTTGCGACCCCATCAATTCTGCCCCCACCACAACCACCGTGCAACGCCCCCCAGGCATGCGACAGCCCGTCCCCTGCCTCTTTGTATCGTTCGTTCTCTGCTACCGCAATTGTATCGTCATTCTTGACTCGATGACAGTGTATACCTTCCTAGCGGTGCTCACGATCCTGCTCCTCGTGAGCACCGCCATCCTCGCGCGCTCCGCAGCGCTCCGCCGGCGGGAGCGCACCGCCGTGGCGTGGGCGGTCCCTGGGTGCCCGCATCGTGATGCTGAAGACGCGAAACCCACGCTATTCGAGGCGCATGTCGCCGGCTACGAGGTAGATGCTGCGCGTGCGGAGGAGCAGCGGTGGCACAACATGAAAGTGAGCACTACTCTTGCATCAAATGCGGCGCGCGCGCACGCTGGCGCTCACCCGTCGCCGCGTCCCTCATTCCACCAGCCCCCACGCCAATGCTTACCCGTCGCAGCCCCTCTCCGCCTCGATGTCCGCTAATGCACAAGGCGCCCCGCGATTGCCCCCCTCGTCGCGTTGGCATTCGAATTCCTCTCCGACGCCCAGTCTTCGCGCCGCGTGGGGCGAGATACGCCGTGGCAGCGGCGGCGGCCCTCGTCTGGACGGCGCTTCCTCGCCCGCCCCGGGCTCGCTCCCACCCGCGGAGCCTCCACCACCCACACCCGCCGCGCTGCGCATAGCGCTCATCGTCTCCATGCCTATGCCCTGCAGGAGTCAACATGACGAAATCCCTTGCATGGAGTTCGGCGTCGTTGAAGCGGATGTGGTGGACCCGGGAAAAATGAGCTCGCGGCCGGATGGTGGCAGAAGCGGTTGGTAAGTAGGTTGAGAGAAGCTGGATAGTTTCGGCAAGCCAATTGTTCTCGGGAACCACACGTATGAACGGTGGCGTTGTTTTTGTTTTATATTGCTATCTATGCGTTGCAGTACTAATCATGTCCACTGACCTGTGCAAAAGTCTGAATCTAATCCCGTACTTTGCGACTGCCGCCGTGGGCGATCGTGCCATGGCTTGGAGTTAGCGGGATCAAAGCCAGAAACACTTCCGAAGTCTCTGAAGAAAAGGGAGCACAGTAGTAAGTAGCAAGTCGTACTGCGAGCAAATTTCATCGTGGGTTATTTGTGTGCGATATCGCTAATCGTTTGTGCTGCAGAACAATTGGAGATGCACCAAGCGATTGTCCACTCACCGCATCTTCTTGAGGAGGAGAGCAATTACGTGCAGAGTGAGGGAGAGCAGCGCGCGTGGCTGGAGACGCATTCGCATCAAAACAAAACTCGGGGGACTCTACTTATATCAACTTTGCTACATGGACATCGACACATGAAAAACGAGATATATCCGAATCGGCCATTGGTCGGCCAACTCAGTCGCATTACAAGTATGTTTTACATTAATTTCGTACCCAAGCGTCTCACAAGTAATCTTCTTTTGGATGTTCTAAATTTTGTCCCCTTGAAGACTTCAAGTTTCGGCTCCTCAGTCAGACGGACCAATGTCGAGTTCACATATAATGACCCCGCACCGCCCCATTAACGTTGTATTCCGCGGCTACAGCGCACAATGAGGAATCGATCAGGTCCGGACTCTGGAGGTGCGGTTGTGAGGTTCACGTGCCATAACATGGGAGTAGGCGGACGGGCGGCGGCGATGAATCGATCAAGGCAAAGTGGTTTCAGACATCGTGCCAGTGCGTATATGTGCCGTATGCATTGCTGACTCCCAAGCGGCGCCGCATATCAGAGGATGGAATGGATGAAAGCAACGGTTGCAGAATGCCACCGCCAATGCGCATGCACGCAGGCCAGATTCATACCACGCCATCCAGCCCGCGCGCCCTGTCAACCTCGACACCGCGCGGCCCGAGGACACGACCGTGCGTGGTCGTGTCAATTTACGACCGTGCGTGCGGGTCTCGCTCCCCCGCAGACGACGCGCACAGGAGACGTGGGCTGCGGGCGCGGCGAACTACACTTCGTAAACGAACAACGCACAGGACAGCAGTGTTGTTTTTCTACCACCGTGAACGTGAAAGAATAGATGAGGGAAGGAGGGAGGCAGGGAGGGAAAGAGAGGAAAATACAGGAAGCGGGGGCAGGCGGGGCGGGAGGAAGAGGCGGGGAGGACGGGGAATGGGAAATGGGAAATGGGGACATGAAATACGTGGAATGAGATGAGATGACGTAGAAGGAGAAGGAGAGGAGCAGAGAGGAGCGGAGAAAGCATGCGGGGACAGAGGGAAAGGGGGAACACGCAGTGGTGCAGCAGGTAAGAAAGGCCCGCGGCGATCGGTTTAGCGGGCGTTCGGAGCGAGTGGGTGCTTGTTCGAAGGGAGGGGACGCGAGTATCGTAAAGTAGAAAAGAGAGATCGCAGGAAGGAGAACCGGGTGCGGCTGACTAGTACCAGAGGGCGGGAGAAAGTTTTTTTTCGGAAAAAAAAGAAAAAGAAAATAGAATAGGCGCGAACGCGGTTCGAACCGCAGGGACAGGGGGCGTGGGGGTACGGGGAGGGGGGAGGAAGGATGCGGTGCGCAGGCTCGAGGCATGTGGTAATCAATATAGAAAGGAAGTACTCGAAGGAAGGGCAGAAGGAGAGACACACGTGTGCATACGCGACCGTAGGATCGAGCTCACAGCACAAGAGGCCGTGCACGTCAGCGGGCGTGCTCAGGGACGTCCATCGCTCACGGCTGCGCGACGGCGTGCAGCATAGCGTGATGACCGCGCAATTGGCACGCCGGGCGACACGAGCCCCTCGGACAGCACTCGGCACGCTGGAAGTCGGCGACTGCCCTGCGTGGTCCGATGCCTCGAGTCGTCGCAGGTCCAGTGGGCCGTTTCCAGTGCCTGCGGGTGGGCGGACGTCAGGGGGCGGGACGGTGATGTGAGGCGGCGGGCAGCGAGGAGGGTCGGGCGGTCGAACCGTCCGTCAACGAGCGCGACGGCGGCGCGGCGGGGGTGTACGTTTGCCGTTGCAGCACGTCGCAAGCATGGTGGGACCGTCACCGTGGGAAGTAGAAGCGTTTAATATGAGTGTGTAAACACTAATTACGAGAAATGACATGGATTAGGCCTCTTCGAGGCGGAGGCTGAACCTTGGATGAATAAATTATTTGAAGCGAAATTGGATCAGATAGACGCCAAAGGCGCTTAGATAGAGATATGATATGCACGACGCAAAATATTTATAAAACGTGAGGGGTCTTGATTTTTTTTTGCCTCTAAAAATCTGTAAATTCAAAGATCCTTATCCTATTTGAATCTACAGGACATCTAAAGCTCGCGTCGAGAAATGCTCTGCCAGGTTGATCAAGCCGTTGATGTGCGCCGTGGTCCAGTGACATGGGTGACAGATTGTGACAACTGTTTGGTGGCCGGTGTTGGACAAAATCCGGGTTTGGGTTTGTTTCATCAGAATCCTTGAAAATCACTGCATTTCATGAGAGATCATCGTGAATCCTTGTGAATCATAGGCAATCACAGTGATATGTCAAGTCTTACCGCATTAGGGTAGGTGTGCCGAGCCTGCCGACGGCTTGCAGCCCGAGATAAACCGGCCGGCCGTCTCCTCCACTTGTTGTATCGGCTGGAATTCTGTCCGCTACGAGAGCTAGGGTGTCTTGCTAATGTAAGGAGAATCTTCTTCATTCGATCTTCTATCCAGGAGACAGAGGGACGGCAAATTGCACAAGTGATGTCGGAGTTTGATCTCCCTTCCCTGTGTTTCTTCTTCTGTTACCTTGTCTTCCCGAGCTTTTTGAGGGAGCGAGTACCTGTGCTCGATTGCGTCGATCATATCTTTGTATTTTTCCAAGTGTGTGGACTTGTGAACAATGCAAGAATCACTACACACATGAAGGTTTGAAAGAACTGTGCCGTGGCCGCATCAGAGATTTGAACATCTGCATCATGATGGTGCGGCTCCGAGATACCCCGATGTTTCAGAGCGGCCCGTTGAAGTAAGTGAGACCATTGTGAACCGTCATGAAAGGCGATGAATCATTGTGAAGTCCTATGAAGATGTGTGAATGCTTGTGAAGGTCACAGTGATTGTCCGGGAAAGTCTGTGAACGGTAATGAATGTTGATGATCTCTTGTGATTGTCTATGAAACCAAAGTCAATTTATTTTTGTCCAATGGCGGCCTTCATACAACTGCTCTCTGCCGCCACACTGACGGTGGACGCTCGATGCGCATCTCTCTCTAAGCTTTCTTCAACCTCAACCACCCACGGCCAAGAAAAGTGATTGAGTGTGTTATGAGGAGACGACAACTTTAGTATGATAGGCATTGGATGATGCCTATCACAATAATAAAAATGCCTATTTTGCGGGTGAATGCCAATTGCTTCACAAGTGACTATCATTTCATGAATGCCTATCCACCGAGGCTTTCTCCCCCCAGTGTGACCACGGGATTGTTCAGATGCAGTGCAGCACATGCCATTTATCCGCGGCACTCGGCACACATCTGCGGCACATCAATGATCAAGTGTGGCACGGCACACGCGGAAAATGCCGACCAATGAGCAATCGCGACGTCTACTCCGCCACACCGACTTCAAGGGCTTGGGGAAGAATCTTGCCTTGTAAACCTACTTGACATTCTATTTCAAGGGCACCCCACACCTTGGATTTCCTTTGACGCGCATGCCTGCACTCTACGTCCGTATCGCACGCCTCGGCAACATCCGGCGATCGAAATCACGTGACCAAACAAACCATCACAGTCTTACCTCGTTCTTGTCTCAGCATGGCATTAGCTGGGTGGGGTGAAGGGCACGGTCGTTGTGAGCGTGGTCACTGAAAATATGCGTCACTTTTCATGTTACTGATGTGACGACTTGTTAGGCAGTCAAGCGCGCGATAGGTGTTTAAGCGTGCGCGATAGGCATTTGAATGCGGGATAGGCATTTAATTGCGTGATAGGCATTCAACTGCGCGATAGGCGTCCGTTGAATACCTATCCTACTAAAGTTGTATGTACTCGTTATGAGTGCGGCTTCAGAGTGACTTTCGACCGACGGATTCCGAGTCCGAACGGATACGGACCCGAACATAAAGCAGATATGACTAACCATAAAATCCAACCCGAACCTCTTTGCTCACAAGAGAGGAAATGGAATTGTAGACAGGTAGAATTTTCGGCTAACAGGGAGGTGTAAAAACGTATTCCGACATTGTCAATTTCAATTCTGTTTTCTTTGCTTTCTTTTAATATGTTTTTGTGCAATGACTAATTTGTCATGACTAAATTGTGTTTGTACTTATGGTCAAAAAGTGACCGCAATCGATGTGCTCCCACATGTAAGTAGCTAAACCTAAAGGTTCAGCCAATAAGCGCTCAAAGCGAGACCATCAACTGGTACACCACCGTTGGGAAAATGTCCGAGTGCGGTGGGTGCGTAGAAAATTAGAGATGGATTAGTATGCCTTAAGACGAATGAACTCTGTATTGACATTGATACAGTAGACTGATTAGTGCATGTTTTTTGGCATCTCTTCGATTTCCGTAGTGACTTATCAGGAGGCCTACGAACGCCAAAAGAAAAACGAAATCTTACGCTCGGGTCTTGGACTTCCGGGCAGCGCCAGCTTTATGCGGCCGTCTCTAGTGGGCGGGCGCTGGGCGGGGCAGCGGCGAGCGGGACGGCGACGTGAGGTATCGACGGCGAGGAGGGCCAAGTGCATCAGACTTTTGACAACCCAAAAAACCTTGACAACAGATCTGTCAAAAGTCTGATGCACGCAGCGGCCGCCCGTCAACGAGCGCGTGGCCATTCGCCAAGAGGTGCGATCTCTGGAGCTGGATCGTGGAATACGATTATGTCAGCTGATGATCAGCCGGTGATGGCCGACAACTGCTTCAGCAGTTTTCCAGTTGCTACTCAGCACGCTGGAGATATTCTTTTCACATTAGAATGGCTACAGAGAGTGAACTAGGCACTATAGCCAGGTAGTTGAGCCTGGGTTCGATAGAAACACTGGTAGTCAGATTTGATGTGCTGATGGCAACTGCCTTTTCTGGGGGGTCGTGGGAAGTATTGGCTGATCCAGAGATTACTCATTCGCTGCAGCACGTGGCATGGGAGGCCCCGTCAGGTCGTTGTCGAAAGTGTACATCATCTGGATTTTCGTATCGCACTTGCGGAGGACCTGTATCTTTGAAATTTGGTTCATGAACAGCCGAAATTAGCCTTCAAACACCTTGCCGCCGTGCTTCCATGTTTTCCCGCTTTTCGAGCCCAAATTTGAGAATATACACCTCATCACAGAGCACCGACTGAATCCGCGCGGAGTCTGTATCATCGCCGGTCAAGATTCTCTCCGTGACGTCTATTTGTTGGCGGCTTAATAACGTTGCCAGACTAATAACATTGCCAGACTGCTACTAACCCGCTTGCCGATGAATGGGTGGCGCCCCAGACGAAGCGCAACACCGGCTGTCCTTCCCCCGAGAGTGCTTTCGTATAACGGTATAACCCTCATGAGCTGATTACCGGGCGCACACTGGGCGCACCTACATGCGTATTGCATTTGATCCATGTGGCTGAACGGCGTATTTGTTCTTCCAGTCCTGGTCGGTTGACGCGTGCCAAGATGTGGAGGTTTTATCAAGCCTTTCCATCCTCGTGATTCGTCTCCCTTTCGCCTTTTGCGACAGCCGCAGCTGGAGCTGAACTACACCTATCGCGAGTATCGCCCAGCTCTGCATTCGCCCACGACTGAGCTTGGTGGGTGGTTGCTCCTTCCGTCCTTTTTGGCCACCCTGGCGCGGCGATTCAGGTTCCCGGCGCCCGGGGCCTCGGTACGATCCCGTTCGCCTGCCAATGCGTATGACGCATAGTGGCTCAATTTTCCTTCTCAGATGCACAACGTCGTGCTGGACGATATAGGCTCCACTCGGACGGATTTAGACAGCCTGGAAGCCATATCACTGACTCGACCTGGCCCTTCAATGTGTGGAGATACGTCTTCAGGGGAATTTGAACAGGGATAGTAAGATGATGTGCTTCATTGACTGTCATCTGTCAGGAGCGTCTGACCTTACTGGCCAGCCACACTACCATCGCTCTTCTTGTACACAGCGCTGGTTCCCAACATAGTCCCATTCGCTGCAAGGGCGGCGACAGAAACGAACGCCTCGCTACCTGCCGCGCATATCTTCGTCTCGAACCCAGACTTCGGGACGTTAGTAACCTTGGTCGACACTCTGGTCGCATCGGCGCCAGTGAGGAGGTCGTACGACACGACGTGCGTCGCGCCGTTCCACGATACGTACACGTCGTCGCCGACAACGGAGACGTTCGGCGGTCGCGTGGGGTGCCCGGTGAACTGCAGCGTCGACGTCTGGAACACGCGGTAGTTGTTGATGCCGCCGCGCCAGAGTGAGGCATTGTTCGGTCCGATGACGGCGGAAAAGACGACCTCGGTGGACTTGAAGTCGGCCGCCTGGACCCATGGATTGAAGCCGTAGCCGATGAGGACGTTGCTGCCGTATGGCTCGACGCTGCCCTCCGCTGCGCTGTAGTTACGGACTAGATGTGCACACGCGGTAAGTCAACCTTTTTTTTTTGTGGAAGAGCGAGTGAGACACACTTGGCGAAGGGAGGAACTTTTTGTCAAGGGAAACGGTCATCGCTGTTTGGTCTATGTTCAGATACTTGCTAGACGCAACAGGCTCGGAAACGATAACCGTCAGCGTGTCGTTGATTGCCATCAGAGCCGCGGCGTCGTCAAAGAGCGAGATCTGGGAACCGGCGGTGCGCCACTTCGCATGGTGCTGCCAGTGGAAGTCGCTCTCATTGTCCAACGCTGTGAAGTCCGAGCGTTTTCCGCCCAGCCGCCACACGATCTCGCCCTGCGGATTGATTTTGTAGAGCGTCTGCGTGTGTCGTCCGGAGATGAGATAGTTACCGTCATCGTCCTGCGGAAAGCGGGTCATCATGATCAACCGCCCAATTATGGCACGCGAAAATTATCGGGACGTACTTTGTCGATGGAGTTGACATGGACGGCGTCCCACGGATCGGCTTCTTTGCTGCCTTCAAACTGCGTCGTCGGCACAAGGTAGGACTCGTTCAATGGAATGTGGTCAAGCGTGCTCCAGTTGAAAAGAAGCGCGCCCGTCGATATTTCCACCTCCTGGATGAGGACATCCATGTACCATCCGTTTTCCAGACCGCCAACGGACGACAGGTCGGCCTTGGTAATTATTTTTAGGGGCTTTGTACAGGGAGAGGGAAACGTCCAACGCACCGGGACGGGGACATATGATGTGAGAACCGCTGATGTGTTCCCGGGGCCCACAACGTTGAATTCGTGCACGTCTGCGCCCGTAGGGCTGACGGCCGTGACATTCATCACGATCTCGTAGTTCGAGTTCATGAGCACGACCTTGCCCGAGCCGTGCCCCTCGTTGGCAGCGGGCGTGCCATTCCCCACCCAGAACGTCAGGTAGTCCTCCCCATTGTACGTCCGAAGATTGATGTCATTGCACGGCCCGACGCTCGGGTCCGCCCACACGAGCTCGCCCGACGATTTGTAGATGACGGGGCCGCGCTGCTCGACGTCGACGCCATCGGGACACACCATGTACAGAATGGTGTTGTCCGTGTCGTACGTTGGGGACCGCGAAACGATTGTGAAAGGCTGGATAGCCAATGAGGACGACTTGTACGTCGTCTCGTATAGAGCGTGTGCGCTGGGAATGAGAAGCCCCACAGCTACGAGGACGGGAAAGCCGTGCATCAGGGAAGGTTGTGGGTTTATTAAGAAAATTGTGGGGCGGTCGAGAGTGGATTATTCAGCGGTGGTTTGAGTAGACTGCTTGGAGACCATTGTCGTCATGATGTTCTTATACAGAAGTCCAAGTATAGGCGCCCCCAGTGTCGTTGAGCATGGTTGGCAAGCCGAAGCATCATTCCATCAGTCCTGTTCATCCCCATTTGACTTTAATTTCCCAAACTTCCACTCCAGTTTCGTAGCGTTACCGTGGTGTGACGCGAGTCGAGGCGGTGTGCACAACTCATCTCAACTCGACTTAGCGAGTTGACACGAGTTGCACGTCGAGTCGAGTCGAGTTGTAAACAGGTGGTGTGAACTTTTGCGACCTAGTACTAAGTCGACACGGCCCGTACTGTACTATTCCGACCGCATGTTCAGGTGACGCGTGACGGAGACCTCTGAACTGAACCTATTTGGTACCAGTGACGGTGACGTTGGACGATTTTAGCCCAAATAGGCAAGGAAATCAGAAAATTTCCGGCCCGGACTACCTTTTATGGTAATTTTTTGCATGGTTTGTCAGAATGAACATCTTAAAAAATGAACATGTTAGGTGAAGGGGGACATGGGCTGGACATGTGGTTGGAATAGTACAGTATTACAGAGTGTTCGCAAAGACCCCGGACAGCATGGATACATTTTGAATGCTCCCTAGGTTCCTAGGGACACTTTCAGAAATATCTGGGGCAAAATTGCGGCCGGGGAGACTTGTATACGAGATATTGGAACTTTTCACTTTGAGTAAGCTGAGGATGACAGAAAAAATGTTTTCGCAGTTGATTTTATGACCACTACAGTATATTAGAGGGTCAATGACACAAACAAACAAATCACGTCTATTTCACCACTAATTTCTCAAAGTCACCGATTCTGAGTTGCCCAAAAGATGTACATATGTATCCTACTGTGTTGTGAGGGAGCTGTGAATTTTTACGCCAGCAGGTGTCGAGCTCCTCCGCGAAGTATCTCCAAATCACGATTTCCGGCTCAATGACACATGGACCCCCGATCACGCCGACAATCACATCAGTCACATAACTCTCTTTGGGTCCTTTCGAATACTCGTATTCAATCTATCAATCTATCTACCTACTGTTAATCACTATCAGAAGACTCGGATGAACTGTCAGACGAAGGGCCATCTGAGCTGTACTCCTCGACTGTATTCTCCCCAACCTCGACAGCGTGACTCGGCTTTGGAAGGGGTGGAAATAAATTTTTTCAATGTCGGCTTCTTACACCCCGCGCGTCGATGCTCGCTCTTGGCCAGAACACTCTCCGCCTTCCACAGCACGACGTCCGCCTGCCAGTTGCTCTGAATCTCGTCATTCTGCTTCTTTCGATCAGCGTCCAACGCCTTCCATGTGTTCAGAATCTCCGCTTTCTCCGCACGTGTTGCTTTCCTCTCCTTTAATGCCGCCGCCTTTGCCGTGGCAGCCTCCTCAAATTTGATGACCCTGCGCACGAATGCGCGAGATGTGAGCAGGCGGGGTAGGCCATCCCCGACGAGACGCCCCTTCTTGTGGCGGTTTTTGCGTTTCTCTTGGGTCGCCAATTGACCCCGAATTGACCCCGAACGAGATCACAGTAAACGCCATTCAGCACAAGCGCAGATTGCATCGCAATCATCTGCAGCTTCTTGTTCTTGGCGTTCTCAGCTTTCAGTGCTACCATCAGTTCGTGCTCGAGGGCTGCCGTCGTCTCTGACGCCAGGAGCATGATATGATTGTCGCGGGGATATGTGGCGGCTTAGACGCAGACTGCACGGGTGAGGAAGTAATAAGAAATGCTGCAGAGGTGGTTCGCAGACTGACGATCACATCTCTTACTGGTGTAGCAAAGGGGCCAGGGAGGCGGCGGCGGCGGGGAGGGGAGGGGTGGTCGACTCGTGGAGTGGGTGATTCCAGTGAGTGATCTGCCTTCTCGTCGGCGTCTGATGCAGAATCGCTGCCCAGCCTGGCCGTCTTCGCACGTTGTCGAGCCCGGTATAACATGTCCGTTATTACGCGGATTGGGGTCGTCGGCGGAACTGGAAGATGGCCACGAGTGGCAGTCTCCAGACTCGGGGCCATCATCTCGACGGTGACAACATGACGGCTGAATGGCCAAACCCCAGTTTTGCTGAACGCAGATTTGACGGTGGATTTGGTGAGAGCCCGGATGTGCGCTGTACCGTAGATCACAAGGAAGTTTTCCTTCGACACTGACTCCTGCTTCTCCCGCTCCCACTTCTCCTTCTCCTGCATCCAGTATAGCTTGAGTGTGGCAAATACAGCGACATCCAGACCCTGATAGACGTGCGTGCCGTGGGCCAGATAACAAATGATATGGATCCAGTGCTTGCGGGCAAACAGGAGGAAGGCCTGCATATAATGCGAGTTATGTCCGTCGACGGCAAGTATACACACCAAGCCACCCCGCGCCTTCCATTTGGTCTGCTCATGGAAGTCCTTGATGTACTCCACTCCTATCTCTCCATCTGGTGCCATAGCTGACCTTGACGGCACCGGAAATACCACTATGTTTTCGCATCCGGGTGTCAAGAGTCGGCCGGTGCGCTAGAGACGTTGGCAGGAGAGGTCGGCTATCAGTACCATATACGTGTAAATCCATGCATCAAGCGGTGCTGCGGCGAGCGCATCAGTGGCCACTAGGGAAGCGGAGAGCACATGACAGATGAGCGGGCAAGGGATCCGCGGGGTGAAATGAGGTTGAAGTTGATTCGTGATGCAAGAAGGGTGCAAAAAACCCGGTGTAGACGACAACTTAAGTTGGTAGAAACGAACGCCTCCCCCACAATGACATTTCCTTAAAAGGCATATCTAATCTTATTGTGTCACGTGTGGGTCCCTGGCGGCTCTAAACCCATTACAAATAAGCTTCTGTTGTCTCCGGTATGGCATAGTGGTTATGTCCTTGCATTGTTATGTTCATGTAAGCGGTTATGTCCGTGCTCTGGGTTCAAGCCCACGTCAAAACACTTTTATTTTGCGTCCTTTTTTATTTTTTTCAAGCCCCACGCAGTGGGCCTCCGCGGCGAGCGGACGCAGTACGCAGTGGGCCCCGCGGCGAGCGTCAGGGGGTCCGCGGGGGTCTCCCCCGCGCTAGCTAGTCTTGAAAATCTCGGAAAAAGCTTTGAAATTAGGAATATATGTGAAAAAATATTTTTAAAGCTCCACGCAGTGGGCCCCCGCGGCGAGCGGATGCACCACGCAGTGGGCCCAGCGGCGAGCGTTCAGGGGGGTCCGCGGGGGTCTCCCCCGCGCCAGATTTAATTTACAACAGAAATTAAGCTTAAAAATGAATTAAAACCCTTAACAATTTAATTAGGACGTGCCGTCAGGCGAAAAGAGGGGGGTCTGGGGGAACATTGTTCCCCCCAGCAAATAATGCGGTGAAACTAGTGTTAAACGTGCTCTTTCGAGCTGTTGACGACACGTCGCTCAGGCACGTGATGGGAATGTCACGTGTGTGTCATTGTGGGGGAGGCCAAGGGGTGTTGACATTAAATCTCATTGATTATACGAGCACTGATACTTGCTAAGAGAGGATGCGAGGACAGGGTGCAGGAAGACGAATGAGCAAACAAGCGTCAAGGCGATCGGGTGGGCAGAGGTGCGTAGGAGCATAGCAGACAATTGCAGGCGCTGGCGGGCAATGTGTGACTTGTGAGGCCCCGGGAAGCTCCCTATAAGCTAGGTCCGGAAAATAGTGGATTTGAGGCCAAAATTTTGAGGATGTAGTCCGAAGATTGCGGATTTGGGGCCGGATTTGTCCAGCTCACCAGTACTTGGGGGTAGAGGGCCGTGGCTGCGCCCAGCAGGATCTCGTACTTATCTTTTTTCCCATCATGCTGATTATGCTGCTTAGTAAGCTGGCCATCCTAAATCCACCTGGACATACACGGCAAACCCGGAAGTCATCAGAATTCAACGATCTGCCAAACCGTTGGAATCCAATGTAAATTGATTGCCGAAAATATTGTTTTTTTTAATCAAGCCCACTTCTTGGATTCAAAAAATATGAAATAGAGTGTATTTGCACCGCCCATTTTCTTTTCGCCATCACTCGTCGTTTTAACCAACCCAAATGATTGATGTGATTTCGATGAGGCCCAGGCAGACCAGGCTGTGTATTTACTTTGGCAGGTCCAGGGCAATATTGAAAATTTGCTGGGGGACTTGGAAGGAGGTATATACTAGACTTATTAATGTTCGTACCCTCTGAATGAGCCTACAGGCAGGCATGGGACGCAACAATCTTAGCCGAGTCACGCCTGCCATATTCAGTTACACTTCGGAAGTAACGATCAAGAAAAGTGGATTTCCGACTTGCTGGAAAGCGATGCTCAAGGACGGAGACGGTGTCAAGCGAGAGGCAACATTCACCGTAGTGGGTGCACTGTCAGATATGGACTTGCCGCCTGTGAAAAAGAACAAGTAAGGTGTATATTCAGGTGCACAATGCACAGCAACTGACGATCAGGACAGATTGTCAGCCAGGAACGTTAACTATATCAGACAACATGCATCTATTGTTGGCTTCGACACTGAAACCTTCAATAAAGCCATTCAGAGCATTTTCAATATTGCATACCACGTGGAGCTCACTTTCGACGAGGCGGACGTAATGCCTTGGGAACATACTGCCATCAAGGATGACGCCGCCGGACAGCCACTTGATGCAGCGTGTCGCTATTTTACTTTCGCCAAGGTTGCGCCAGCAGATCAGCTGGCAGAGTTTCACCGCAAAGTCGACCCCGCCAAAGTTCTTGGAAAAATGCTAGGTAAAGGAATCTTACACTGCATCGACAATGAAGTGTCATATCTCACGCTAGACAGCAAGAGGTGAGTGCAGTATACTCAATTAGGCACATAAACTGACAGCTGACAGGCTATTGAACAAGGACCTGTCGGGGTTTAGGATCGGAGATATTGTCGAGTTAGGGTTCTCCATGGTTGCCTTCAAAGGGCCAAGGGACTCGAGGAATGTGGTTAAATTGGTAATGTGTTCTTTGACTTTCTTGGATGGAACTATAACCAGGGTGAGCAAGCACTACAAATAATTAGCCCGGTAAACTCACAACTACGTAACAGACCGCTTGCGTTGCGCGAAACATGGACGAGGGTAAGATGCCCACAATGGTCAAGTATGAGAAGCCGAAGCAAAACACAAAGAAAAGGGTGGCTTATGAAGACGAGGACAGCGAGGACGAAATGGTCGGATCGGCTAGAAAGAAACTGCAGAGGTTGACCACGGAGGACATGGAAGAAGTAGGAACCACGTAGAGTAAAGCTGGAGAGACTCGGAATTGAATGGACGTATGCTATTATGTAGCTGATGCCACATATACTGATCGCCGTACGGATTGAGAAGGCGGTGGACATTCGGCTTTCGACACCGCTCATTTCGGCCGAAAGCCGTGGAGAGCCGGCAATACCAGGGAAAAGAGACAGAAGTAAATAAAAATAGCACAGCCCTAGGTCACACAGCCGCTAAAGAGGTAAGGAAAAAGAGAACAAGGTATAGGGACAGCCACTAAATAAGTCAGGCACAGCCACTAAGGAGACTATCTTAAAAAATCGGAGACAAGTAAAATAGGGAGACTTTTAGCCCCTCGGAAGAATGAAAAGAATGAGTATTATGTAAACATAAGTACTCGTAATTTGTTACTATTGATTTGGGTCGCCGTCGGCATCCCCAGAAATTTTCAAAATTCTATCGCACTGCGGTACATAGCTGTACAAGCTGCTACATCAGCAAACCCTGATTTTGCCGGTAGTGTTTGTAGTAGTTTGTAGTAGCACCCTTGTTTCTGTAGTGGCCTGTAGTACTCTATAGCACTACATAGTAATTGGGTGGACCTGTAGTACTACATAGTAATTGGGTCAACCTGTAGTACTACATAGTATTCCATCAAAGCTATGTAGAGCTATATAGTGCTTTGGTAATCCTGTAGTGCTACACAGTGTCAAGCCTGAGGCCATGTAGTACTATACACAGTAATCACGTGACTTTGCTGCGTCGAATGAAACTGGCATTCGACACACCAAAATCACGGGACCACAAACACAACACCGTTTCAACTTTTTGGCTTTGGTTTGGCAATGCAAACCTGGTTGAGTCAAACCTTCCTCACCCCCACTATACACATGCTTACTGACTCTTGCACAACATTGTACGTTGAACAATCATTGTTTGGCATTGCAAATCTTCCTACACCCCACTGGACACACACCCAAGCGTGAGTAAGGGATCCTTTTGTCAAAGTGTCCAGCCTTATCTTAGGTGTACATGTGAAGACTTTAGTTATGTCTATATAGTCTAGTTGGTTATAATGCACTTGTTTTATTTTGTGTATTTTGAAGACAGCATGAGTTCGAATCCCACCTGTTGCAATATAAGTACATTAGCATGTCTTGTAGTTTCCTCGCTTCCAATAGTACAATTAATTCAAGGCCTTCAAAGTAAAGTAAAGTCGGGTTAATGAATTGAAGTAAAGTCTGTAATGATGTTAAATTTATTTTGGGATTTTTCCACCTTCTACTACAGAGTACTATGGAGTGCTACATAGTGTGGCCGTCCCAATACAGATCACTATGTAGAAGGCCCAAGACACTATGCAGCACTACAGACATATAACCCTACACTACAGGCACTACAGGCTCTATGACCGCTATGGCTGACTACAGCTGACTACGTAGTACTCTGTAGTGTGACCAGGTTTTGCTGATGTATGGAGATCAACGCGAATTTAAGGGCAAGCCTTTGACAGGGAGTCCGCCAGATACCCGACATCCAAGTTTTTTTCCCAGGATTTGCAGCCTTTCCTCACAAGATTAAGATTGCAGTACTGGGGAAGGCAACGAGGAAGAAGAAATAGGTATGTATTTTAGTGATTGTACTAAAAATTTTAGACAGACCGTTAATTTTGGCATTGTCACGAGCACGTGAGATGTGATGCGTGACAACCTGGTATGGAATAGCGGATTTCAGACCCAAAATCTCGAAAAAAATTGCGGATTTGAGGGCCATTTTGGCCGGTTCTAGCAGACCTAGCTTATAGGGAGCTTCCCAGGGCCTGACTTGTGTGACATGACGAGCTCGGGCATCATGGCGGTGACGAAGGCACCATGGTCTGGGTAAGACCAAGGAACGATGGGGTGCCGACCAGGCACGTGGGCCACCAGCAGCCAACCACCCCAAGACAGTTTTGGGGAGAGGTAATGAAGTGTATTAACCGCGGGTAAGGCGCCAGACTGATTGACATACCAACTGGTTGCCATCTAGTGATGGGATGATGGTATCTTATATGTCACTATATATGGGTAGGTTAGGTGCATGCCCACGCAATCTCAGCATGGGTGTTAATACAAGTGTGACCACCTATGAAGGTGTTATATCCATGCGGTCTCGGTCCTTGACCTTCCGGTCATGTCCGGAACCGGATCCTGGAACCGGACGGAATATTCTCGGACTCATCACGGATCACCGGGTTTTTACGCAATGAAGGATTACTGAGCGTTTCCCGTTTATCCATCTTTATAATCCTTCTCCTTATTGTTCATTTCTCCGACATCACTTCTTCATCCTCTTTGGGACTCGTATTATTGTTATGTCTGACAGGTCACCTGACTCGCACCTTTTTAGGAATACAATTAGGACTTAGCTATATAAACCCGTAACATATGCCATGTACTTCAGTTTGATAATTAACGTTGCTTTGCTCTACGCTTTGCACTGAGTCGTCCTCCGGTTAATTCCTCCGGTCCTCTTTCCTTCACCGGCCACGGTAGTGCGCACATCCTACTGTCCTGTGGTGCTTGCGTTATCCTCCCATATACTTTCCAGAAGTTCTGATCCTCCGATTTCCGGTTCCGGTTCCGGACTCGTTCGACTCGATCTTCCTTCGGCTCGGTATATAACAGAAGGGTCAGCTGCAGCAACTGCTATGGGAGGGATATATGAGTACAGACTGACAAGGTCTGGTGGGAGTGTCGTCATCATGCCATGTCCAAAGATATGGTAGGCTGTTGCTGGAGATGTGGGTGAATGGTACATATCGAGACCTTGATTGAATTGATGAGTATGGGCGATAGAACATCAGAGGCTGCGACACACCGTAACGAGAATGTTTGCCGAGCCGTCCCGAACTCACGCGCAGCATAGTCTAGACACTTGGAGAATGAGGGAGATGGGAAAGGTTGAGGCTGTGGACAGTCAAAAATGGGAGGGATATGCAGAAACGAAAGGGGCTTACTGTGCTTATGCACAACTTGGACGCCAGCCGATAATTGAAGCTAAGGGGAAGAAAATGCCACATGCGGCAGAAATGCAAGGCAGTGCATGGGGAACAGTGCCACAGACGGCTATAAGCGACCCAGCGCGAATGGAACACGAAATGGTCACAAATGACTGCAAATGCGATGCAGCGCAGGCAAAAGGGTGGATCTTGGAAGAAATTTGGAAGACATCCAGGAGACGATTAGGTGAGGCCAGAACAACCAGAGGGAGATGCTGTGGATCAGGTGTCCTTGAGCGGAAGTAGCAGAGCGAGGAAGCAAGAAGGTGGGGTGAGAGTTGGTGAGAGGGGAAGAGGGAGAGGTGGTGGAGAGCAACCAACCATTTGTTCCCATCAAATCATGCCATCCATAGCGACATGAATTCCATGTGGATCAAGTGGAGTTTGAATGACTTATCGAAATCATCCTGCACATGTAATGTACGGGCACATTGTGATCCACCACCTTCTATCCATTGCTCTGCTGAAAGCTTGCTGTATATATGCATTTCACCAGACTGTCTTGATCCCCCCATGGGTTGCCCACATAAAAATTGCGGAATTGTTCTCTAGCATTTTCACCTGAGTCCGAATCCTTTCCACCATATTCATCTTGCTTTCATCGACACCTCACAAAAGATGTAGCAAACCATGGCCAAGTGATAGTCTGTACTGATATATGCCATTTTCTGATGGAATAGTATTTTCGTACCAGAATATCACAAGATGATTGCCAAAGACCTCAGATGTCGGTCACAAGATGAAGACACTCTAAGATCCCGATCCAAAGACCAAAGATCCTCTCCCCAAGACAAAGACACTCAAAGATGAGTCTCAAAGACAAAAGACCTCAAAGACAATAGTGTAGTTTTACTGATCTGAGTGGGTGGGCTTGTGATGATAGCAGCATAAAGTCACATGCTTCACAACATTCTTCACCTTTTTCATCTGTCCTATGTGCCAGATATTCCCCTGGCTACTCTCCAAGGCATAAACATCAGCCTGGCCCTCCTCAAATGACGTGTAGGTGGTCCCGATATTGATATCTCCAAGAATGTGAAGAGGGCGACATTGCGAGTTTGAAAGGTCGGAAAAGGGCTCTCGCTTGCCTTTATCTCGAGATGGAGATGAAAGGCCCTTGTTCTCCTTCCCAGATACACTCTGACGAGGGCGACTGAGTGAATTGGTAATGTCTTTGACATCAGAATCAGTATCAGGCAAAATGATTATCCTGTTCAGAGGATGAAGAATCAAAGGGGCCGATGATACACTTGCAAGCTTCGAAAGAGGTGGAATTGGCTCTGTCAAACCCTAGAACATTGTTGAGAATATGAACAAAGCTTGAGAGCTGTCTGAGATACCTTTACTATGCCATCTGAACGAGCTGAAGTGTTCGGCAGATCAATGAGTGGTTGGGATCTGGTATTCTCGCAGAAGGAATGGATTGGATGGTGGACCTGATGTGCACTGTGACTTAGCAACACAGGGAGAACTTTAATTGTGGTACTTACCATTGGTCTATGGAGATTGAAGTCATTATATCCAACAGGCCTGGTGTCGTCACACACCTCCCCCACTACAGCAGGAGCTAATGCGCATGGCACTGTCCAATCTTCGAAGACCTGAATGCCAGTTGATGAATAAATAAAACAATATGAGTGAAGAAGTCTCACCGTCTCCTTGGCCAACGCCAATAGGTGGTAGATGAGCAGGTCTTGAAGTGCTTTGTTTCTCAACAGGGCAGAGCTTTTATCGGTCCAAAACGGCCCTTCTGGAACTTGACTGACTGCGACAAAGTTCAAGGATGCTATACTGCAACTACCGAACTGAGATCCTTGACGGTCAACACTCCCATTGCAGACATGATTGACAGGTGTGTATCCTGCCCACTCGAGACCGTTTAGAACCCATCTGAATGCAGGTAATATATATGCGCTGCGGCTACATCCCATTGAATCTCCGGAGCAAAGAGGAGGGGAATTTGACTAATATTGATATGCCGAGAAATGGCCAGACCCGCACGTGACAAACAAGATGTTTGCTGATAGAATAGCATGAAGGCGACGGCATAGTAAGGAGAGATTTGAGCTGTAGAAGTTGGATGACTGCAAGAAGAGAAATCTCGCATCATGTGCAAAAGAAATGGCAACACTGGGATCTGTGGTCGATTTCATGGCCATTTGCAGATATTGTAGCTCTAGAAGGGCATTCACAATGTCTTCTTCAAGCCAAGACTCTCCAAGAAGACATGCAAGATTCCAGTGAGGAAAGGTCGTAACATAGAACCCGGAAATCGGAGTTTGAATCCACAGGTTCTGGAAGCGTCCAAGCACGGTAGGTGACAAGATGTTGTTGGCGGAAATGTGATGGTAGAGCGAACGGGCAGCGAGAATTGCGGCATGGTTATTGTTGATAGCAAGGAACATTCGGATCTAGTGACATTAAGTGTACAGCTAAGCAAGAAAACACGAGGTAACTCACTTTTGAGAAATGATATATAAACATTGTTATCCTGCCAGGTTCCTCCACCAATTTGACAATAACAGACAGTGATCCGGCCAAGAATGCACTGCCGCACCATGTCGCATTTGCACACGTACGCGCAGCCGAAAAGGCCTACGGCTCGGGCATGCACGGCTGCACCATCTCTGACCCCCCATCTACTCTGTGCTTGCATTCTATGTTTCCATCCAAGGTGCATGACAGAAACGAAAGAGACCTCATGCACATGCACCCACTCCCGCCCTCCTCAAGGCGCTGCGCTGCACGCTGGCGGGAGCGGGGTGGGTCGGCGCAGAGCACGGGAGCATGAGGGGCTCGTGTGTGCACATACCTATTCTACATCTGCGTGCGAGGGAGGCCCAGAGAGGGGGGTGTGAGTAGGGAGAGGGGAGGCGTGGGGTGCTTGTTATATCCATGCAGCCTCCCTCCGTCGACCGACTTCCTTCTGTCCGTTCCGGCACCTCCGGTCATCTCTAGGCTCTGGTCATTGACCGGAGCCACCCGGTCATCCGGACGAATCGGGTTTCTACGCAATGAAGGATTACTGAGCGTTTCCCGTTTATCCGTCTTCTCGTCTTCTTTCTTATTGTCCTATGACTTCCCATCAGCCCACCTGACTTGTCTTATTGTCAAGAACCACCCTCCTTCCTATTTGGGAATACAATTAGCTACTTAGTATATATATCACTTTAATACGTCTTGTACATCAGATTGATAATTAACGTTCCTTGGCTTTTCTCCTCGCACTGAGTCGCCCTTGCATTCTCTACTCCCCTCCGGTACTCCGACTCCTGTCCCTCCTCGGATTACCTGCCGGTCAAGGTAGTCACTCACCCTTACCTTCCTGTGGTGTTGTGATCCCTCCGTATACAGCCCCGGAGATCTTCCAGTCCACTGATCTTCCGGTCCTCCGATCCTCCGGTCACTCCGGTCCCTCCGGTCCTGAGTTCCTCGGCTCGGTATATAACAGTGCTTTATGATAGAAGATGGGTGGTGGGTGGGTAGTAATACTTAGTTCTTTCTCGTGAGACAGTCTCTCTCATGCACACGCATACCTATTCTATGTCTGCGCACGAGGGGGGCCCAGAGAGGTTCTCTCTTCAAATTCCAGTATGACACGCTGTATGAGAAGGAGGTTATTTTGAACTTTGAGAGCAGGTAAAAAAGAAGAAGTTTGAGGTATGAGATCTATGGCGGGATCGATGAAACACGGTGCACACTCTTTTCGAGAAGGGTGGCACACTGTCTGAATCACGGCACAGTGCCAGAACAGTGCCGCTCTTGATCCAGAAGAGTGTCACCCTTTAAATCAAGCACGGCACACTGTATATTGACTCTGCTAGACTCACAAAATTAAAACCAATTATTCTATCTACATTAGCCCTACTAAAGACCATTCTACCATGTATATAGAGCAGTAGAAGTACAAGGGGGCTTCGCCTCGGGCTCCTGTGTGAGGTAGATAGTATTACATGTAATATTGTACCCAAAAAACGCAGGAAAACCACATAGTACGGACCCCGGCTGTTTCAATTTGGGACTGCTTGGTGGCAATCCTTCTCCTCCTCCTCCAGTGTGTGGAGATTTGCCCTGCTGGTGCAACAGTACATGTATCAGCATTAGGAAGAGTGGGCCCACTGTGCAACATGTTGGCTCCACCTGACACTCCACCTGCACACAATCCCCACACCGTATGACCTGACTCAACACCACACGGCGAACATCACTTTGTAACAAGTTTGACACCCAATTTGGTAATTGCTAATACGGGTTTAATATTTGCTAGAAGGCGAATTAAATTGTAGAAACAGCACCACCATAAGATGATACTTAAGAGATCTGCAGGAGCAAAAATTTTAAATTCCCATTTAAGTTTTTCACCAAGAGGAATTCACGCTTTCAGTCAGCCTGCTATTACCCATATATAGGGATGGTTCTCCTGCTTCTTCTCTTGGTCGCAACAAATAAGATCTTGAGATGCAGGGTCTTGGCAGTGCGCAGTGGAAATGGGGCATGTATATTGAGTGAGTCCGTTTGAATCGCTGATGTCCATGAAAACTGTTTTCCAACACAGGGGTCCGGCCTGACAAGTGATCCTCGATATTCGCAGTCTCACGAAGTCATGACTGTAACACGCTTGAGCCCCTCGATGTCCTGGCAAATTGCGAGACTTGGACACAAATAGTTCCTTTCAAAACGCATAGGTGGACAGCCACCCCCAGGCTTTGCCAGTCATCCGACGTCATGCACGGCCAGTCCCGCGAAACACCCAGCCCAGGGAGTATCCAAGTATACAGGCACAAGTACACTATTGCCCCTACACTCCTGAATATCACCTAAGCAGAGCTCACGCATCATCCGATTGACCCATCGTAGAACCTAGTCAACACTCAGGAGAAGTAGAAAATAAACAGCCAACACCAAGAGGTGGCAAAACAGAAACTGCCCGACATCAGAACATGGGGGGTGCCACTGGGAGCTTGACCAGTACTAGAATAATGTTCTATGTATTATAGTGCATGATCCTCTTCAAAATCTAGAGCTCCAGTGCAGTAGTTGATATATAGACATTCTGAAAATTCACGACAGACTATGATACGAAGTAAGGGATGCATTTTTAAAATATGGTGTATGTGATGTGTTTAGAGCACTTAGAAGGTGAGTATTTAGGGTAATTCAAGTATATGAATAACCTAGAATTAGTTGAACAATAGATAATGTATCTACTTTACTTTTTTGGATGGTCCAGCTTCGGCATTGGTTATGTCGTCCAAGTGGTGTTTCGTTCCATGGTGGCATATAGCAGGTACGAGGCATTTGGCAGAGGGTGCAGTCGAACTTCTGGTCCGAATATTGAAAGCGAGCAGTTCCTCACCAGAAATTGGGATGCTATCGGCAAATTCCTTGTTTAAATTGCAGGGTGCACCTTCAAGATTGTCCCAGTTTCGAGGATGTGCAGATCGAATATGAGGATAGATGAAATATTTCCAGAATCCAGGAGGGGTCTTCTGTGGTGGAACAGGTGAATACAGACCACAATATATGGGACATTGGTTGAGGGTGTTTTGGATGAGAACTTCTTTGCATGACCGTAGGAAAATTCATGCTGACACGGGCAGCTGGATGTCGCTTTTAACGTTTTCCCATTCTTTGTGATGTCGATCTGGCAGTTTCCACGGCCACAAAGTCCACAGGGCTCAGGAGTACAACCTACATCAACAAATGGTTCAATATACAGCAACAACTCATCAAGTTAAATCTGACAAACCTGTTCATACAAGTCTGGCTCCTGAATGCCATGGATTGCATGAATGATATGCCCACCACATGAGCTCTTGAATCCTTGGGGCTGATAGACAGACAGCATTGATGACAGAGTATTTTCTCTGAATCCCGATGCTGCTTTTCTGAAAGGGCCTGTGTCACACTTTCAAGGACAAATGCTGGAAATTCTAAACCATAAAAATAAGCTTAAATCCATAGAGGAATCGTTGAGAAATCTGATAGATACCTTTTGAGTCCGCATATGGGAAAGCGTCACTTCTACCATGCTTTAGAAGCAGCTTTACCAAAGCTGTCATATCCAATGGCTCATACATAGCAGAGAAAACTGTCTGGAGGTTGTCGTTTGCTATACCCCAAGTGTGCGAATATTGCTTGGCATTAATCGAGTCGAAGTCAGCTCCCATCAGTAATGTAGCATCCTCAATTTCGGTGTCGAGTGGATGAATCAAAGCACCAGGGATTTTGACTGTCAAAGCCCTTTGTGTACCATCTTCCACAGTAGATGTGGCACCTTTGATAGGATCAAACTTAGCGTAGTTGCCAGTCCAGAGCCATTTGCATGCAGATTGAGCGCCCTGACTTCCCACTACAAAGGTATCATGGAGCATAAGGGGTTGGGGTTGGGCAGTTACTGAAATCTTGTATTCGAGGTGCCCGAGCTCCTCGATGTCTACTTGATGAACATGAGATCGTTCTCTCAAGAACTGTGACTTAGACCACTGCAGCTGCAATTGTGTCCTGAGACCGAATAAGAGCCACTGTAATGTCGCCCACATTGAAAGAATGTTCTCCGGATATCTCCTAGTGATTCATGGATGGCTGATGCCCGTCTGCAGTGTAACAGCGCACCTGGAGATGACAGTTTGTTGCGAGACATTTGTAATCAGAATTGAACAATGTGCTGAGAATAGAAGCCTTGTGTAGCCGCTTCGAAGACCCGTCCTCAAGAGGATAGTCCAGCCAGTCATTACTGATGACTGGTGCGACTGGTGTTCCTGTTGCTTCCGTTTCTGACTCCGTGCTAGAACCCGGAGTGGATTCTGCACATGAATCAGATTCTGGCTCTGGAAGAAAGTTGTCTAGAAATACAGTTGGTGCATCTGATTCCAGGAGAACAGGGGACTGATCACACCAGTGCAGTCAGGCGAGCAGTCAGGATCGAGAAAATTCATCTCAGCCGGTGCCAAATTGGAGGTGTATGAGGAAAGAGCAGTGGTGGTTGAGGAGTCAATGATGGAGCGACCCTTCTCTGATGAGCCTATACTGGGATAAATATTCCCACCATTTGGGTGTAGCAAGTCGACGCCAGGTAGCGAGAGGATGGCATTGAAATTGATGTCTATTCCATTATCATAAAGGACATCGAATGCGGCCTGACACCCGGCTTTCCAGACTGCTGCAATGTCAACATTTTGGACAACCATATCACCAGTAAAATATTTGGGGTTGACATGGTCGGCTTCCTTGCCAGACCAGGATTGTCGAATATGACCTTGGTGCCAGTCAGGATGCTTCGCAAAAATATTCACAGTATCTGCAGCAGCAGAGAGGCGCTCAGATAGCTGAAGGGAATCGAAATTTGAATCATGTGATTCCATTAGAACATCCGCAAAAATCTCTTCCAAATGATTGCTCCTGAGTTGGTACAGATAGAATGTTTGTTCTGGGTCCAGAATCTGCTGCTGAGCGATGCAAAAGAATGTGCTCTTCACGAGAGCCTAGAAGTCAAAGTACAGTTGGTTGGAAATGAACAAAGTTCCATGCATCCAGTAGAAGGTGAATGCAAGATGAGCAAATTTGGATAGGGTAGATGACTGCCCAGAAAGCGAAAGAGCTGAGTTTGTGAAAGGCTCCAGAAATGAGCTCCACAACTCTCCAGCAAGAACAAATGTGCATAGTGTACTGCGATCAGTTGGTGACATATCCAGAGAAGTCAGAGAACTGATTGATATACAAGCTTTGAGGAGCTTGTAAGCATGAGGAACATTCTGGTGGTCTGCAGGATCCACCAGAACTGAAACTGATTCCTTGGTCTCGCCTGGTAGATGCTCGAGCACTGTGTGATGATAGGGCAATTCAGGATGGTTCGAACAAACACCATTCCCTCAAAACTTCGCATCAAGTTCATGCCACCTGAGAAACTCAGTCAGTTTCAAGCTTAGAACAAACAATAAATGACTTGCATTTTGTGACGTGCTTGGGATCTGGACCTGTAACAGTGTTGCCTTTTCCGCACTGTGAGTTCAGTCCGGATAGTCCAGAAAGCTTTGAGTAAAGCGGGGTTGATCTGTCCACCTCACGGCATGGAATGCACCATCTCAAAAGACACTGTCACCATCAGTCCCTAGTACCCATATAGGACCATTGTGCGGCTCACCATGAAGCTCCCACTGATCCATTGCGGACCAAATTAGTCCTGTGAATGAGCTTCCCTTTTCGCTTTTGCATGTTTAAGTCTGAATAATGGGCAGGCCATGATAATGGTTGTCATGGAATGCACCAATGGCCACGACAGTGGCCTCTCTCCCGTAATGATAGGAAGGAGAGTCACAATGAACTGCTTCCAAAATGGCAAGAACTGTATCCATGTTGTTCCTCGCTAGGTCAAGTCCCAGAGAATGCACCTGACAGAGCCCAACAATCTGATTCATCGGCTGGTGCCACCTGCAACGCTGGCAATGATGGACACCATCAATCATGAGGCAATGGCCAGCCTTGCGATGTGTTGCTCCAGTAGAGGTTGCACCAAAGAATGCTGCTATATTCATTGCAATCTCTGCAGGTGTTGGCGCACCAAGACTCGGAAGGAGTTTTGGGGGATTGGATTTATGGATGGTTGAAGCAGATGGAAGGATGGTTGAAGCAGATGGAAGCCCAAGTGATTTAGACATAGCATAGACCACTTTGCGGCCAGCCATGTTTTTGAGTGCACAAAGAAGCGGACTCTGTGAAGCTCTTGACCTTGTACAGGATTTTTGTGGCCTCCTCAATTCGCCAAGTAATCTGTTTGATTCCAACACGTTGCTTAATTGCAATGCAGATGAGATGATGGAGACGGGGAATATCATGGGTTGCAAGGGCAAAGAGAAGCCGCTTATGATCAGCCATTCGTTTCGACGACCGCATGAGCTTCTTTGATAGGGTAAGGATCTGAACACAGATGGGACAAATATGGGTGCCAGAATTATGCCTACAAGTACCTTGAGTTGAAGTTCGTTTTTCTCTGCAATACAGGCCCGAAGCATGTCAAGGAGTTGCTCGTGGCTCAGATATTGATATGGTGTGTGTGGCAGACACAGCGGGCAAGTGCCGTGGCTGTGGATTCATGGCGTATGACAGACACTTGCCACAGCGTTTGCATGGTGTTTGCCATATTTCCCTTTGTTCTATTTTTAATTGTGATTGTGCCTTCGTGGAACTGACTGAGACCGACTGATCATCTGAACAATTGGGTCATAGAATCTTGAGCCAGGAGATGCTGTGAACACCTGTACTTGCAGCTGGGAGTACTGCAGGGTGCAGAACAACATTCACCTTGAGTTGACCCTACACCAGAATAAAAACCTGGGCCCGGGGGAAAAAACCGGGACCCAGCAAATTTATGGCAGCACACTAAGACAGTGTTGGCTCAAGAGATAGAGCAAGATTCATGCAACAAGGTTCATATTTGTTGCGATACAAGCATTGAGTTAGCAAACGATGCCGAAGTTGGTGTTCAAGGTTTGACAGCTCGACTAAAATAGAACAAAGGGAAATGTGGTGCAAATGGCAAACACCATGGCAAAGGTCGGTCATACACCATGAATCCACGGCCACGGCCCTTGCCCCCTGTGAGAGCAACCTCAGCTCGAGATTCTAAAGTGCAAAGAGCTTTCCCCACCAGAATGGCACGGCAGGGTACACATTTGACCTGCGGACTTGCAGCCAATCCAGTGCATCTCTCAGAACGAAGCCACATCCGTTGTGGAAGGGGAGGATGAACTGCAGGTTGCCTCCCCTTTATTTTATATCTCTGTGCGTACTTTACGGTAGACCGGTCTTTGGACCATGTATTTGTTTTTGTTTTGTACATACACGTGGCCAAATATATCCTCCTTACACCCGAACCACCACCATTGCCGTGGCCAGTGAAGAGAGCACTCCACCAAGAGCATGCCACCAGTGAACCCGATACACCTGAGCCCCACATTCCTCCCCTCACCAAGCCTTCTCGAGCTTCACCTGCACCCCACGCCCACATGGCACATTCCCCTATCTGCACCCAATTTTCATTCCACCCCTATACAACATTTCTGGGACCTTTCACTCATTTCCTGCTTTACCCATACCCCCCATATCCTGGACATCCAACCCATATTTCTGTCTACCAGCTCCGAACTCCGTTCTGCAACACCGTGTTTCATCTCCCTCCCCGGTGAATCGATCTGGCTGATAACCAAGTTTGGCAGTACATTCACTGAGATGCACTGACCACAGATATGTTTTGAATATTGGACCAGGTGGCCAGTTCAACATAATGCCTGGGCATTGTGCCTGTGCAGAGAAAAAAATCACCTGTGAGGGGGGAGTTATTTCTTCTTCATCGTCATCATCAATTTCCATTGGAGCCCAAAATGCCTTGGCTGGAACTGAGGAAGAGCGACGCAGATGGATGGGAGAGAATGCACAAGACCGAACATGCATTTTTCTTCCTGGGCTACGTGAGCCAGAACGTCGGCCATAGTTGGGAGAAGGTTCCAAGAGGTTGCGAAACAATGGCTGAGGAGCAGGCATCAGTTGTTCAGAGTGCGCTCGAGTTCCAGGTAGATTTGTAAGTTCCAAGGCTGCTGCAGCGGCAAGGCACTCGTTGGCTTGAAGAATAAGCCTCTTTCTTACACATCTGTCAGAGTTCCTATGCTGGGTAAGGACGTGGTCAGAGCAGGAGAGAAAAGCCGCATAGATCACAGGAAGCATCTCTGTATCCAGGTCTAGTAGTTGACACAGCATAGACTGGTGCAGGGATTGTAACGATGTTAACGGGAGTTGTAAGGGGGGTCAACAGAGCACTAGGAAGTCCAGGACCAGGGGTATGCAACTGGGAATCTAGTCTTCCGACCAACATAAAGTCAGGTCTTGCAAGTTGATTGGCTGGCCACTGAGCAGATGTAAAGTCATGCCCAATACCACCAGAGTATGCATATCTAATGTGTCCGTCCGTGGGGCGTGTAAAGTCCGAGATATTCGGCAGGATGACTGACAGCAATACCAGATGCGGGCAGGGGTTTTGAGTGGGTTTGGGGCAGACTACGGGGAGGTGAATCATTGGCGAAAGGACTAGATGGGGGTAGAGCTTCCATGTGTCCATGCCCGAATGTCCTTGGTCTGCCAGAGAGCACAGCAAATGAGCGCGATGGGCGTGTTGTTTACACCTGTTGACATGACTTGGAAAATCCCGCTCTCCTCTCCAGGCTGGCATACTGATTCATATATTGCGATAAAAATGTATTATGAACTACTGAAGTAATGTATTCCCGGTACTAGTACCTTTAGGTAAGGGTTTTATGGACACCCTAATTTCACTGCCTGCAGTAAATCACGGTTTCGTCATCACTTTTTGCATAAGCACATATTCTCCCCGCCAAAAGCTTCGGCTTCTGGATCGGCCGAACACAGTGCCATTGATGCTGCAGACCATCTTATAAGCCAGTTTATGAGCCCCATTTCCCAGTTCCACCAGAGCCTCCAACTCCGGCAGTCCAACTCCTCTGAGTACATAGCTTGTTGTGGTGCCAATGACAATCCCAATTCATCCACACTGACTCACCGAGTAGGTACTTGGGCAAATAAGTACGCTGATTTTGGTACCAAAGACAAGTGTTGGGCCATGAGAACTGTCAAGGTTTTTGGCTGCAAGGCTTGCTTTGACCACATCATCTTCATCTCCTAGTCCAGATCTGTGACTGAACTTTTCACAGATATCGCTGCTCAGCAGGTTCTGCACAGAATAGAAGCCAGCACTACTTGCCTCAAAGATGATTTGCTTCGCATTGCGGGTGGCTCTAGTATCCCTCACAAATGCTGGGTTATCTGAGTTGATTTCATCTGAATCAATCAATCTCAGTCTGCATTGCACTTTCCCATACCGGATAATATGCCTCATCGCCTTCATCCTCTCCGATTCCTGTACTTTTTGCCATTCTCTTTAATTCAGCAAGGTGTTTGCTACGTTTTGCAGCAAAGTCAAATTTGGCATCTCAAGTCTGATACAAGAGTTGCATGTTGAGTACAGTTCTAGAATGTTCTGGACACATTGATGGTTTGAACTTGTTTAGTGCATCAAGCCAAGTGGTGTCTGAGGACTTAAGATGGGATGATTTGATATTTGACCAAGGTTTAAACAACTAGAGGATGACCACCGCATATTTCAATTCATCGCTCTCCGAGTCATTCTGAGGCACCCAATACCCCATTAAAACAGGTATTATGGGACTGTCCAATTTTTTTCAGGCAGTGCGTAGTGTACTGGAAATGCCCTGGTTTGAACCGTAGGTACATCTTTCGTTGAGTTTTGGACTTTGGCTTCTTCTCCTTGACGTACTGTCTTGTGATATCCCAGACACACATCAAATCAAGCTCTGGCGGCCTGTAGATCATGTCATTGAACATGGTTGAATATTTTTTCTCTCGGGCATCACTGTCAGAGATCTCAGTTGCAGGTTCTTGATTGAGATTCTCCATTGTGAGAAAAATTAATCCGTCATCCTTGTCGTCTGGGATAAGTTGACATGATACTCTCCACATCTACAAGTGTCGTCGAGGTCAGTTCAAAATTATCAGTTCCTTCGAATGACCAGGCATTTGCTTGAGCTGAATACGAGGTATATGAGGAGCCTTGGTTATTTGCAGAATTTGTACGTAGGAAATCTGTAACTGCAAGTGGGCAGTCATAAACCAGATATTCCTCCGAATTTTCAATTATTGTATTTTTCATCGAGGTCCATGTAAAGCGGGTTTTTATCAATCAACCAGAATAGAGCCGTCCTGATCTTATGTCGACACACTAGGAGGGGCGACCGCTTCAGCATATCATGAGTGACTTTGGTGTCAGGTGAGCCAACAAGAATAACACAGATTTCATCCTTCAATTGAAATAATGGAATGGGCATGGCGGACAAGACAGAGGCTGTATCTTGGGGAAATATACACACATTTCTGCGAGCAGCAAGCTGACCTGTGGGACCTATCATGAGCTTGTACATACACTTTGTCGCACGAGCTCGAGCAATACATTGTTCTTCAAGAATGTTAAATCCTGAAACTCCGCTGGAACTTTCCCAGTCCAAAAACCATTAGCGTAGCTGTGCAAAGGAATTGAACCAATTTTCTTTTAATTGACAGCACAGAGATACGAACAAAAGGATCATCGTCATTCATAATCGAATCACCATTCAAATTCAAGTGGATACCTGGTGTACTTGGTGTTTGGACGCCTCACGTACGAGGCATTTGGAGACCTGCTAGCGTACTAGCAGTTTGAACATCCAGCATAGAGGACATTCCTTCTCGCATATGAGGTGTCTGGGCTGCGAGCGCACAGGCAGCTACAACATCGATACCTCGTGTACTTGGCATCAATGAGGGGGTGGGTACTGCACCATGTCCACCCATGGACACTGATGAGGGTGAGGGCTCCACACCGATGTTTCCTCGTAACACCGGTGCAAGAGGTGGGGAGGCTGGGAGTAAACAAGTAAGTACGTGAAAGTGGTGATACAGAGGCCACCTGTTATATCCATGCTTTCTTGGTCCATGACTTTCTGGTCATGTCCGGTACCGGAACCTGGAACCGGACAGAATATTCTCGGACTCATCACGGATCACCGGGTTTTTATGCAATGAAGGATTACTGAGCGTTTCCCGTTTATCCGTCTTTATAATCCTTCTTCTTATTGTTCATTTCTCCGACATCACTTCTTCATCCTCTTTGGGACTCGTATTATTGTTATGTCCGACAGGTCACCTGACTCGCACCTTTTCAGGAATACAATTAGGACTTAGCTATATAAACCCTTAACATATGCCATGTACTTCAGTTTGATAATTAATGTTGCTTTGCTCTACGCTTTGCACTGAGTCGTCCTCCGGTTAATTCCTCCGGTCCTCTTTCCTTCACCGGCCACGGTAGTATGCACATCCTACTGTCCTGTGGTGCTTGCGTTATCTCCCCTTATACTTTCCGGAAGCTCCGATCCTCCGGTTCCGGACTCGTTCATCTCGTTCTTCCTTCGGCTCGGTATATAACAGTATTATCAAACTCACCTATCCTGACTGGTTATGTCACACCTTCCCTCTAATCCTGTGGCACCCGATATCTCTGAGGAACGTCGCAAATCTCGTCTCTATTCACAGATTGTTCCTTTGTCTTCACCCTCTCATTCCATGTCGACTATTCCCTCTGGACAAATTGCTCTCCCTCCTAACGTCGCTATTCGCACACGCCGGACAGCTGCAACAACAGCTCCGGTCTCCCTCTCTGCTCCGACAATCTTTCCGGTTAATGTTCCGGGACTTGTTCAAAGTCCTCACACTCCAGAAAATCCTACTGTTTTTCGTCAATCTCCATATCCGGATCGTGCTCGAGTCGTTCAGCTGAGCACTTCGCCGATCCCTTATCCTCCTATCGTTGAGGATGTGGAGGAATCCGGTTCTACCTGGTTCCTCACGCCGAGGAACCCGGCGATGGCAGTAGCGATCATACACCCTCCGGTTCGGAACACGGAGACCCTCCTGATCCCGACAATGATGGAGGTGATCTTCCCGCAGGTGGCGGAGGTGGTGGTCATCCAGGAGGAGGTGGTGGAGGTGGTGGTGGTCCTGGTGGTCCTGGTGGCGGTCCTCCTCCCGGACCCGGTCCGGCGGAACCTCCTCCCCCAGATCCCGAACCTGCGGAACAGTTGCTTATCAGCACTATCTGTACGTTCCGGGATGCAATTCAGTCTTATGTCACACATTCCTCAGCTCCACCTCGTTCTACTCGCTCAAATCTCCGCAACCCAGACACTTTTGATGGCTCCGACTCCGCGAAACTCCAGTCTTTTCTCACCCAATGTTACCTGCATTTTGCGGAACGTCACCAGGATTTTATCTCGGATGATGAGAAGATTTTCTATATCATGTCATATCTCCGGGGCACTGCTCAGCAGTGGTTCGAACCAAATCTTTATGACTCCGGTTCCGTTCCGGCTTGGGACGGAAACTTTCCGCGCTTTATTCAGGAGAATTTTGGTCCGCAAGATCCGGTGGGAGATGCTGAAGATCTCATCCGGTCTTGCCGGATGAAATACAGAGACCGGATTGCCACTTATATCATCGGTTTCGATCGTCTCGCAGTCCTTACCCAATGGGGCGACAATGCCCTGCAACATCAATCCTATGAGGTGTTAAGTGCTGAGCCGAGGGGATCGGAATTGCTGAGAAAGTCCGAAGGAAATATGTCGGAGTTTGTCACGGAGTTCCGAAGGGTCAGAAGGTCATTCTCGCAAGCAGTCCAAACAAGAGTGTGCGACTACCCGGCTTGCGACCAAGGAGAGACAAGTCCAGAGATAATAACGGGAGGACAAGTAAGGATGCAGGAGGGCCGGAGGAGGCACGGAATATCCGATAGGTCGGGAAGTCCGACTCAGGTTGCGTTGGGAAGGGAGAACACAATAACATATATAATTATCAAACTGAAGAACAGAGGCTAAACTACTTAGCTTAAATACTAGTAAGCTAATTGTGTAGTGAAGTACAATAAGGTGTGAAAGATTAGTAAGTATTAGTCCGTGGACAATAAGTCGTCAAGACAATCCTGTGAAGGATTTGTAAGTATAAGTCCGTGGACAATAAGTTGTCAAGACATCTTGTGAACGATGAGTAAGTATTTCTCCGTGGACTACAAGTGGATGTCCGGATAATCTCCGAGAGTGAAGTAAAGGATTATGAGTAAAAGGAATCCACTTGGTAATTCCTCATCATGTAATGTCCCTTGCGATGGATAGAAGTCCCCCTCGGAAATTCCGAAGGAAGTCCGATCGGAGCTCTGAGGTACTCCGAGATGCACGGATATAACAGTATCCCCCTCTCAAGGCCGATTGCCCTCAAGAGGCTTGGAACTTTTCCGGGACATCACGAGATGTCACGTGCTCGACCCAGAATATGTATATAGGAAACTCCGAGCGGTGAAAATTTTCACCCCTTCGGAACGCCATATCCGATGTCCAAGGCTAGCGGCAGCAACTCTGTCATCCGTGAGTCTTTTGGCATATCCGAGATTCTCCGAGCTGATCACATCTAGGCTGCAAAAAATGCACCAAGCATGGTCTCCCGTGCAATAGGCCACAAGGGCCTCGAGGAGTCTCCTGCGTCCAATGCGCGACGCAAAAGGTCCGATGCGACCTTGGAGAGCGGATTCGGGCGGCCACGGAAGTCCCGAGGGTGTCCGAGCCAACGGACACGAAGGTTGACGAACTCGATGAAGACGTCGAACAGCTCTACGAGCTGTTCAATAAATTCACTGAAACTGCAAACGAAGACGTCCAGAAGGTTCGGGATTTCCAAAGGTTGGTGGGTGCAGAGAACTCGCGGTTGAAGAAGCAGGTGAGGAAGTTAGAGAAGCAGAACGAGCTTCTCATGGGATGGGTTGCCGCATTCGACCCGAGCATGGAGTTCGAGGTCTCGGAGTCGGAAGAGGACGAGTCGGAAAAGCCGAAGAAAAAGTCGGCTAAGTCGAAAGGCAAGCGGAGGAAGGTTGAGTAAGGAGGGAAAAAAGCCGAAAAGTCCATAGATGTATTATAGATTTGTTTTGTAATTTCTTGAATGCTCTTGTGACGAGCTAAATTTTTGGAATTGCCGAAGGAAGTCCGAATTAATAATCAGGACCTGGCTTTCCGGGATAGCGCTTATGAAAGCTTTCGACAAGTTCATCTGCATGAACGTCATCAGCTCCCATCCAGGAGAACTGCTCATCGGTTTCTTCATAACCAAGCCATTCGACCAAGTATCGGAGTTTCACTCGGTATCTCCGATCGAGCTTCGAGTCAACTATTTCTTTGATCTCGAAGTGCTCATCTCCGTCTACCACTTCAACTGCACCTGGAGGTTCCTCGATGCGGCTGGGGAAAGGGTTCGGAGTGTGCGGTTCAAGTTGAGAAACATGAAAGACCGGATGAATGCCTCGGAGTTGCTTCGGAAGCTGAAGTGTATAAGAATTGGAACTAGGATGGGCGATAATTTCGTAGGGACCTAGAGTCTGCTCGGAAAACTTCGGAGTTGGTCGGGTTGTCTGAATGTGCTTTGCGGAAACAAAGACTTGATCACCAATTTTGAATTCTGGTGAAGGGTTTCGACGAGTATCAGCAGTGGCCTTGTATCTCTTCTGAGCATCCGTAATTTGCTCTTGGAGAAACTCGTGAAGTCCGTGAAGGTCGACAGCGAAACCCTTAGCGTAAGTGTTGGCCACATCACGTTCTGGATGAATAGTTAAGGAAGGATGATATCCCTTGTTTGCGAAAAATGGTGTAACTCCGGTAGAAGCATTCAGAGCATTGTTGTAAGCGAACTCGGCCAGAGGAAGAAGACGATCCCAGTCGTCTTGTTGATAGGAAGTGCACATGCGAATATATTGCTCCAAAGTCTGGTTGGCACGTTCGGTTTGTCCGTCGGCCTCCGGGTGATACCCTGAAGTGAAATGCAATTCCACACTCAAGAGTTGACCCAAGGACCGAAAGAACGCAGAAACGAATTCAGATCCCCGATCCAAAGTGACGTGTGAAGGGACTCCATGCTTAGAAAAGACATGAATAAGGAAAAGCCGAGCGAGGTCCGAAGAGGTTATTTTTGTGTCGCAAGGAATAAAAATTCCTTGTTTTGAAGCACGATCTATGATGACTAGAATGCTGTTGTAACCGTTGGAATTCGGAAGTTCCTCGATGAAGTCCATGGAGATAGAATGCCAGGGGCGAAGTGGAACAGGTAAGGGCTGGAGTAACCCATAAGTTTGTGTCGAGGCCGCTTGTTGCGCTTGCACAAGACACAAGATTGGCAATATGTTCGGACAAAGGTTCGGACCTCCGGCCAAGTATATTCGCGTCGAACGAGCTGAAGAGTGCGGTTCTGACCGAAATGACCAGCTAGGATGTGATCATGACAGTGTTGAAGAACCCGAACTCGGAGTTCCTCGGAATTTCCGGTAAGGAGAGGAACATAGATGCGCTCATCATGGCGAAGTAGGCCGGTGTCGTCAATAGTCCAACGAGGGGAGTTGCCAGAAGTTGCTGCGGTAATTCCGAGTAAGGCCGAAGGATCATCTCGGAGGTGGCTTCGGATGTCCGAATGAAGCTTGTCTACATCCATAACAACCGTAGCTTGAAGACAAATGTCCTCGAGATAAGTGGCCCGAAGCGACGCCAAAAGCTGATCTTGAGTGAAAAGGACGAAAATTGTGAGGGTTGACTTGGCCATAGCCCTTATCCCCCTCTTTAGGGTAGACGTCCCATCGTCTAGTTAAGGCGTCGGGTTCTCCGCCGAGCCTGCCCGGGCGGAAACGAATAACCATATTGAAACGGCAAAGGTACTCGGACCACCGAACTTGTCGACGAGTAAGCACTTTAGTAGTGGCAAAGTACTCCAAGTTCTTGTGATCAGTAACGACGTCCACCGGAGTTGCCGAGCCTTCAAGGTAATGCGCCAATGTTTAAAGGCGTCAAAAATCGCAAGTAGCTCTTTATCCTGGATGTCATAGTTGACTTCGGAAGGTCCGAGTGTGCGGCTTCGGAATGCCACAGGATGAATGTCACCGTCGTCGCCAATAATTGAAAGAATAGCGGCAATAGCATAGTCAGAGGCGTCCGCTTCCACTGTAATTTGACGATTGGGAACCCAATGGTGAAGTATCGGAGCTTCCGAGAAAGCAGTCTTCAGACCGTCAAAGGCTGATTGACAGTTTTCGGACCAGTTCCATTTCACGCTAGATCGGGTAAGCCGAGTGAGTGGGATAGTAATATCCGAATAGTTCCAGATAAAACGCTGATAGAAATTGCAAAAGCCTAGGAAGGATTGAACATCCTTCAATTTTCGAGGAGTAGGCCATTGAGCAACTGCAGCGATTTTCTCGGGGGCCATTCGGAAGCCGTCGGGGGAGAGAATATATCCAAGGTATTCACAAGTGGTGACGCTGAATTCGCATTTCGGAAGTTTGCAAAAAAGTCCAGATGCTTGGAGTCTCCAAAGTACTTCTCGGACATGCTCGGTATGTTTCGACTCGTCTTCGGAGTATACGAGGATGTCATCCAAGTAGACTACCATGCAGACGTCAAGGAGGTCCGAGAAGATGGTATTGAGAAAGCGTTGAAATGCCGCAGGGGCATTAGTGAGGCCTTCAGGAACCACTCTCCAGTCATAAGACCCATAGCGAGTACGAAAAGCAGTTTTGGGCTCGTCGCCTTCTTTAATTCGGAGAAGGTGATAAGCATGTCGGAGATCGAGTTTTGTATAGATGCGAGCCTTGCTCGGAGCATCTAGCAAGTCCGAAATTAATGGAAGCGGATATCGGTCTTTCTTAGTGATTCGGTTAAGACCACGGTAGTCGACGCAGAGCCGAAGAGAGCCATCTTTTTTCTTCGCGAAAAGTATCGGAGCTCCGTGAGTCGATTTCGAGAGATAGATGAAGTTGGCCTTTAAATTCTTATCGATGAATTCTCGGAGTGCCGATAGTTCAGCTTGCGATAGAGAATATAGGTGACCAATAGGTGGTATTTCACCCTCCTCGGTGTCAATTCGGAGGTCGTATTCGCGATGTGGAGGTAGATTGTAGGCTTCGGACTCCGAGAAAACGTCGGCAAAGTCTTGATACTCGGTCGGAATATCCGAAAGATCTCCGTCCAAGGAAGTTGAATGACCAGATATGTCGCTTCTAGGACAAGTGCGAAGTGTATATTGAGTGGTACCTTTCTGCCCGATAATAGCAGAGTAGGCAGCAGCCGAAACCAGGGATATGTGGGGAGGAGTACCGGATGGCTTCGGAGACTTCGGAGAAGCCGAAGGGGAAGGAATATCCATAGAAGGATCAGAACTGAGAGACGACGTCGGAGATTCCGAGATGGGCTTCGGAGTCGGAGTTTCCGAAGGTCCTTCCGAAGAGGAATTAACTGGAACAGAATTAAACTGTGTAGTCTGAGGAGTCGACATTGATACCCGGTGGTGTCAGAGGACCGGAAAGATATTAGGCCTGCCGACCAGTCAATCACGACATTGATACCCGGTGGTGTCGGAGGACCGGAAAGATATTAGGCCTGCCGAACAGTCAATCAACGGATTGAAGCGGTGGAGCCAGTTGAATCCAAGAACCAGGTCACTAGGGGCATCCAGATGGGTGACGTAGAATTCCAATATTTGGATGTCTTCAGCAGGGAATAGGATTGGAAGGCGGATTTGCCGATTAATTATGGAGGAGGTGCCGTCGAGGTATCGGAGCCTTATCGGAGGTATTGAGTAAGGAACAAAACCATTCGTTTCACAAATATTAGGAGATATGAAACAATGTGAAGATCCGGAATCGACAAGAGTCCGAAGGCAGATAATGAACCTCGCAGCGAGGGATGAAGGAATCGTAAATTTTGTAGATGCATAAGCTTCGGAGTTTCCGAAGGAATCTCCGAGCGAGTCCGAAGGTGCAGCATAAAGGTCGAGGTATAAGGCATTAGATGAAAGAGAGGACGCGTTGAGGAAGACCTCGGGAAGCACACTAGAGTCAACACAGCTCTGATCGTGCGTGGAGGTTTCAGAGCTGCTGACTATTTTTTTGACTCCGTGGTAGCAGTGTTGGAGTTCTTCGGAGTATCCGCTTCAGAGGCCCTGCCTGCGGCGTTGGGTCTCTTTTTGTTACACTCCGCAGCGGAATGACCACTGCCTCCGCAATACATGCAGAGGTTGAACATCTTGCGACACTCCCTCTCAGTATCCTTGAGCTGTCCACTCTTATCCAGTTTGTCGGCATAAGGCTTCGGAGTTCTCGGAGTTCCTGAAGACTGCAAAGCGGTGGGAGTGGAAGAATGCTGAGGTTTAAATGCTTTCTTCAGATTATCACCCTTCTGGTTGGAAGAGGTGGAAGTTGAAGAAGACTCGGGATTTCCGTGAGTACCGGTCTTCTCGCGTTTCTTCTCAGATTCTCGCTTCCAATAGCGAGTATCAACCCGTTGAGCCGCAGCCCGGAGTCCGATAAGAGTATTCGGATACTCCATATTGACAAGGGGATCCTTAATCCTCCTTGGCAATCCTTCGTAGTATTGGAAACGAAGGGCAGTCATTCCCCAACCAGTATAAGCTGAAAGCTTATTGAATTCGACGGTGTAAGTGGTGATATGGTCCGTGGATTTCATTCGGAGATTCCAAAGCTGGTCCTCGGCATCTCCGACAGGATCGTGTGGCCCAAAGTTGTCCTGCAGCTCTTGAAGGAACTGAGGAAAATTGCTGTCCCAGGCTGGAACAGTGTTTGGGTCGGGATCGAAGAGCTGGGGTTCAAACCAATCTAGGGCGGTGCCTCGGAGGTACGACATAAGATAAATGATTTTGTCGTCGTCCGTGGTGAAATCCTGGTCACGTTCAGCAAAGTGCAGATAGCACTGAGCGAGGAATGGTCGGAGTTTCTGAGGATCAGAACCATCGAAGGTATCGGGGTTCCGAAGGTTAGAGCGAGAGCTCTTAGATCCAGACTGTGGACCTTTCAAACTCCGAAGTACCTCCGTGAGATCTCCGATATTGGCCAGAATTTGTCGGCCAAATCTTGTCTCCTCATCAATAACTTCCTCTTCTTCGATAGGTGGTTCCGGTTCATCGGTTTCTTCAGCTATCGGATCTTCCGAAGGAGGAAGCGGAGTTGTGAATGGATTAGGAGCATGACGCGGAGCCTCCGATGGTACTCCTCCAACTGGGTAAGAAGCTGGACGTGGATTCATGGTGGGGTAAGGAATGGGCTGAAAAGTCAGAGGGATTTCTGACGATCGAGCGGCAATGGGAGTAATAGGAATATTGGAAAGAAGTCGGGATTGCCAGCGGTCACGATCAACACGCCGTTGGAGAAGATTATTGCCAGCAAGAGATTGGGATGCGCCAGGCGTGCCCGGCACGATGGATGCAGGATTGTAGGGGTTAAACTGATCAGCCATGCAAGCCCAGATAGTTGAGTTTGATAATACTGTTAAGTGCTGAGCCGAGGGGATCGGAATTGCCGAGAAAGTCCGAAGGAAATATGTCGGAGTTAGTCACGGAGTTCCGAAGGGTCAGAAGGTCGTTCTCGCAAGCACTACAAACAAGAGTGTGCGACTACCCGGCTTGCGACCAAGGAGAGACAAGTCCAGAGATAATAACGGGAGGACGAGTGAGGATGCAGGAGGGCCGGAGGAGGCACGGAATATCCGATAGGTCGGAGTCCGACTCAGGTTGCGTTGGGAAGGGAGAACGCAATAACATATACAATTATCAAACTGAAGAACAGAGGCTAAACTACTTAGCTTAAATACTAGTAAGCTAATTGTTTAGTGAAGTACAATAAGGTGTGAAAGATTAGTAAGTATTAGTCCGTGGACAATAAGCCGTCAAGACAATCCTGTGAAGGATTCGTAAGTATAAGTCCGTGGACAATAAGTTGTCAAGACATCTTGTGAACGATGAGTAAGTATTTCTCCGTGGACTATAAGTGGATGTCCGGATAATCTCCGAGAGTGAAGTAAAGGATTATGAGTAAAAGGAATCCACTTGGTAATTCCTCATCGCGTAATGTCCCTTGCGATGGATAGAAGTCCCCCTCGGAAATTCCGAAGGAAGTCCGATTGGAGCTCCGAGGTACTCCGAGATGCACAGATATAACATGAGGGTCTTCCTCGCCGGCTCAAGGATGAAATGGTTCATCACAACTATGTCAACACCTTGCTCGGGATTAAAGATATTGCCTGCCGGATTGATGCTCGCTATAGGAAACGCGAATTGGAGAAACAGCGAGAGCAGGAGCATGAGAAGATTAGCAGTGGTGGTACTGGTTCCGGTAATTCCGGAAACTCCAGAAATTCCGGTCAACAGTCAAAGGATCATAAGGGCGTCAACTCGTCGTCTAAACCGTCTAATTTCACTTCCGGTCGGAAACCCTTCGGAAAGCAGTCTGGCAACCCTACTTCGTCAACATCTGCGACGAAGGCCACTTCCGATAGACCGGCTCAGCAGTCTTCCGGTCGGACTCCAAAGCCGTATGCTGACAAACTCGATAAGCACGGGAGACTCACCAAGGATGAAGGAGAACACCGATCTCGAATCAATCTCTGCATGTTCTGCGGAGGTACCGGTCATTCAGCTTCGGAGTGCCGGAAGCGTCCGGAATACGCCCAGGCCAAGGCGGCATCTGCGATGTCTGAAAAGCCTGCTACACCCGCCGAAACTGCCGAGTCAAAAAAATAATCAGTAGCTCGGATACCTCAGCATCCGGTCCGAGTTGCGTTGACTCCGGGGTGCTTCCTGAGGTTTGCCTCAACGCTTCCACTCTTTCACCTAATGCCCTTTACGTCGATCTCCACGTCTCTACATTCTGGTCAGACTATACCCATTCCGGTCCATTCCGGTTTTCCCGGACGAGAAACCTACACCGACTCCAACGTCTTCGCCAGATTCCGGTCCTTCTATGGACACTTCCGAGGCATCTCCGCCTCTTCCAGAGGCTACTAAGCCTCGTCCATTCACTTCCGTTCCCCTTGTGTCACTGGTATCTGCTGCGGCTTATAGTGCTATTATTCGAGACAAGGATACTGTCCAGTATACCTTGCGTGCTCGTCCTACAGAGGATGCCCAAGCTCGTTCTGCTTCAGCTGACGTTCCGGATCTTTCCGGTCTTCCTCCGGAATACCATGACTTCACCGACGTATTCTCGGAGAAGGAGGCTTACAATCTTCCTCCTCATCGAGAATATGACCTTAAAATCGAAACCCAAGAAGGCGAAGTTCCTCCGGTCGGTCACGTCTACTCACTCTCCCAGAACGAGTTAGTTGCTCTTTGGGAGTTCATTGACAACAATCTGAAGGCCGGATTCATATATCCATCTTGGTCTAGTCATGGGGCTCCAATCCTCTTTGCTAAAAAGAAGGACGGTTCTCTCCAGCTCTGCGTCGATTACCGAGGTCTAAATAGGATCACGAAGAAGGATACCTATCCACTTCCACTTATCACCGACCTACTCGATGCTCCCGGAAAAGCACGAATTTACACCAAACTCGATCTCCGGCACGCCTATCATCTTCTCCGGATTGCTCTGGGCGATGAGCCCAAAACAGCTTTCTGTACTCGCTATGGCTCGTATGATTCCGGGTTGTTCTGGAAGGACTTACAAATGCTCCGGCGGCCATTCAGCGATTTTTGAACACTATTTTCGCTGATTTGCTGGACATTTACGTCGTTGTCTATTTGGATGATATCCTCATCTATTCCGACGATCCTTCCCAACATACTAGTCACATCCGGGAAGTCTTACGACGTCTCCGGAACGCAGGACTCTATTGCAAACTTCCAAAATTCGAGTTCAGCGTAACTACTTGCGAGTATCTCGGATTCATCCTGTCTCCAGAAGGTTTCCGGATGTCTCGGAGAAGTCTCAGCTATCATGGACTGGCCTACTCCCCGCAAAGTCAAGGATATTCAATCGTTCCTTGGTTTTTGCAATTTCTATCAGCATTTTATATGGAATTATTCTTCCATCACGATTCCGCTCACCCGGCTCACCCGGTCGAACGTCCGATGGAATTGGTCAGAAGATTGTCAATTATCTTTCGACAACTAAAACACGCCTATACGGAGGCTCCGGTCTTGCACCATTGGATTCCGGGTCGTCAAGTAACCGTTGAATCTGATGCCTCCGATTATGCAATCGCAGCCATTCTCTCAATTCAAGGAGACGATGGCGACATTCACCCGATTGCGTTCCAGTCACGGACACTTGGTCCGGCAGAGCTCAACTACGACACGCACGACAAGGGACTCCTCGCTATTTTCGATGCCTTCACCGTTTGGCGACATTATCTCGAGGGAACTACCTTTCCGGTCGACGCTGTCACGGACCACAAGAACTTGGAGTACTTTGCGACGACGAAAATTCTTACTCGTCGCCAAGTCCGGTGGTCCGAGTACCTTTGCCATTTCAACATGGTAATCCGGTTCTGGCCCGGAAAGCTCGGAGGTAAACCGGATGTATTGACTGGACGATGGGACGTCTACCCTAAAGAGGGGGATAGGGCTTATGGCCAGCTCAATCTGCAAAACCTTTGCCCGATTTTCACCCAAGATCAACTCTCTGCATCTCTCTGCGCTACCTTTCTCGAGGAAATCGTTCTTCGAGCTACCGTTGTTATGGATCTTGAGAAACTTTACTCAGATATCCACAACCATCTCAACGATGATCCTGCCGCTGTTTCCGGTATTAACGCCGCGAACTCCGGTAACCCTTCCCGCTGGACTCTTGATCCTTCCGGTCTTCTCCAGCTCGATGAGTGCATCTATGTGCCTCTGGCCTCCAGAACCTCTCCGGAGTTGCGACTACGTGTTCTACAGTACTTGCATGACCATGTTCTCTCAGGCCACTTTGGTCAGAATCGCACTCTAGCTCTCATCCGCCGAGAATACACCTGGCCGGAAAGCTGGAACTTTGTCCGGGACTATTGTCGATCTTGCATTATTTGCCAGCGCAACAAAAAGCCTAGGCACCGACCTTACAGATTGCTTAAGCCTCTTCCGGTTCCCATCCGGCCATGGGATTCCATTTCTATCGACTTCATCGATCAATTACCGGTTTCCAGCGAGTACGACACAATTCTTGTCATAGTTGACCGTGCCTCTAAGCAGGTTATTCTTGTGGCTTGTGACACTCATATCGACTCTCCGGAACTTGCCTGGCTTTTCCTTATCCACGTTTTCTCGAAGCACGGTGTCCCTTCCCATGTCACTTGTGACTGGGGCTCCGAATTCGTTTCATCCTTCTTCCGGTCCTTGGGCGAACTCCTCTCCATGGAGCTGCACTATACTTCCGGTTATCACCCGGAAGCGGACGGACAGACGGAACACATGAACCAGACTGTGGAACAATATATCCGTATGTATACCTCGTACCAGCAGGATGACTGGCACGAACTACTTCCTCTAGCTGAATTCTCTTTGAACAATTCTCCGAATGCCTCTACCGGAATATCTCCGTTCTTTGCGAATAAAGGTTATAATCCGGCTATCAACATCCACCCGGAACGCGACGTCGCGAACATGTATGCTAAAGACTACGTTGTCGATCTCCAAGAGCTTCATCAGTATCTCTGGGAGCAGATCACTTTCGCTCAGCAGCGATATAAAGAAACTGCTGACCGGAAGCGAATTTCGGATCCCCGGTTACAGATCGGTGACCATGCATTCATCACGACAAAGTATATCCAGACGAAACGACCCACTCCGAAATTCTCGGAAACTCACCTTGGGCCTTACGAAGTCATTGGTAAACCCAGTGCGGCTTCCTATACCATCCACCTCCCAAAAAGCCTTTCACAAGTTCATCTGGTCTTCCATATATCTCAACTTGAGCCCCATTTTCCGAATCCATTCCCCGGTTGCGAGGAACCACCTCCGGCTCCGGTAGAAATCATTGACGGTGAAGAACACTATGAGATCAAACAAATCGTTGACTCAAAGATTGATCACTGTTTCCGGTTGCCCCGGACCCAGCTCCAGTACTTGGTCGAATGGCAGGGCTACGAGAACACCGATGAACAGTTTAGTTGGGTTAGTGCGGATGACGTTGATGCCGATGAACATATCAACAACTTTCATTGTCGTTATCCCAACAAGCCTGGACCAAACCCTTAAAATCTTTCTTTCTTAGTCTCCCGGTATTTCCGGTTATTCCGGTCGACTCCGGATTCTCTTATCATTTCAGAAAAAATCCAGAAAAGAAAATTTTCAGAAGAATTTTATAGTACAGATATTAATCATCCCCGACTCCTCTGGTTCTTCCTCCACCTGGATCGGTGGCAGGGACTCATTTCCCTCCGCTTCCATTTCCCTCATTTCCTCTTCATCACTCCGGAACCCTTCCGGCCACTCCGGACTGACCCGGATCCTCACCTCCTCTTCTTCCTCCTTCGCTACCGGCTCTGGTTCCGGTCGCTCTTCATCCTCTTCCTCCATCGGCTCCCCGTCATCCTCCAATCCCTGGATGATGTCGACCATCCATCCCGGGACGCCATCCAGGAAGTAATCCCTGGACAGCCACTTCACCAGGCCTGTCAACACCAGGTTGACCCGGTTATGACGGCCTCGATCCTTCCTGCGGGACGCCTCAACCGCATCTTGATGACGCTCGAGTTCGTCCATACGAAACCCGCATGTCGTCAATGCAGGTCCGGGCGCCAGACTCCCCGGTCGTTCCGGGACCGACGTCCGGTTCCGGCGACGACTCAATATAGCGGGGGCGGGGGCGGCGGGTGGTGGTCTTTCCGGAACTTGTTCCGGTCGTCTTTCTCCCCTGCGTCTTCGCTACCTCCTGCTGGTTGACCCGCTTGGAAGGTCCGACGAGGGAGCACTTGACCTTTTTCGCCTTGCAACGATTGCAGGCAGTGGTGGTGGCGTGGATCCACCTTCGACGACACAAACTTCAGCGACCTTTTTGCGCTGGTCGCATTCTGGAAGAAAATTAGTTTCCGGTCGACTCCGGTCACTGCGACATACCTTGGCCCGGGTCCCTCTCCCGGTCACTGTCGGCCTCGTCGTTGGGGCCCCCATCCCCAACCGACTCCTCCTCCTTCTCCTCGTCCTCCTCCTCCTCGTCCTCTCGGTCCATCCCGTCCAGCTCCTGCCGGATGCGGGCCTCTCAATTCCATCTCCGCCCAGGACGCTGCAGCCTCCTCCAATTCAACCCAGAGGTGTTCGAGGCGCTCCTGCGCCTGCTGCTCCCTCCGCTGGTGCTTCTGCTCACGCCGGTCGTCCTCGAGTTCGCCGGACGTCACTCTCTTCTTCCCCTTCTGGTTGGCGCCGGAGTCTTTGTGGTCGTCGCCACTGTCGTTCGGGTTGTATCCGGGCGTGTATGGGGGCATTTGGGTAGAGTGATGGTGGTGGTGCAGAGGAAAGAAGTTTTAAGTCACGCCACGACTGCGGTTGGTTTATATCAACAGCACGTGACCTTCTAGAACCTTTCCGGTTTTGGAAGACTTCTTCCGGCCATATCCAGAACTATTATTCGATGGACACCGCAATTGCATCTCTGTTCCTTGAGGGCAAGGAATGCAAGAGGGGATACTGTTATATCCATGCTTTCTTGGTCCATGACTTTCCGGTCATGTCTGGTACCGGAACCCGGAACCGGACGGAATATTCTCGGACTCATCACGGATCACCGGGTTTTTATGCAATGAAGGATTACTGAGTGTTTCCCGTTTATCCGTCTTTATAATCCTTCTTCTTATTGTTCATTTCTCCGACATCACTTCTTCATCCTCTTTGGGACTCGTATTATTGTTATGTCCGACAGGTCACCTGACTCGCACCTTTTCAGGAATACAATTAGGACTTAGCTATATAAACCCTTAACATATGCCATGTACTTCAGTTTGATAATTAATGTTGCTTTGCTCTACGCTTTGCACTGAGTCATCCTCCGGTTAATTCCTCCGGTCCTCTTTCCTTCACCGGCCACGGTAGTATGCACATCCTACTGTCCTGTGGTGCTTGCGTTATCTCCCCTTATACTTTCCGGAAGCTCCGATCCTCCGGTTCCGGACTCGTTCATCTCGTTCTTCCTTCGGCTTGGTATATAACACCACCATGCGCCTGTGGATGATGACAGCGCAAATGCTGAGCCGATTGTTCGAGGATTGAGCCGCCACAACTTAGATGCACGACAAGCTCTGGTGCAGAGTTCTGAACAAAGTGGAGCCAGTCCAAGCCAAGCACAAAGTCGGAGGCCAGAGAGGCGGTCACAGGAACATTGTTCAAGCACATAGAGATGACGCCTGCATCACACAGAATCATCAGATGCCCAGAGAGTTGGGAGGAGCATGTACGGAGCCCTGAATTAATCACCTGATCCAGAGAAACAGAAGAGCTTGCAGCATGGCCATCAAATCCAGTAGATATGGCCGCAAGGACCCCTGATAATACCATTGGAGGCTAAGGCATACCACGAGTGCACCCATGGGTGACCCGGATCCGTGACTGTGAGTACCCATGGTCGAAAATCCTGTACTCAGATCCGTATGAGTATTGTTCCCATGGATGACTCGGATCTGCAGATCTAATACCTGTGAGTATACAAGTACTTGCGAGTTTGTAAAACCTGCAGGTACTCATGAGTACTTGCGAGTATCTAGTCCGAAAGACTCCATAGGATGCTGTCAGTCCCTTCATCATCCCTAATCTAGGAGATCTGTGTTAGTTCAACTCAATTATTGGCTTTCTCATCTACCACCGTTGCAAATTCAAGTCACAGTCTCTGGTCAAATTTTGTTTGTGCGTCCAATCACAATACTTTTTATAGCCGTAAAACTGATCCTTTCAAACACATACATACAGGGTTGAAAAACACAAGCAACTGAACCTAGGGATAGCAAAATCAACCACTAAAATCAGTCACCGGAAATATTGTTGGGATCTGTGGGTATGTTATATCCATGCTTTCCCAGTCCTTGACCTCCCGGCCATGTCCGGTACTGGAGCCCGGAACTGGATGGAATATCCTCGGACCCATTGCAGATCATCGGGTTTTTACGCAATGAAGAATTACTGAGTGTTTCCCATTTATCCGTCTTTATGATCCATGTTCTTATTGTCAATTTCTCCGACATCACTTCTCCATCCTCTTTAAGACTCGTATTATTGTTATGTTCGACAGGTCACCTGACTCACACCTTTTTAGGAATACAATTAGGACTTCGCTATATAAACCCTTAACATATGCCATGTACTTCAGTTTGATAATTAATGTTGCTTTGCTCTCCGCTTTGCACTGAGTCGTCCTCCGGTTAATTCTCCGTTCTTCCTTCCCTCGCCGGCCTCGGTAGTACGCACATCCTACTGTCCTGTGGTGCTTGCGTTATCTCCCCATATACTTTCCGGAAGTTCTGATCCTCTGGTTCCAGAGTCTTTCATCTTGTCCTTCCTTCGGCTCGGTATATAACAGGGTACTCATACGAGTATTCCAGTTTGACAAAGTCAGACTCGGATCCGTGGTGTACTCGTGGGAACAAGTACTCGGATCCGCAGGTTTGCATACCCACGGGTTTTCCCACGGGTCACCCGTATTGACCCACGGGTTACCTGCACTCGTGGTATGCCTTACTGGAGACTAGGTCACAAAAACCCCGGATCCACCGATTTTTGTCCGGACACATTTTGGCGAGATTCGGCAGTTTTTTTCCAGACTGGACCTGGCCTATCGATGACATCATCGCCCAAAAGGGTAATTTTCTGCTCCCACGGCCCTCCAAAAGGCTCAAATTTTCCCGTTTCCTGTGTTTTCGTGGCTTATGTGCCGATCCGAGCTGATTTACAGAGATCTGAGCGATATTTGGCCAGAAAAGGCCTTCTGGGTGCGGTGACTGGCCAAAAATTTTGTCCAGACCCTCGATTTTTGTCCGGACACGACCTAGCTTTTCGGTCCAAAATCCTCATGTTTTGTCTGGAAATGACCTAGCCTCCGACCCGAAATCTCCAAATTTTTGTCTGGACCGAGACCTAGCCTCGAATGGCATTATCAGGGGTCCTTGACCACATCGCAGAACGTGGCAAGGGAAGACATGGAGGAGAAAGCAAAGATTTGCGGGATTGATGAGATGTGGTCTACACAACACACGGAGAGTGCGACACATCCGGTTTAAGTGCAGCACACTAGCTTCAAGTGCGACACATCAAGTGCGACACGTGTTCGGCACACCTCGCCAATGTCGGCAGATGCTCGGAAAATGCCGGGACTCCGCTATTGCAAGCCTCGAAGGCCAGAGCATTTTATGTTGCCAATTCTGCAAGGACCCTTGTAAAAATACATTGATAGTATCTTAGTTGATATATAATTCCTTAGGTATTTGATCCCTGTGACTGAATCTAATGAAAAAAACTGCCTACAAATAAAGTCATTAATTCAATCTATACAAGACAACCCTCCGCTTCGCTCTGGTATTCTAGAGCGCAAGATGAAAGAGCCACAAATTGTACAGGTAACAAAATCCTTAAGTGTTAGCGGAAGACACCGGTTGAGAAGAGAAATTTAAGCTCATGCTGGGGGAGATTTCCATAGGATTGTTTCGACATGAACTTCATTATTTAGTTGGCATGGTACATTAGGGATGTGAGAATATAGAAGGTACTCAAGTATTATAAAGTGCCGCCTTCGGACATTTTGAACGGGAATTGACTGGCCAGTACGCAGGCAAGCAACATCAATAATCTCAGTCTAGAAAAGGATTCACCAACGGCTTGAAGAGTAAATGAGATTGATCCTCCTGTCGATCCCAGGGAAATTTGAGACGAGGGATATTGAAAAAAGCACAGAATCACTTTGAGAGATGGTGCACTGATATAGTCCAGAAATTGCACCGCAGATTTGAGTCGAAGCCCAGTACCCAGCAGACAGAGTGTTTGAAAAATCAGATCAGGGCAAGAATTAATGGCAAAGAATGGGATCCAACGACAGCAGGCTGCCTTTATATACGGTACTAACGAGAATCGAAAACGAAACTCGGCATAGCTCAGCCGCATCAGACGGCTGTCCAGCATTAACAGTCACGCCTCGCTTGCATGTGCGGGATCGAAAGGCTGTGTCCTGACATCGTGTGTACCGCCGCTTGTCCATCGACATCGCCGCCATGCCAATCTTACATCTTGTGGCTTCCCTTTAGTTCTCCCTTACTAATTAATCCCTTACTGTATTCTCACAGAACCCTGGTCAATATACATTTTCTTGCTTCTGCTGGACCATCTTTGCTCGAAACAAGTTTGGATAGCACTTTGCAAGCTCTTGCCTAGCTGCAATCATTTTCGTTTTTCAGTTACGTTGCAAGCTCGGTCGACCCTGAAGAAAATAAATGTATACAATGAGACCACCCTAGCTCGCTTTTGACACCCCACTTGGTCTACACTCTTTTGCTCCGCCATACTTTTTGTTGAACTGTTGATTGATCTTTGGTTCCATGGCGGGTGGGCGAAATCTTGATGGCCTCTTGATCTTACTTACCGCCCCGTTAGGCTATGAGAAGCCTCGGCTTCCACTGTGCTCGGCATCGCGATCTGCGGCATGCCTCTCTATTCCTTTCCGACTCTTTTGCAGTAGCTTAATCAGTACCCTCCTTGGATTTTCTCTCCCTCTTGTCCTCCCACAAGCGATGTTGCTTGATACTATCTATCTTGCGGGCTACACCTCCCTCTTGCTGACGATCTGGACCATTCTGTCAGGTAGGGGCTTAACATTGTTACGTTGTTTTAATTCAGCTGACTATCTTGTGCAGGCCAATTGTTGTTTCCCGTAGCAATTAATACCTTGCGGCTTTTTAGCTTCGAACGGACTCGCTTTAATCGTTCACATGTGTCTCACATGCGAATTGATCGTTGACGTCGCCTCCCGGGCTACCGAGATCCACGGGCAGACTGCTATTCACTCTACAATCTTTTCAGTATCCCTGCTTCATTCCTTTTCAGGCTAGGGAATTCCGTGTGGATGTTTGTGGCTTCCTGTACTGCTTCTTTCATTTCTCCGATTGTCTCGGGGCTCGGCTTCTACTCTGAGGATGCGCACGCAATCTCGCCCGGTATGCTCATTCCAATACTAACTTCTCGTTTAAAGCTAATGCTATTTCTAGACGACGATTATGCTCACCCCGAGACAATTCACACGGGCCTCGGTTTCTACTCTCGCTTTCCAGAGCCTGATGAGGCAGATGCGGTCTCGGATGGTGCGCTCATCCCAGTGCTTCTCGTTCAAACCTGATATTATGAATTCCAGACGACCCCGGGGATCCCGGTCCAGATATCTTGGCCGACTCTTATCCCATAAGCTGTCTATCTTATGGAGCCCCATTGCGGTTGCGTGGAGGATGTCACTCTGGTGAAAGCGGGCTGGAGGATGGTGGTATGTTCATAAGTTTACGATCCCGGCCGATCTGAATTTTTAATGGCCACAAGAATCTGATAGTCAGACTGAACTATCAACGTCAAACCTTGTGCCGATGGTTTATTTAGCTCATGCGGCTTCCTTTCGGCTCCGCGGTGGGTCTAATTCCGATGGCGACGATTCGGAGGATAATGGTACATTCATTCGATGTGCTGCCTGAACCCGCCTGAATTTCGTGTTTAGCTGATGAGAGCGACGAGCCTGAATCCGATTCTGCGGGCCCGTCTAGTAAGCGTAAAAGAAAGACGGTGCAGCCACCTAGACCCAGAAAGCGACCAAGTAAGGGCAAAGGTAAGGCCTCAGACGATGGATCGGACTCGGAAACTGCGATTCGGGTCACACTTGGCGGAAAGAACGGAACCAAAGGAATGTTCGTCGATGAAGAATCATACTTTTATGACGCTCCGGAGTTCTGGGATGTGCCAGCCCATCGTGTTGCTATCATTCTGGATGTTTCGGACCCACCCGAGTGCCTTCAAGGCGATCGAAAGCTGATGTCCGTCAATGCCTACATCAAGAAACAGGTTTTTATTTCACACAATTGATCCGGGATCGACGAGAGTCGGCGCACACTCTTAAAATAGAACGGCGGCACTCCAAAAGTCAGGCGGCACATGCATTGCATTGCCAGCACCTGAGCCGCTCATCCACGGCACATGTGCCGTGGATCTGCTGAAGCGCGGCACATTGTATTGTACAAGTGCCGGATCTCAAAACAAAGCGCGACACATCAAAATGTATTAACGAGTGCCGTCCAAGTTCAAGTAACTAAAGTATTCAACATGCTGGAGACCCCATTTCACGAGAGACTGTGCGCGCTTTAGAAGAAAATCGCAGTGAAAATCCATGCAACTCACCTCGATCGGGGTTTTTTTCGGGGCGCGGCGGCCGCGGCGTCGGCGGCACGAGTTGAGACTGTACGTCGCCGTTTGCCTTTGACGATGTTTCGCTCGCACACCTCGAGATCCACATCCTGCGGGGCGCGCTCTGGACTGTCACGATCATCAATCGGGTCGCGTTCTGACGCCGCATCAGGCGGGGATGACGCCGGGGGGCGGGGAAGTATGGGGAGCTCCTGAGGTGAATGTGCGGACCAGTTGAACACCTCGGAACCTGTATCCCACGCTGCGGGAGCGTTATGAGCAGGGACAGAATAAATCTCGGCCATAAGCGTCGCCCATTCGCTGTCAGACTGAGACATGGAGGCACCCAGCGCCTCCGCAGAAAATAGAGGTGTGCTGTCGAACCCGAACAGGCTTGGGTCGAAATTGAAGTCGTAGCCTGCCCCGAGGAACGTCGAGTCGGAGTGCGAATCAAAGAGGGCGGGGTCGAAGTCAAACTCAGGCAGGTTTAAGTCCCCAGAATCGAATGCCGGGAGCGCTGCCGACACGTGAGACAATTTCGTAGCCTATCAGAGATCGACATACGGTTCACATAGTCGGGGATTGTCGCAGCCGCAGCTGGCATCACTTGGATCTCTGATTTGAAGACCATTAGCAAGGAACTCCGGTTGTCAATGGGCGATGAACTGCGTACCCTGCGCGGCTGTCACGATCACCGACGACGCCGGAGCAACTCGGAGCGGCTCAGGGAAGTCTGCACAATATTTTGGTTAGTCTCTGATATGCGCCACGGCAGTCCGACTCACCACTCGTAGTCTGTCTCGGGACTGTCACCGTTTTCACCCTCCCACACGAGCTGGAAGAGACTATGAGAGTGTCGCTCTTTTTACGCGACTCGGTATTAGTAGAGCGGGAGGAAGCGCCCCTTAGTGATTTAAGCTCTGCCTCGCTCGCCTTTACCTCTGCCTTCTTCGCCTCGATTGTCGCTCGAAGCTCCGCGACTCGCTCACTCGCCTGTGTTGACTCGCGCGATTTTTTGGCAGCGTGAGACTGGCGCTGCGAGCTACGGCCAAGTCGGTGGAACATCTCGTTGCTAGAGTTCAATAGAACACCGCTCTCTTTCGAGATGTCGATTTCTTTGACAACCTCGGAATCGATCCGGCGAGCGCTAGAGGAAAGGTGTTGGTAAAAGAAGGTAGGCCCGTGTAAATGACGTGCCTCTCGATGCCCTCGACGAGCGTCAGTTTGATGCCGGTGAGGGAGTTGGTCCAATGATGCTGAGCCTCCCCCGTGTTCGTTGTTGCCGGCATACTGTCCCAGTCCTCGGGGTGTATATTCGACTGAGATTTCACGAGGCAAGGGATGATCCAGTCACCCATCTCTTTGTGCGCCCACCAGTCTGACGAATAGGATCGAATCAATACTCCAATATTAATCGCGAGTCAGGGAAGATTACCTTGGATTTTCTTAACACTCAAGTCACTGATGAACTGACTGAAGGATCGCAGGTCAGCGACCGATTTAATGTACATGAAGTCCTTCAGGCGCAAGTAATCCTTGGCCGAGATGAGTGACTTGAAATCGGGCAATGGGCTGATATGAACCCGTTCAGCGGCGAAAATATGATGGCAGGGGGACTTACCGTTTCGCATGAGTGGCACAAATTTAATAAAGAACGTCGAGAAGACGTGCGGGTCGATGGTTGTGATACCGCTGAACGACGGAACATTCGTCTTCATCAATGACAAGGCGGCGCCGAGGGCTTGCGCCGCTTCCATGTCCGCGTTCATAACGAGAAGATTACCATCTTCCATGAAACGGGCAAACGCGATATCCCGGCCTGTGAGCTCGAGCTTGATCTCACGAAACATGTCGAAGAGGAGCTCGAAGAACTTTGTGTCCCCGCGGTTGATGTAGGCTCGCGCAAGCGTTACGGCTGAGAATTTATTAGAGAAGTCAAGATATGAGGAGGTGGCGAACCTCGCTCGACTGCGTTGTAGTATGTGACGACCTCCCACTCATTAATATCCCCTTCAATGCGCTTGAATGTCGTGTCGTCCTCGAAAGATTTGACCCCGGTGTCATCAAGAATGGTGAGCAGCGGAGCGAAACACGTGAATATTATCAAACCGCCATCCGCGGTGTTGTGGAATCGGTGTATGTAGCGCTCATTGGCAGGCTTGGCACGGTCCTCGAGGTATAACTGGTATGCGCCTGCGATCATCAGCATGCCTCAGACGAAAGCTAGGAGAGACAGTACCGGGGATACCCATGCCGGCGGGGTACAGCCTTTTCTTCCCTTCGCGGATAATATCCCTCTTGATGTGTTTGCCCTGCAATGCTGGCGCAGACTGAGCTGGGGTCAAGCCGCCAAATACGATGCGGGTAGACGCGGCTGTGGCGAAATAATCAGCACGGGCGACAGTAAGAGTTGTAATGAACTTGCCGTTATCAACCTTCGCAACGGTGGAGCCAACAATTCCCGCCGCCGCAACAGCTTCTGTATATTTGGAGCGGGCCTCGTGCGACAGTTTCAGGAGCGGGGGGATGGGGTGGTTGTGCGGGACACTTTTTGGATGAAAAAGGAGAACTTTTCGAACCCTCGTGTCAATGGGGACGTAGATTGAGAGTTTGCAAGGGCATTTGTGATGCTGAATGCGGCACTGTGCGACTGCGTTGCCATTGATAATGTGAGGGTGTCCTGAGGACGTGTCTGAGTTAGGAAGCGGCCCGCAAATACTCGGATGGACTTACGACAAAATTTAAGCTTCCCACCAATATGCGGATGGACAATACGACTACAGGGCTGGGTATCCGCGCTGTCGTCCCCAGCGAAAGGTTCGTTCGCGAAGCACTTGATAAGCTCGTTCTCGTCCACGTTGTCCGGAATTGAGTGGGTGCGATGGGCTTCTTTGAATGCCAGCGTCCAGCCATCGCATGCGATCCAAAACTGATGCCCCCGGCTCTGGCCCTGTCCCCGAGGTCAATCTCGAAGAGCAGCTGTACCTGGTTAGACTGACCTCCCGCTTTTTCATTAGCTTCGGGCCGCCGGTGCACCGCGTTCCATCGCTACGCATTGCACGACAGGGGGTTGATTTTACCCTGTCAAAAAATCTGGGGACGAATCAGAATGATCATGATAGGAACGAGTGAGATATGAGAAAAACAATACTCACGCAGCTGCCCTTCGTTCCGCAGTTCCCCCCTCATTCCTACGAGTCTCCCGTTGCGCAGCAAAGACTGCATCCCTCGATTTAGGATCCAAATCATACCTAACGACCTTCAAAAGTGCTTCATCGACAGCGCTGCATGCGTGACAACCCTGACAATCGTTGCGCGAGCGACGGCATAGGATATCCTCGCCTGGAGCGAAGGTGACCATGACATGGGAATCTCCTGATCCAGAATTCCCATGGAAGGAGTCGTTCAACTGACGTGCCGTCAGTATGTATCCGCCAAATCTAGATTAATGCCCACCTTCTGTTTCACGAGCGTGTCGAGAGGGATCAGATGGCCGTGCTTATCAACGGCATCGAATTTTGGGTCCGAAAGATCAAAGACATAAGCAACAGGGACGCGGGGAACAGGCAAGAGGGATGGAATTTCGGTGAGGTATTCCATATCCTCCACGTAGGTACGTGAATCGCTGGTAAAGCTCTCTTTGACGGTTCGAACCCGGGACGATAAGCCGGCATCAAGCCAGCGCGTGTCTGACTTTCGGAGGCCATCCGATTCTGCTGCGCGGCAAGCTATCATCAGTGATTAGTTCCAGACCGTGCGACGAGACACTCACGTAGATTCGGTTCCAGGGAGCCAGCACGCGTGACAGCACTGGGGTCGGGAACTGAAATATAATGTTGAGTCCAGCCGGATGCAGATTCGGCAGAATATCGAATAGATACTTACCCGGTTCGTCCGAAGGTTCGCTTGGGGCCTCATCGGGAGTACTGGCTTCAGGAGCTGCAGAGAGCGAGTCAGGGCGCTGTAGAGAATGGGGCAGGATAATTACCCAATACGAGCGGAGGCTCCGCACTGCTTCCGCTCTTTTCGGCGGTACCTAGCATTGCATTATTAGCGCACGGTTGAAGCATGAAGAGCTGCTCACCATTTTGAGACCCTTGTGCATCCTCGTCGGAGTCAGAGAGAAGCTCAATGATCTCTCGATTATCCACCGTGTGAGACTTGATCCGGATCGGAAGAAAACTGGACGACGGCTCTGCTTTCACGGTCAGATCCCGGAGCGCGTCAGCTTCCAGTTTGATCGGGGAGGAGGCAGGCGATGATGATATCGTGATCGTGTCGCGGTCCCGTGCCTCGAGAAAAGCACGCAGCGCTGGCATACTGATCCACGCGGTGTCGAGGAAGATGCCGGGGTTCGCACTAATATACGCCTTATTGAACATCTGCATCCACGACGCGTCAGCGGCATGTCAGGTCGCGGGGATCGCTGTCACGTACGTATTCGCGAAAATCTCTCAACACTCCAGTCGATAGCGCGTTGATCAGCTGTTGGTCGGCAGGCGAATGATGCGCCGCCATTGTGGCGCGTCGACGAGGCCGCTGCGAACGATTCGGCGGGGGAGGTGGGAGAGAGAAGTAAGAAGGTGAAAAAAATGCACAGCCCCCAGGGCTATCATGCGATCACTCGTACCTGGTCTCCAATGGGCAAGTGCCGCCTTTCAGCTCAAGCGCGGCACTCTCACGTCCAAAGGCCGGCACATGTGCCGTGGTTCACTTGATGTGCCGCCTTTCTAATTCAATGTGTGCGCCGGCTCTTGTATATCCTCCAATTGATCGAGTACTGAATGCTAACCATCTTTCTCAGTGCCAGGATGCGTGGACGGGTCCTACTGGATTCAAGAAGACCGGTCTTGCCCTCGTCACCATCTTGGACAAGGGTAAAGTGATACAATGCCGTCGTTCAAACCTTAAATGTAACGGATTTTACACCTGCTCCTTGGCCTCTCCGGACCATCTCCTCGGATTCGAGCGCTGGGATGGCGAGTCGGATACCGCTACCCAGGAGCTTATTTCGGGACCGATGTTTGAATCCAAGAATGCCGAGGGCACTGATATTGTCGCTATTGCAACAGCGTAAATTCATTTTATCTGTGGTAGCGATCTCTTTCTAACGCCGACTCAGATTTTATCGGAGTATGACCAACCAGCACTGCAAGGCTAAGGGTGACGGTCAGTTCGAGTGTGGGGGACACGTGGTCATGCGCAAGTACCGGATGGTATTCAACTTCTATTTCATTTCATTCTCTCAGCTCATTCAAATTCAGGGTAAATCCAGCGGAAAACACCACTTCATCGGGTGTTCGAATTGGACTGATGGTGACGGTTTGAGCCATTGCTTCACCAAAATCCCGCCCCAAGTACGTAAATCGATCCTTCGGTCCCTCTTCTGTGGCGAGGAGATCGCGGAAGAAGACACTGAAGTGGTCGAGGGGTACTGTTCTGCGATCATACACCCATCACACCTTCCGCGAAACAAGGAATGTGGTGAGTTCAATCCAGCAGTTTTTGAGCTCGAATAGTTGACCTGTCTCTACCTCAGCCCGCATTCATTATCGGGACAATAAAAGTGTCGTTGGCCATCTGGAAGCGCAAACATGCCACGCTGAACTTCTTATCCTCATCCCAGTTGACGAGAACGACATACGAGCAGTCGTCATTCCCAAGGCTGGTGTCCCGCATAACCACCCGGCATTTGTGCGAACCAAGACCCCATTTCAAGTCGCCCAGAAATACAAGAAGGCTGCTGAGACTACGGGGGTAATTGGTCAAACTACCCTTCGCATTGATAAAGGTACAAGTCTTCGGTTTTGCGTCTGCTTCTTTAAACTTGATTAATATTATTTCAGCGGCCAGCACCAGAGCGCTTCTTGACGGGAAGCTCCCTCAGGAAATACACCCCAGCATGGTCAATAATCGGAAACGGCGTGAAATCGTACAAAGTGTTTGGGCCGCCAGCTTCCCAGACGGCACCATGAAAGGTAATCTCAATCCATACACATCCACGATTGCGCTGATTTGTACTACCGCTCAGCCGTATTGCGCGAGTTCGAGAAGGATAAATCTCGTAATATCGGAGATCGTTATAACGACTCCGTCATCATGCAGGCCGACATGGACATTATAATCACGGTGAATCCGGACCTTGCTGAATTGGTGCATGATGCATCCTGGATCATGGTCGATATGACATTCGCTGTTGTTCACGGTACCACAGACGAGTGGAAACTCCTCATTTGGTTGAAGGGTTTGGACAAAAGTGAGCCGCTTCCTTATTCCATGTTCAGCGAAATCGAAATTTACCTCTTTGAAGGGACGGTCATCGGGCATGTCTGGAGCAACAAGGCCACACACGAAGCCTTTGTCGTCGTTTGGAACGGAATATTTGAAGCGATCAAATCGATCACTGGGAAGTCGCTCAACTTCAAAGTTTTCTCAAAGAAATCTTTGCTTCTTGGTGCTATTGGTGATTCCAAAGGAGCGCAAGCACAAGGCCTCGGTGATGTTATAATTCTATGTCAGATGAATACACAGCAGGTGAACGGAGTTCCTACAGTCACTGTGGTCAGCATCCTTCTCTTCATCTGGAAGACGTGCCTCGTACACTTTAAACGGTACATTGTCTTTCGATCCAGCAACGGCGCAGTTTCACATACTCACTGATTTCCAGTGGAGTATTCAAGCTCGAGGCACATGTTGACGATTATGTCTTCAACTGCCTGCTCGGGCATCAGTAAAACTACACATTTGTCTTTGACGTTTTTTGTCTTTGAGACTCGTCTTTGACTGTCTTTGTCTTGGGGATGGGATCTTTCGTCTTTGGAACCACATCTTAGAGCGTCTTAGTCTTGGGAGCAGGATCTTACGTCTTTGGCAATCATCTTGGAATATTCTGGTCTGTAAACAATATTTCTGCACATCTACAGTGGAATATCCCCAGGTATTTTTGAATGCGACGAGGGGCTCTAGGGTGAGGTATTAATGAAGCCAAGCAGACGGGGGTCCGAAGTCCTGTAACCCGGAGAAGAATTGCCCAATTTTTTTTTTTTGACTGGTGACACAAGAGATATGGGCCCGAACAACAGGGCAGAGTGTACAGACCGAAAGAAAGAGCTAAAAAAACGAGGATGTGTTGCTGGAGTGGCCAGTGAATCTGGACGATTCTCAAATCTGATATGAGTCATTCAAACTCCGCTCCCCATTTGATGTGGTCGCCAGTACTGCGAATGGCGTGATTTGATGGCAACAAATGGTTGGTTGCCCTCTTCTTCCATCCTTCCCCTTGTCGTGCTCGCTGTCTCACCCCTCTTCATTCCCTCAACAGTCTACTGGTTCCCCGCAACATTGCATTATGGAATGTCTCCGTTCACATTCCTACTATGCTCTTCCTGTGCCGCGCTGCATTCTTTGCCGCTTGTGGCCTTTCCCCTGCGCTGTGTCACGTTCTTACGCCACCTGTGGCTTTTCCTCATGTGCTTTGTCACTTCTTCTGCCGCCTGTGGCCTCCTCCCTAGTGCATGTCTGCACTTCAAGCCGCCTGTGGCATCTCTGTGCCTTTCTTTATTGATCCTTCCCTCCCTCCAGTTATGCCTATGCTTCCTTTGAATCCAGGGAACGGAAGGTACATTATTTTGTTGTTCCCTGTCTTTCCGGGATGCCTGATTCATTCGTGCATGTAGGCCTCCACCCCAGTCAGCATCGTGTTCCCAGGCCCCGACCTGAAGTTCCCATCCAGTCTGCTGTCAACGCGGTGAGTACGTCACTCGCATTGACTTGTTTATCCATTCCTGATACTTACCACTTTCCTGTGCAGCGATTACCAGTGATTTCATGTTAGTGTAAACCACCACCGCGAGACAGTGAACTCCGGTACGCAGTGCCCTGCATTGTTCCTTGAAATACTTGCTAACTTACAGTTGTTCTCCCATTCATAGCTCATGTTCTCTCATTCAGACATCGAATCACCGCGGAACACTTGATGGATGGACACCAAGCAGTTGGGCGTTTGTTTAGTACTTGTAGCGGTATTTTTAGGCCGTCAATATAAGTTTTTTTGCCCTATTTTGTGTGTCTTCAAGTGTCTTTCAGTGTCTTTAAGTCATCTTCGATAGAATCTTGGCCAAGACGCATCACATCTTACAGATCTTACCCAAGACATGCATCTTGGCTAAGACTTTTGAATCTGCTTAGCCCAAGACACATGTCTTGGGAAAAATTGTGTCTTACACGTCTTTGGCGTCTTGGCCAAAGATGCCAAAGACAAACATGTAGTTTTACTGATGGGTTTCCCTACCTCGAAACCTCCGAGGAGATTGCAGCATATTGCGATTTCTGCCAAGCCTCGACGAATCCCAAAGTTGAGTGTTCGTAATTTATCCAACTCAAAAGCTCGTGAAATTGATTGATCATTCAGGCTGGTGGGCACACAAAATCAGTTATCCGTGGCTCCTCCCTTCCTTGAATCGCTCTCTGACCCAGATGAGCCACCTTCACTGGGATCTTATGCCGGGGGACACAAATCCGATTGAGGGGAGCCACATGCAGGACAATCAAGTCAACTGTTATATCTGTGCATCTTGATTCCGGTCACACACTCCGATCACGTTCTGGTTCCGGTCACGCTCTGGCCACACCGGTCGCTTCCGGTTCTTTCCGGTCTACCAGTCTACCATTAGCCTGTCCGGCAATCCGCTCGGAACGGGTTTTTACGTAATGAAGGATTACTGAGTGTTTCCCGTTTATCCGTTCATCCATTCTTCTATCCTTTTGTCTTGGACTTCTCTTCTCATGGTTGATTACATAACCATCACTTCTTCCGACACCATCTGACTCCGGTCGCATGAATCCCTTATTGTCCTTTATTCCTGACTTACCGATCCTTCCCACCATTATTGTCTTTCCTCTCATTCCTTTTTAGTATCAACAATTAGTTTGGTAGTATAAATATGTCTTAGATACTTCCAGTACTTCATCTGGAAAATTAACGTTGTTTCCATGTTTTCCTTCATGGACTGAGTCCTTCTCTTTCAACTTCATCTTCGACTTGACTCCGGAGTTATGCTAAACCTCCGGACATCCTTTTCATACTTCGATCTTCCTTCCGGTCCACTTCCGGTCCACCTCCGGTCGTCCCTCGGATTTCCGGTCCATTACCGGTCTTCCGGTTCATCTCCAGTCCACCTCTGGTTGACCCCCGGACTTCCGGTCGACCGCTGGTTGCTCTTCTTCGCCATTCTGGCCCTTCTCTCATTTCGGCTCCTCCCCAGACAGTCTTGGCATCTTTTGGCTTTGGAAGACATCTTTGAGCATCTTTGGCTTTAGGACAATATCTTTCATCTTTGCATCGGATCTTTGGGCAGTCTTTGTCTTGGAAATGACATCTTACGTCTTTGGGCCAGAGTCTTGTGATCATATGAACATCTTCTTGTGGTGGATGAAATTCAGCACCACAGAGCAATTGAATGAGTTCAAAATGTACCGATACCGATTAAATTTTGTTCTATGAGAAGTTGTGAACAGGGTTGCGAGGGATTCAATTGAAAAGAAGTGAAGATCAGAAAAAAATCTTGGAGCCAGGCTGGGAGCATATTACCCAAATTGAAGTCCCAAGGTGTGCCGGAATACTGGAACGGCATTCCGGTGAAGGTGGCCTTTCCAGCACTGCGCAAAGTAGTTCAACTCAATAATCTTGCTTGATTGAAATGCTGCAAGTCTTTCAAACTCTGCCCCATCATGATGCGCACACACATTTCGTGAGATGGCGTGATTTCATCAAAAAGTTGGTTGCTCTTTCCCTCCATGTTGTCGCTTTCCCCCCCGTTTCCTCCCCACCTCTGCCTGCCTCTCCTCCCTGCTTTGGCCCCTTGTATCAATCTGTTCCCTGCAAACACCTCAAGGGTTCTCAAGAGTCTCTGATTCCCCTCAAGCAAACTCAAGATGTCATGCACTGCACATCCTGCTCGGCGCTACGTTGCATGTCCGTTGCCTATGGCTTCCTTGAGCACTGAAAGGCTTGTCCGTGGCCTGTGGTTCCCTTTCAGCCCCATGGCACATGTCGTTCTGCTCGAGCTGTGTCGCATTAGCCGCATGTGGCACTTTCCTTCCCCATGCATTGTCTTGCACTCCTCTGCCGCTTGTGGCCTCTTTTACAGCTCATCAAACCTAGTGGATGTCTTCCCATGTGCATTGGAGCCCTGTGGTATGCCTCCCATCACTCTATACTTTGCCTTTCTCATTTTTCTTGCAGGTTTTCCAAGCCCTTCTCAGGACAAGCACCCATCCCAAGTATGTACATTCACACTCATGGGGACACTATATCGCGGTCTCACACCATGTATTCCAGCTCGCTCGCGACCATTCCTGTCATCCGAGGGCCCCAATCAGACGCTGAGTGTTCATTTCCACCCACTGCGAGCGCTTTCGCCGTGCTTGTTTCGACATGCACGTCTGTGACGCTGGGGTGTGCACGCATCATCGATGGCGGCGCTGTGTGCACATTTTGTGGATACTGGGCACGTCGGGACCGTCATCACATGGTGTGACGTCGTCTGTGCGCTGCGGTTATTGGAGATATTGTGCACAAGGGAGTTGTATTGTTTTTATGCCTGCACTCGTATAGTGTTGTGTATGCTGCATATGCCCCAATATATGGATATATTCTACCATTTTATCGTGCTTTAAGTGCTTTGAGTCGAGCTTTAAACGTCTTTGGGAGTAGCTTTCCCAAGCCACAGTGCATCTTTGATGTCTTTCCAAAAACAAAAAGTCTTGGATAAGACTTTCGACATAGCCTGGACAAAGAAAGCCGTCAAAGCCACCAAAGCCAAACGTGTAGTTTTACTGATGTGTTCTTCGTCGATTCTCCTCCAAATTCTCCCTCACCGATTCCCAGGACTCGTGGATCTGCGAATTACCAAGGTATTCTTCATCGACCGATAGAAATGGCCGAAATGATTTATTATGCACAGCCCCGTCCCGTGTGAATGGTTCACCGATTGCTGGGCCCTCAAGACTGCCGGAATCGGACCTTATCAGCCGCCCCCAGAAGCTGCGAGTTCGGGAGCCTTCTTCGGATTTCAACTACGAAGCTGCCTTGAAATTGGATCTGTTGGATACCACACTCCGTCATATTGCCTATGGAACCAGTGATCCCATCGACATTCCCATGTACCCGGTCGGTGATCCTGACAACGATATTCTTGCTTCGGATCCGCACACTCCATCCTAGATATGATAATATGCTCCTAATCACATCCTCTGCTCATTTCACCTCCAGTTTTATTCTACTTACCCACCAATACATTATATCGTAGATATTGGCCAGCAACCTCCTAGTCACCTCCTCTTACTATAACTACTTCCAATTTAATTTCCAGTGTCTCTGCATAAGCGGTAGTGCGAACGTGGGGTTTTTTTTTTCAATTGCTATTGTTCACTTCCTGATGGGTTCCCGGCTTTATGTGTGATTCACGATGACAATAAAATAAATTAGCCTGGAAGATGATTTCTGGAGGATCCAATACATGTTTTGGAGCTCTCTAAATATTTCTGGATTGAACCAACAGGTGGTCGCAGCAAAGGGCTGCACAACTTTCCCCGAGTCTACCCATCGGACAGTCCAAACATGTATAAACCAGACCTTCCGCAGGTTATGAGAACAAGTTTTCAACAGTGAACCTAGTCTGAAAAAATTCACCCATGTTAGCATAGGGCGGGGTGATGCGCCAGAGTGACCGCTAAATTAAGCGGGACGTTACTACGGCCATCACCAGCCGACGGCCGGCAGCACGCCGGTATATATATATAGATGTTTTCGTTTTCGTTTCTCGTATATACCCCTTTATATATGTCAAGAGTTTGCCGGAAGGGTTACATGGCGTCACGGCTGCATCGCTGCGCCGTAGACAGCAGCGACTGCGGTCTGCTGCATCATGTCAAGGAAGGACTGCGTGCAGGTCAGCTGTTCCAGCGCAAATGGAAAGGCCGTGTTGAGAAGCACATGCAGTGGAGCACAGAAGGGATTGATCGAAGAGCAAGAGAAGAGGAAAAACAAAAGGAGAATGGTTATATGGGGATATAGCACAGCCGAACGAGCAAAATCTTAAAGAACGGTTAATCTAACCGCAACCAATAACGAATGAATTGTTTGAATGGAATCTGGAATCAGTCAAAAGTGATAAAACGATCATGCCTATGCAACCGTCTGCCGTTTCCTTTGGGCGTTCGGGCCCTCAATCTCGTCCGCACGCCTCGGTCGCTTTCGAACTCTGGCACCACCGAGGCGTAGATCTGTCAGTGGCCAGGATAATGGATCAGACGTGTCAAGAAGCAGAAATAGCAATCTTGACCTGTACCGAACTTCGAAACTCTATCAAGACGCGTGTCAGAAGGCCGTCAATCAGCTGTTGGTCAACAGTGGAGCGTGGCGGGTGAAGATCAGAAGTCATCTCGACACATTTACCACGCGTTTGATGCGTCAGATGTTCAAGTGTATGGGTCTCACAGAGCAGTGGCAGGGAGGAGAGAGGTGATTCTATTTGTTTACGGTGTATCCCCAGAAATGATAAATGCACCCCCAAAATGATGAGTCGTACTTCGCCGGTAACGTGGCAATCTGCGGCACATTACCGGATTTGGGACTGCGTCGCACTTCAAATCAGCTGCGACACTTGTGCCGCACTTGGGCGCCTTGTGCCGCACATCAGGTGTGTACACCTGCCGTATCTCGTATAATAATATCCTCAAAGATTCGTCGTGGGCAAATCAAGACGTGGCGATTGATCTTGGAGACTATATCCGATTCTCCGCGTGCGAAAGTTTCCGAACGTCACGTCAACGGATACTGGCCCGAACATAAAGCAGAAATGACTAATAACCAAAATTGAACTTAGAGAATCTCTTTACCTTCTGTGAATGAAACGGACTAGCACACAGGCATTTAAACCGGTAAGAAGGTTGAAGAAATATATTCACTTTTTAATCGCTTATTTGTGTCTTTCCCCACTTGCTTTCCTACTTTTCCTGCGATGACCAATTGTTGCTGACAAAATGTTGTTTGTGCTTGTAGCAGAAAATGGACCGAAACCATGGGTAGCCAAACCTAAAGGTTCAGCAATGATGCTTCGGCTTGCTATCCGTGCTGACACTGGGTGCGCTGTACCCATCTGTATGACCGAAACGGCTTTTGGAGCGTGACTGAAACAGTGAGGTTGAAAGGAGAAACGACCCCATCGTTATGTGTTACAGTTGAAACGAAACGAGTTTTTTTGCGCTTTTTTCGCAAAAATAGGTTATTTCAGCGAAAATTTCTCCCTGTAACGCATAATTTTCTTGAAACGTAGCCCCCATTATGCGTTACATCAAGCAAAAATTGAAACGAAACGGGGCCAGCGTTACACGTTACGTTTCAGTCATACAGATGGGTACAGTACTTGGGACTTGCGTATAAGAACGACAATGGTCTCCAAGTGGTCTACTCAAACCAGCACCGCTGAATAATCCACTCTCGACCGCCCCACAATTTTCTTGATAAACCCACAACCCTATTCAACGTTCCCCGATGCACGGCTATCCCGTCCTCGCAGCTGTGGGGCTTCTCATTCCCAGCGCACACGCTCTATACGAGACGACGTACAAGTCGTCATCATTGGCTATCCAGCCATTCACGATCGTTTCGCGGTCCCCAACGTACGACACGGACAACACCATTCTATACATGGTGTGTCCCGATGGCGTCGACGTCGAGCAGCGCGGCCCCGTCATCTACAAATCGTCGGGCGAGCTCGTGTGGGCGGACCCGAGCGTCGGGCCGTGCAATGACATCAATCTTCAGACGTACAACGGGGAGGACTACCTGATGTTCTGGGTGGGGAATGGCACGCCCGCTGCCAACGAGGGGCACGGCTCGGGCAAGGTCGTGCTCATGAACTCGAACTACGAGATCGTGATGAATGTCACGGCCGTCAGCCCTACGGGCGCAGACGTGCACGAATTCAACGTTGTGGGCCCGGGAACACATCAGCGGTTCTCACATCATATGTCCCCGTCCCGGTGCGTTGGACGTTTCCCTCTCCCTGTACAAAGCCCCTAAAAATAATTACCAAGGCCGACCTGTCGTCCGTTGGCGGTCTGGAAAACGGATGGTACATGGATGTCCTCATCCAGGAGGTGGAAATATCGACGGGCGCGCTTCTTTTCAACTGGAGCACGCTTGACCACATTCCATTGAACGAGTCCTACCTTGTGCCGACGACGCAGTTTGAAGGCAGCAAAGAAGCCGATCCGTGGGACGCCGTCCATGTCAACTCCATCGACAAAGTACGTCCCGATAATTTTCGCGTGCCATAATTGGGCGGTTGATCATGATGACCCGCTTTCCGCAGGACGATGACGGTAACTATCTCATCTCCGGACGACACACGCAGACGCTCTACAAAATCAATCCGCAGGGCGAGATCGTGTGGCGGCTGGGCGGAAAACGCTCGGACTTCACAGCGTTGGACAATGAGAGCGACTTCCACTGGCAGCACCATGTTCGGTGGCGCACCACCGGTTCCCAGATCTCGGTCTTTGATGACGCCGCGGCTGCGTTGGCAATCAACGACACGCTGACGGTTGTCGTTTCCGAGCCTGTTGCGTCTGGCAAATATTTGAACGTAGACCAAACAGCGATGACCGTCTCGCTCGACAAAAAGTTCCTCCCTTCACCAAGTGTGTCTCAATTACTCTATATCACACTGAAAACGAGGTTAACTTACGGTGTGTTCAACTGCAGTCATGAGCTACAGCGAAGCGGAGGGCAGCGTCGAGCCATATGGCAACAACGTCCTCATCGGCTACGGCTCCAATCCGTGGGTCCAGGCGGCCGACTTCCAGTCCACCGAGGTCATCTTTTCCGCCGTCATCGGACCGAACAACGCCTCGCTATGGCAAGGCGGGATCAACAACTACCGCGTGTTCCAGACGTCGACGCTGCAGTTCACGGGCCACCCGGCGCAACCGCCGAACGTCTCCGTCGTGGGCGACGACGTGTACGTATCGTGGAACGGCGCGACGCACGTCGTGTCGTACGACCTCCTCACGGGCGCCGATGCGAGCAATGTGTCGACCAAGGTTACTAACGTCCCGAAGTCTGGGTTCGAGACGAAGATACGCGCAGCGGGTAGCGAGGCGTTCGTTTCTGTCGCCGCCCTTGCGGCGAATGGGACTACGTTAGGAACGAGCGCGGTGTACAAGAAGAGCGATGGTAGTGTGGCAGGCCAGTAAGGTCAGATGCTCCTGAGAGATGATAGTCGATGAAGCACATTATCTTACTATCCCTGTTCAAATTCCCCTGAAGAAGTATCTCCACACATTATTGAAGGACTAGGTCGAGTTATTGAAATGGCTTCCAGGCTGTCTAAATCCGTCCGAGTACAGCCGATATCGTCCAGTATGACGTTGGGCGCCTGAGAAGGAAAATCGGGCCACCATGCATCATACACGTTGGCAGGCGAACGGGATCGTACCGAGGCCCCCGGGCGTGGGGAACCTGAATCGTCGCGTCAGGGTGGCCAAAAAGGGCTCAACGAGCAACCACTCACCAAGCTCAGTCGCGGGCGATTGCGGATCCGGGGGATACTCGCGATAGGTGTCGTTCAGCTCCAGCTGCGGCTGTCGCAACAGGTGTAAGGGAGAGGAATCACGAGGATGGAAAGGGTTGATAAAACCTCCACATTGGCACGCGTCAACGACAAGGACTGGAAGAGCACATACGCCATTCAGCCACATGGATCAAATGCAATACGCATGTAGGTGCGCCCGGTAATCAGCTTATGAGGGTTATACCGTTATACGAAAGCACTCTCGGGGGAAGGACAGCCGGTGTTGCGCTTCAGCTGGGGCGCCACCCATTCATCGGCAAGCGGGCGCTTAGTAGCAATCTGGCAATGCTACTAAGCCGCCAACAAATAAACGCCGCGGAGAGAATCGTGACCGGCGATGATACAGACTCCGCGTGGATTCAGCCGGTGCTCTGTGATGAGGTGTATATTCTCAAATTTGGCTCGAAAAGCGGGAAAATATGGAAGCACAATGGCAATGTGTTTGCAGGGCTAATTTCGGCTGCTCATGAATCAAATGTCAAGGATATAGGCCCTCCGCAAGTGCGGGACGAAAATCGAGATGATGTACACTTTCGACAACGACCTAGAGAGTCCTTGATCCGGCCCATGATCGTGGAGAGAGATGTCTCATCGTTGGACGAAAACTCCCATGCCGCCAGTAGACCTATGGGGTTCGAACTGAACGAACGGAGAGTGGGAGTTGAGCAGGAGTTGAGCGGGAGCTAACGGGAGACTGTCACAGACGTGACACCGTGACCCACATGTTTCCTGCCATGCCACGTGCTGCAATGGCGAATGCACACCGTCGCAAGAGGTGATTGATCTCTGGATCTCGTGGAGACTTCTTCAAGAACTACATGCAACAGTTTCCTATGCGATTGCGATACGTAGATAGTGGCAGGGCTACACACCTTTGTTTTCTTGAAAAGAATCGTCAGCAATGTTGTTAGGGATCCCCACGTACCGTATACGGTTACGACCGTAAACATTACGGTACTTACGGTCACCCAACCGGGCGTAACCGTAACCGTAAACATGACTTCCAAGGCCCTTACGGTACGGTACGGTATCGTATACGGTATATTACGGTCATTTACGACCGTATAAATTGAATTAAAAATTATAAAACAGTTGAAACACCAGTATCTAAGTCTTGAACAGCTTGTAGAGCGTCCTCGAGGGACTTACACTTCAAACAAAGGTGATGTTTGAGCAACATCAAAGTCCGGATTGTTTCTGGCTTCAATCGTGCACGCTGCAGGGAGATGGTGTCTCTCCCGCCCGAAAACACCCGTTCCACAGCAACTGCCGAGCCTGGAAATTTGTCAGGAACAGTCTACATATAGAGGCCAGCCAACGATTCATACCTGGGATCGACATGATATCACGGGCCAGTCGATACAGCCGCGGGAACTCCGCCTTCCGCGCATACCACCACTGAACCAGGTCGGCGTTCATAGGTATGCGAGGTGCGTCGAAATAATTTGATAGCTCATCCGAGCTATTTTCTTCATCCGTGTCTGGATCTAGCGCAGCGAAATTGATAACTGTGGGTCGCGCTGCTGAACCATTTGCAGCACCAGAAGCCGTCGTCGGAGCAGACGGCTTCGAGGCTCCAGAGGCTGGATAATGCTCGTCAAAATAAGCCCGGAGTGCTACCTTCTGCGCCTCGAGATATTCAATGAGTTCTTCATCCTGACCGTAGTCTTTTCGAAGTTTCTTGTAGTTAAAACGCGGATTGAGAACTGCCAGTGCATAAGTATTGTGCCAAATGAGAGGTTTAACACGTACGAGGCGCCCAAACATAGAACGGGGATTCGTCGTACTTGTAGTAGTAATCACTGAGTTTCCGATGAGCCATTGTCAAACCCTCGACGAGTTCCGGAGGTGCGTCTTTGGGAAGGGCTGTCAGCTTGTCTTTCAGGGATTTTTGAAGCCCACGAAAAATATAGTGCGTGAACGAAAGCATGGGACGTGACGTCGTTGACATCTGGCTCGTAGCTGAACGAAAATGGAGGAGCCAGTCCGCCACCATTTCGATGGCATCCCAGTCCTGCATGGTGAGCTCAACACCACGAAGATCGCGATTGTCGATAATGAATTGATTAATCGCTATCCGGTATTTGAGTGCCCGGTCTTTGAAAGGTTGTTAGTAGGTGCTTGTACGATCATAGATGAAAGAAACACGGACTCATCATCTGGTGTGTTGAGGACCAGCGTGTTTTGACATCGAGTATGAGCATGTGGACACCGACGAGAACCTTTTGAGGGGAAAGGATATTGTACCACTGTTGCCGGCGCTGGGGACTGGAGCGCACAGCCCGAATCACCTTCCGAAGCTCCATCAATGTGTCAAAAAATATTCTGTGCGCAGTGTGGAATTGGCCAACCTTGCGTACAGCCGCCTTGATCCCGAGAGGCATCAGGGCATCTGAATCATCCTCATCCTCGTCAACAGCAACTGCTTCCTCGGATTCGTCATCTTCCTCGCTTTGCGGCACACTGGTGACAGAGTCTTGATACACAGAAGCCCGGGTGTTCTTCTTCGGTTTTTCCACTGCACCAATCACCTCGAGAAGCTACCACCACGGCGTTAGGATAGGATACCTATCAGATCAGGATCACATACCTTAAGGACAGCCAGATGAACTGTGTGCGGCATGCAACGCAAGCGGGAGTTTTTGGCCGAGAAGGGAATGTTCTTCTCTAGACACATCCGTTCAATCGCCTCGACGAGAGTATCGTTGTTGGTAGCATTGTCCATCATGAAGGCGAGAACCTAATAAGATTAGTTACTTCCAATGCGAGCAAGGAATCCGACGTACCCGGCCAGTCAAACCGTAGTCCTTCAGGGTTTTCCACACAACATCGGCCATGTTCTCACCAGAATGTTCGCCGATAAGCTCTTGAAAATCGATCAGGAGTTCCTCTTGGAACAGAGAGGTGAATAGACGCCAGAGAATGAAATAATCAGGCGCGTACCAAGCTTGCCGTCGTTGGTGACATAATGGGCAACGATCGCAAGGAATGCGTACCCGTTCAGGGAAGTCCACACATCCAGAGAGATTGAAATCATCCCCTCGAGCGACTGAGAACGAGCTGAGCATCAAATATCACTTGAGTGGTCATTCACTTACTGCGAAAAATGTGCTCAATTCTTTCTTGAATTCCTTGCCCATCTCGTCCACGCGGCGTTGGACAGTACTTGCAGATGGTATGATCAATCCCGGAGCGCGATGGTGGACGTAATCCAGCAAATTGTGCAATTCGGGTCGTTCAACCTCTTGGAACGGCTGGTCGCAAGCAATCAACCACTCAACAAGCAGTCGTTCGAATTTCGCCTGATCCCAGGGACCCTAGAGTTACTAGTTATGAGCAGGGTAATGAAACTTCGCACCGACTCACCAGATTCTTCTCATTAACCCACGCGAACGATTCACGAAGCGACTGCTGGTGCTTCTCCTGGTAGCGGTCGAGGAAGTCCACCAGCTCCTGGTGATCTACAAAGATTTGTCGGCCTTCTGCGATCTTAACCTCTTCCGCGGTGAGAGGCGTTGCCCGACTCTTCAGAATCTCAAAGAAGCGATGCATCTCGGGGGCGTGAGACTTTAGGTGTTGAGTTAGACCTGGAAAGTGTCAGGGCTTCCAGGCATGGAGCTATCTCGATCGAGCTCACCGTTGAGAGTGCCGCGCATGAGCTTTGTCATTTTGAGTACTTTTTTCGATTCCCCGTGACGGCAACGATAGAACTTGTCCCCGGGCTCAGATCTTTGACGGTGGTTTGTATCGGTGACATCTTCGAAAAAGTGCCAGATTGGGTTTCGCTTCCGCGTCTTTTGGTGTTGCGTGAGTATCTTCTAAGAGAAGTTCCGGCCAAGATACACACCTCAGTTGTGGCGTCAGGGTCTGGAGTATTATTGGAGCTGGAACCAGTTGTATTTGACGAAGTGGCGGGCTGGGAAGACTTAGCCGAGTTATCCTTCTTCTGTCGTTTACGTCTCGGCTTTTGGGCCCCAGCGTTCCCGTTCCGGCACCGTGAGGTGCCTTCTGGGACTGTCTTCGTTGGAAGACTATCGGCGAGCTAAGAGTCAAATTATCAGTATGTGGAGAAAATAGAGTATGCCGAGACATCTTACCTCCTCGTGTGTGATGGTCGCTCCTGCGTCAGTGTCCGAGTCGTCATCCTCCCCATCGCTGCCCGAATACACGGGGTCTTCAGCATCTGACAGAGTTTCTTTTTGCTTCCCCTTTGCATCCGATTGACGGGGCTTGACCTTCCGCTTCTTTTTCGGCTGATCGTCATCCGATTCGTCTCGAGCTTCGGCCCGAACGGCGTCCTGGAAGACCTGGTCCTTTCCACGTTTTGGACGTGACGATCCTTAAACGACCTCAGAAAAATTCCCAAGAAAATAGCCTCGACATACCTGATGGTTCCGGCGGTGGCATTGCACCAGGATCTGGCCCAAAATCGATATCGGCTGTGTCTTTGCTGGTACCATCTGGGTTCAATGTGCCCTGCTCCCAGCCATGCTTGTTAAGGACTGTTCCATCAGGTTGGACCGTGAAATTTCCTGGATAATTGGTGTTCAGTGTACACATGTATCGCAGGAACAAAAACATACCTGGGGAACCGCCTAAGAGACGTGGAAGCATAATGAAATGGCAAATGCCATGAACACCGAGGTCAGACATTGTCTCAGTGGCGCGGAGCGGACACCATAAACCCATGAGATAGACAGGACCTTGTTTTAAACATGACTTGTAACCCCGGTGACAGATAGCCTCGTGGAGTTCCCAAACTGTTGTTGTCGGGGTTACAGCTGCGAGGCTAGTAAGCTACTGCAAACCATGGCTCGAATGAAACACAACATACCGAGGGAGATGGTACCTGCTTTGGCGATATCGATGAGGACTGGAATCAATTTCGGGGAATCTGTATATTCTTTGAGAAAGGGAGGAAATGTACGAGCCGAGGAATTACTCACCTGTCTTCGATGCACCCCCTGCCGGCTGGTATTGACATGCTCGTCGTAGATGGTCGAGTCGCATGTGCGAGACGTGGTCGCGTCGATACCTCCATGGGGTATCGAACATTTGGTATTTGACGACATTTAAGGCATGGGGACGCGTAAGATACACTGGTCAATTAGTTCAGATTACTGTGACTAATATTGGGGTACTGTTGGATGGCTCTCACCAAAATAAACACAGAAAAGACTCCAGTAGACATAGAATGAGCCGACGAGCGCGGCAGGGTGCACATCGGACAAGGTGTGGCAAACAAGGCTGATAACAATAGGCACCAGACGCCTGTACGGTACGGTTACGGTTAACTGTACGATCGCAACCGTACACCGTAATTATGGTTACGGTGGGGATCCCTAAATGTTGTGCTTGCAACAAGCTCTAGTGATGCTGGCTTTGGCTTCAAGCCAGAGGCCAGGCCAACCAAGCCATGGTTTCGCAAGCCAGGCCAGGCCAGCGCACTGGCTTGAGCTGGCTTTGGCTTCTGGCTTCAGATTTTCCAAGCCAAGCCATGCCACTGAAGCCATGGCTTGTCGTAGAAATTTTGGTTTGATTTCATGCAAGTTCCAAGCCACATTAGGGTGTTTCATAATTAAAAATTCGACCCCAACCTGAGCCCCAACTTGAGCCCCAACTTGACCCCAACTTGGCCAAGAAACACCTGCACTCCCATTTTACCAGAAACCAGGCTCAACTGAGCCTCAACTTCAAAACCACAACTTGAGATTTCTTCTCACAAGCAGTTAAGCAGGTTTGTCGGGAGCTGGAGTCGGGCATCGGAATGGTGGTGCTCTGAAATGTAGTTGTATTTTATGTGCCTAGCCTTGTAAATGGTTTTTGGTGGACTTGAATCATATGGTTATTTGCCTGAACTGCACTACAATTATTTTAGAGGTAGTTTGAGATGTGGCAGGAGTCAAGGCGGGAGACCGACGGCCGACAATGGAAAGATCAGAGTGGTTACATAATGATTGCGGTGGCAAAGGCCCGAGTGACCGAGATTAGCTGAAGTTGGGGCACGAAGTTGGGGCATCAAGTTGGGGTCGAAGTTGGATGTCAGATCGTGGGTATAGGCACAATTTGACATCCAACTTCGTTTCCCGAACTATTTGGTGCCCCAACTTGACCTCAAGTTGGGGTCCGAGCTGCAGCACAAGTTGGGGTCAAAATTCTAATTATGAAACACCCTATTGATGTGTTCACAGTTGGAACCAAGTGTTTGATCTAGTTTCGGGCCGTGCTTCCAGTATGGTGATGTTTGCAGCTGCCCATGGGTAGCTGCACGGCCCGCACCGGCCCGTCAAAGCAATCTGTAGATGGGACTTCTAGAATGTCCAAAACATGGCAGTTACATTTCATATTTTAAACAGTGAACGAAAAGCTATGTATTAACTGCATATCCCCACTCATCTATTAAATCCGGGAGCTCATCCACTAAATCCAACTTATCCCAACCTGCACAGCTGAAGTGGAGATTGAAGAGTGCATCGTGAAGTGATAGCTCGCATATATGCGCATAGTCATTGCGACTACAGCTGCATTCAGTGCTGATTTTTTCAGGAGGGCCCGTAATGCGGATCCTGTGATATCCTGGGGGGATTTGAGTCTATCCAAGAGCTGTATTGCCTTGTTTTTTAATGTGCCTCAATGGAATACAGAGCATTTTTGGCACCAACAAATATGTGGCCACCAAGAACAATGAGATACAGCATGTCGAGAAGGTCCAGTTCAGCAATTTTGAGAACTTCAATCAGCCGGCACAGATGAGGATATATGGGATTGGATGAGATGAGGTTCCATCGGTGCACATTGAATAGATAAATGCACAGTGATACCCTGTTTGGGCATCCCTCGCCTGTGATTACCTCGCCATCATGTCATCATCAGTGTCAAGCAAACATGCATTCTCTTTGGCCGGCATCACAATCAGCAAACACTGCAAGCATTTGAAAGGGGATGTGGTCGAGGCGCTTCAGGTATTGAAATGTTTGATTCACCGTGATTGATCTGTTCCACAAGGATGCCTTAGAGAATGAGGATGATGAGAGGGAGATTGACCCTGAGAATGATGAAGAAGAGAAGGTTGGTCCTCTTGGGGACCAAGGTGGTGTCCAGGTCGTACCGGTAGAGCCGCTGAGCCATAGAATGACGTCTCCCTCTCAATGGTCAAGAGAAAGACTCTATGAATAGAATAATCAGTGAAGTAGAAATAATAAGATACTTAGCTCAAAGTGGGCTCAAGACTCAGTGTGTGGGATGTGAGACAAGTGAAAACGATGAGATTGTTGTGGTACAGTAGGGGACTGTCAAGTACCAGATTCCGTTGGGGCCCGTTGGGGTCCGATGGGTCCTGTCAAGACAATAGCTTATGTGAACGATAAGGGAGGAACATTACAAAAGGGGGACTTTGTGGAAAAGTGTGAAGTCCTATCGGATGCCGGACGGAGGTCCGACTCGGGGACCGACGGAGGGAGTGGACTTGGCTTCAGCTCGTGCGCTGCGCCCTTCTCTACGCCCGATGTCCAATTTCGGAAGAGGGCAGAAGACCGAGAGGAAGAGAACTGAGAAGAGGGAAACTTAGTCGATATTCAAACTGACTAGAAGCAAGAGTACATCGAGCTATTTAAATGATATCGTATTGTAATTAATCATCCGAGGCCGATAGGCTCCGCGATGGGAATGAGTATGTAGGAGTCAATGTAAGTCAATGCTGTGTCGGCGGACGTAGGAAGGCCGAGGACGCCGACGAAGAAAGTCATAGTGAATCATAGGGAGTCTTGAGCATATGGTGAATGAAGTAGCCAATAAGAATGGGGACGTTACGATTTGGTTATTCTCGGAGGCCGAAGGAGTCCGATGTCACGGTACGTGACAGGGACAGTCAAACACCGCTTATCGCTTAGCGTGTGAACGGTTCTTTTTTTCGTAATTCTGAGTTCAGAATCAGATCCGGCTCGACGAAAGGAGTCCAAAAACATATCTCCGAAGTTTTTCCCACGAGGGATGGGTTATTCTCAATTTTTTGGCCAAGTTTAACAAAATTGTGTGTACCCCTGTGGGGCCTGGGGAACCGAAAATATATTATTTAGCTGCAACTCCAACCCGCCTTGCAACTCGCTTGGCAACAACAGCTTCCAACGCATCATATGCACCTGCCGAGACAGAACAATGGCCTCTCTGCTTCCGAACTGCCCAATCGGCAGCTTTGCCCGTCAAACCGAGTTGATAGGCGCTCATGAAGCACCATGAACGATTAATGAACCGACGGATCACGTCTGTGGGGCAAGCGTCAAGATAACTGATTGCCGTTTCTTTTGCAACTTTGAATCCACCGCTCTTGTCGACCTCCCGATAGCGGTACTTGCACCAGCCCCAATACTAGGGAGAGTATGAGTAAATATACATGATCATAAAGCACAGCACCGACCATTTCAATTGGATTAAGTTCGCAATGGAACTTCGGCAGGGAAATGATTTCATGCCCAAGCCCTTTGATTAACGTCTCGAGTTGTGATGGCTGGTTCTTGAAATCATCTTGTTGCGAAAGCAGGCGTGCCAAACAGCATTGCTGGCTTTCGATGGGGCACACTGGCTTGCATTTGGCTTTGAGTTTGCTAAGTTCTGCTTGTGGGAAACCACGCTCGAGGAGAACATTTAACAATCCTTTCGGTGTTCCATCCGAGTCGGTCATCGACTGGGGCTTCCCGCGATGGGTCTCATAGGGATTTGACATGGGAATGGTTGTATCATGCTGTTTCCGTTGTTTGCCGCCGTCAGACTTGTTCATTTCGAAAGCCTTGAGCGCATCCTCGGGAAGTGAACCGTGAGCGGAAGATTGATCAAAAATAAAGAGTGCTTTCTTGCTGGGATGTGCCTTCTCAAAAATGCGGATTGCATTCTTGATTTGAGCAAGGAGTTGCTGTGTTTCCCACCATGGATCACCACTAGGGCCTCCACCTGGATAGATGATGACACGGGCATCCTCTATTATGTTCCCGTCCTCATCCCGAATGACAAGGTGTCCACACTCAGGATTGAGGAAGTCGGAAACATGAATTAGATGGCCACGGCCCTTCTTTCGAAGAACTGTTTGACCCTCCTTCGCATTCAGCCTATTAAAGATGTGAATATCTTTGGTCTATCGTGAAGAAAGGGGTGAACAATACCAGGCACGATTCGCCTCATCATTTGCATGAAAGCAGCATTCATCGTGAAAGAGAGGGATGATCTCCTGCTCCCCAGGCTTGAGTTTAGGTTCAACTCGGGTGAGTTCTGGTCCCTCGTAATGAACCATCCGTGCTTCGAACTTTAACATTGCCGGTAAGAACTCCTCGTTTTGGTAATGAACAACATCAAATCGTTTGTGGCCATCCATGTAGACTCCTTTTCTCACTATGGTGTGAGTCCAGCCGAGCTTGATTAGCCAACGACGAGTGGTGTGAATGCTGAGGGGATTTTTTGGCATGATTTCGAGCTCCGGAAAGATGACTGTGTTAATGTGATGCTGAAGTGCGCGAGGAGTAACTTTGCCTGCCTGAACATTCCGCAAATATTCCAACACTCGAACCTTCACTCGATCATCATGTAGCCATGATCGAGCGAGTCGAGCTCCACTTCGTCTCTCCGGAGGAAGCTGCCCAAAGAGCTGATAATGTCGGGCCAAAGATCGAACTCGGCGTGCAAACCAATCCCCCTTCCCCTCATGCCACTGCCATGCAATTTCCGCACCTGCCTGAATGCGAGACACACCCTTGAGTCGGAGCGTCGCAAAATTGCAGATAATCATGAACTGGTTCACCCGAGACAAGGGCAACAATTTGCTGTTCTTCTTCAGTTCCATCTTGATTTCGGTTCGAATTTTGTCCCAACCCCGAACCGGACCTGTGGTACCCGCTAAACTGTCCTCCAACTCATCTTCCCATGCCTCAAGCCACTGTTCCTCAGCCTCATCCTCAACCGACATCTGGTCACCTTGTAAATCCTCCCCAGCATCACTAGCTGTAGCAGATGATACAGGTTCGGACATCAGGGGATATTTGTCGCTGTCCGAAACTGCGGCAGAAATGGGTTGCGAGACTGAGGCCAGATTTTCCTCTGATCCCTCTGGCGATCTCGATGCTTGACGAGTTGCAGGGACTCGTGGAGAAGGTGGGCCAGAATCATTCAAAACGATAGGGCTGGGGGCACGACTCTGGGGTGCAGAAATAATTTCTACATCGGAACCCGGGTCGGATAAATTCTGTGAGTCGAGACTGGGTTCGTGCGCAGACTGGGCCTTCAGCATAGCTGCTTTCAGAGCAGGGGGTAGTTTCTTCGAAGTCACAGGAAGAGTCGAAGTTGCTGGACATGACGGAGAGAAGCCAAATGAATCCAGCAGATCCTGGTTCCGAAATTTCGCTGCATGTTGATATGCTGTACTCTGAGCCTTATTCATGGCATCTGCGGTCGTATTGTAATTTTTTGGCCGTTCTATGAGCTCAAATGAGCACCAAAATAATTATTGCATTGCAATTATTGCGCACCTTTCCTCTCCCTCTGTTTTGATGCGCAGCCTTGGCAGTACCCAATCCAAATCCTTTGCATCTTCCTTCTCAGCCATCTCCGCAAGATTCACACCCAGCTCCTCATCCTCGAATTCATCTAAATCCGCCTCTGATTCAATATCGGACTCGTCTTCATTCTCCCAGTCCACTCGCATGCTGTCGAAATGGACACCCGAGATCGATTCGAGATCAGAATCGATGGGCGAGTCAGAACTTAGGGCGTGGCCAATTTTTTTTTCCTTTTTGGTAAGTTTTTGATCTCTTTCAATAATGCCCCCCTAGCGGCCTCAAATCTTGTCCGTTTCTCTCGAAACATGGACCATTCGATTTGTATCGAAATTATACGTTGCATAGGATCCATCAAATACTTATAGGCTCCCTCTGACCATCAGATTGGTAAGCTGCTGTGTTTCCAGATATAACCCCTCTACAAAAAGCAGATCTCATCCAGGGGCTATGGATTTTAGATATCATGGTCTCACACACATAATACAGTGGGCCATGCCTTTGATTTTGCCAAGTATGATTAAAATCATGTTCATTTCATGGGCACAAGTACAGCAACATGTTCTTGGACCAATACATCTGACGAGCTGCCAAAGCAACTACCCTAGGCACTATATAATATGTGAAAGATGATTATCCTCAAATCTGGGGGTTCCAGATGTCCTCTTCCCATTGTTAGAAGGTATATATGCCAAATTACCACAATTCTTCAATAAATAAAACCAAACACTCTATTCAACGGTACATGGTGCCTATGCATTGTATAATTTCATTATGAATCGAATGATCCAAGTTTTGAGCTAAACGGAGAAGATTTGAGGACGTTAAGAGGGAATTAGTGAAAGAGATCAAAAAACTTACCAAAAAGGAAAAATTTTGGCCGCGCCCTAAGTTCCGCAAATAGCTGTAAGCGTAATTGTCGCGGGTGAGAGGGGGCATCCGCGCACCTTCACTTGCTTCAGAAATATTCTCGGTGTCGCTCCGACAACAGCCCTGACTCTCAGTAAAGTCACCCTCGACTGATAGAAAAATAAGTGAAGAGAGACCCATCAGTAATCATTGTGACCATGCTCACAATGTGCAAACGACGTGTCCCGTTCAGACGATAGCCTGTAAAGTGGATATCGCAGAACTCGCGCGATGTCCTGGCTCTCAGGATCGAAGCCTTTTGCCTTGTAGAATTGCCGAAGAGCTAGATATATGGGTTCGTTCCACGAGATTCCAAAAACGCCGCGGGTCAGCGCCAAAGAAGGAAATCCAAGCTTTCTTGATGTTTCAGTTGTGAGTCTTTCAACTCCAGATGGGTCAAGGGACCAGTATGCTGGAATGTCCGGATGCCGAAAACATGTTCCATCAGATGTTTGAAGATCCTCGAATGGACACAGGAATAGGTATCCACCACTCGGGATATCGCCCGAGATCTCTGAAACTTCTACCTCATAACGAATGCTATGGATAAGAACTACGGTATTTATAAGGCGAATACACTGAGACAGAAATCTGGGACGTACAATAATCTTCGTAGTTGGATGTAATGTGCAGGCGACCGAAGATATTGTTAGCTTGTGCGATCCAAAGATCACGGCGACTGGAAGACTGATTTATTGATCTCCAAGGGCAGGTTTTGTCTAAAGAACGTGCGTCAAACCTTTCCAAACCATCAGCCCAATCGTTTTCTAAATCAAGGGCAAGCTCACCGACTCCAACCATTCGCCATGTCCATGGCCCTTGACGACGATGTCTGCCACCCCGAATCCGTGTAACCAGGACAATCAATATATGCGATTTGTTCTGCTTGGGTAGCCTTCGGTATAAAAACAATCGATTGCAGTTGCGCCGAAGTATGTATAGGTAGTAAGTTCAAGCCGTAAAGCCTTTTATATGGATCAGTTTGGAAACTAGAATGGAAGTATTCCAATGTGAAAAAGGAAATGAGTTGTGATTCAGGATCGCTGCCCAGTTGAGGGATCGGGATTGAGCGTCCAGGGTCAAAATGGACGATAGAATGGTATTTTGCTTCACAATTAGTCCGTGACAGATCAATACAAAGTTGGCCAGTTGTCCGCCGTATCATGATCGGCCGGGGTGAATTGACCTGTAACACATAATCAGAGCAGAATCTAATCAGAACAAGTAGTATTGTCTTGCCAGGTCTTCGTTGAAGGTGGAGACAAGGTACTGGTTACACTCCTGGGAGAAGAAACCAGTCAGGAAGTACGACACTACCTATGAAGGTGCTTTTATACCAAGAAATCTTTGCTCTACGAAAATCTTAGCCGTCGCGGCGAGAAATGGTGGAGATGGACGCACAACACATGCGTTGAAGTACACATACAAGATAGGTGACTTGCGATATAAGTCACACATCTCCTCATAGGGCACTAGCTCTAAATAGTGTGGACTTCAGAAAAAATGCTGGAGAAGAGGTTCCAACGAATGACGAACCATCATAGAAGACCAACGCAGACACCCCACGCGATCTGGTTACGCCGTAGATCTGAAGAAAATTCGGATGTCTGGTTCGAAAATATTATAACCATGGTAACAAGGACTGGGAGACACTTTACCGAATTCCAGAGTATCGATCAAGGTCCTGCAGCCACTCCTTTTGAAAAAAGTCGGCGGGCGACTACAGATAAAATAATCCGCACCTCCTCCGCGTTCTGTCCCTGGTACACAGCTACAGTCATATCTGCCGAACGACCATGTATTTGGGCAGAGTAAAGTCGCCTCGCTGAAGATATCCCGTGATGTCGATTGACTATACCAGAGCCGCGTTTCAGTCGAATTTCCTTGCGTAAGTCCAGGTCTCCCAGAGGGATCATTCGGAAGTCTGAGCTTTTAATTGAATGCGGAATATCTAGGTGATCAGACACGCACCGGCAGGCGGCTGAGTGGAATTCGTCACATACTTAACGTTGCTCGTGAATACTCCACTGGAGATGGTGACGTTCTGAGATTTCGAGAAGAATGTGCCTGCATATCTGCCAAATGCTTGGCAGCCAGACAAGTGTAAGTCAGAGCATTGCTTACCGGTTAGAACCATTTCCAGGGTCAGTCCCATCTGTCTTGGACACGGGTGGTTGGGCGGGGTGAAATCCTAGGGAGGGAGACGGGTTTGGGGGAAAGGGACTTATGGATCTGCTTTCAATCGGCCGAAATGAGCCAGAGCGTCGAAGTTGCTTACTGGTCCGAACCCTCCTCTGGGTCGGTGGGATTCTCATGCATTCTGAATTCGTCTTCCTTGTCCGTTCCGTTGTACATGAGTGGGGGGATTATAAGGGTAGGAGCAAGTAGGCGCCTGTTTACAGCTTACCTATGTATGGGACTCCATAATGACAGGCATGCTACAGCAATATGTAAGGGATGGATGGACATTGACACGCACACTCGCCATTCAAAGGGTGGTAAATCGGTCGCAAGACCGATTAAATGAGACCCTCCCGCCTGTCAAACCCACATAAATTTGAGGTTATCTCCGCCAAAATGAATTCCTCGGGATAATCAATATTTCCGGGGTCTTAGTGCGATGAGACAGCGTGGATTCCGGTGCTCTCAGTGACAACATGTATCTCAAATTTGGCTCCAAGGTGGTGAATTCTGAAAACAGAATGGCGAGGCACAGGTGTCAGGGATAATTTTGGCCGCCCATGAATTAAACGTCAACGACGTAGGTCCGCGGTCCAAGGAGTCCTTGGAGTAACGACGAGCGATACCAGTTGTTCGATAACGGCCCAGAGGGTCCCTAAATCTGCCCACAATCTGAGAGAGAGATGAGATGTCATATCATTGGGAAGAACTGCCATGCCAATGGGCTCGAACTGAACGAACGGAGAGCGGGAATTGAGTGGGAGTGTGTGACGTGACGCAGTGACCTATAGGTGCTTGCTGCGTACTGCAACACTGGCAAACACACACCCGCTGTCGCGCTCGTTGACGGACGGTTCGACCCCCCGGCCCTCTTCGCCGCCCGCCGCCTCACATCGCCGACTTCCAGCGTGCTGAGCGCTGTCCGAAGGGCTCATGTCGCCCCGCGTGCCGAAAGCGCCGTCGTCACGCTATGCTGCACGCCGTCGCGCAACCGTGGGCGATCGGGACGTCCCTGAGCACGCCCGCTGACGTGCACGGCCTCTTGTGCTGTGAGGTCGATCCTGCGGCCGCGTATGCACAGGTGTGTCTCTCCTTCTGTCCCTCGTTAGTACTTCCTTTCTATTGATTACCACATGCCTCGAGCATGCGCACCTACCTCCCCCCTCCCCATGCCCCCCCACGCCACCCGTCCCTCCGGTTCGAAGCCCGTTTCCCTATTCATGGCTTTCGTTTTCTTTTTCTTGTCCGAAAAAAACTTTCTACCCTCTGGTACTAGTCGGCCGCTCCCGGTTCTCCTTCCTGGGATATCTCTTTTCTACGTTACGATACTCGCGTCCCCTCCCTTCGAACAAGCACCCACTCGCTCCGATCGCCCGCTAACCCGATCTCCGCCGGCTTTCTTACCTGCTCTGCGTGTTGCCCCTTTCCGTCTGTCCCTCTCCGCTCCTCTCCTTCTCACTCGTCTTCTCTGTCATTTCACCTCATTCCACGTATCTCCTGTCCCCGTCCCCCATTTCCCGTCTCCACGCCTCTTCCTCCCGCCCCGCCTGCCCCCACTTCCTCTGTTTTCCTCTCTTTCCCTCCCTGCCTGCCTCCTTCCCTCATCTATTCTTTCACGCTCACGGCGCCAGAAAAACAACACCGCAGTCCAGCGCGTTGTTCGTTTACGTGCGCCCGCAGCCCATGTCTCCTGTCATCTACAAAGGGTCGTAAATTGACACGAACACGCACGGTCGTGTCCTCTGACCGCGCGGTGCGGATGCTGACAGGGCACACGGGCTGGATGGCGCAGTACGAATCTGGCCTGCAGCCTGCACGCGCATTGCCGGCGGGGCGGCAGTCTGCAACCGTTGCTTTCATCCATTCCATCCTTCCTCTGATCTGCGGCGCCGATTGGGAGTCAGCAATGCATACAGCACGTACACGCGCTGGCACGATCTCTGAAACCGCTTTGCCTTGATCCATTCATGGCCAGCGCGCGTCCGCCGACTTGCGTGTTATGTGGTAAGTGCATCTCGCGACCGCACCTCCAGAGTCCGAAAGAGGATTACTTGTGAGACGCTTGGGTACGCAATTAATGTAAAACGTACTTGTAGTGCGAATGAGTTGGCTGACCAACGGCCGATTCAGAAATACCTCATTTTTCATGTGTCGATGTCCATTTCGGGCCTGGAGCAAAGTTGATATAAGTAGACTCGGAGACAGTCTGCCGCGTTTTGCTTTGATGCGAATGAGCGTCTCCAGCCGCGCGTGCTGCTCTCCCTCACTCTGCACGTAATTACTCTCCTCAAGAAGATGCGGTGAGTCGACAGTCGCTTGGTGCACCTCCAATTGTTCTGCAGTTAGCGATATCGCACACGAATAACCCACGATGGAATTTACTCGCAGTACGACTTGGTACTTACTACTGTGCTCCCTTTTCTTCACAGAAACGTTTCTGGCTTTGATCCCGCTACTTCCAAGCCATGGCACGATCGCCCACGAGCCGGCAGTCGCAAAGTACGGGATTAGGTTCAGACTTTTGCACATGTCAGTGGGCAGGATTAGTACTGCAACGCACAGATAGCAATATAACACAAAATACAACGCCGCCGCTCGTACGCGTGGTTTACAAAAGCAATTGGCTCGCCGAAGCTATTCAGCTCCTCTCAACCTACCTACAACCGCTTCCGCCACCATCCGGCCGCGAGCTCATTTTTCCCGGGTCCACTACATCCGCTTCAACGACGCCGAAGTCCATGCAAGGGATTTCGTCATCTTGCATCCTGTAGGGCATAGGCATGGAGACGAAGAGCGCTATGCGCAGCGCGGCGGGTGTGGGTGGTGGAGGCTCCGCGGGTGGGAGCGGGCCCGGGGCGGGCGAGGAAGCGCCGTCCAGACGAGGGCCGCTGCCGCTGCCACGGCGTATCTCGCCCCACGCGGCGCGAAGACTGGGCGTCGGAGCGGAATTCGAATGCCAACGCGACGAGGCGGACAATCGCAGGGCACCTGGTGCATTAGCGGACACCGAGGCGGAGAGCGGCTGCGATGGGTAAGCGCTGGCGTGGGGGGGCGGTGGAATAAGGGACGCGGCGACAGGCTGCGACGGGTGAGCGCCAGCGTGCACACGCGCCGCATTTGATGCAAGAGTAGTGCTCACTTTCATGCTGTGCCACCGCTGCTCCTCCGCACGCGCAGCATCTCCCTCTGGGCGGACGACATGCGTCTCGAATAGCGCGGGTTTCGCGTCTCCAGCATCACGATGCGGGCACCCAGGGGCCGCCCGCGCCGTAGCGGGGCGCTCCTGCCGGCGGAGTGCCGCGGAGCGCGCGAGGATGACGGTGCTCACGAGCAACAGGGCCGTGAGCACCGCTAGGGAGATATACACTGTCATCGAGTCAAGAAGGACGATAAAATTGCGGTAGCAGAGCACGCACGATACAAAGCGGCAGGGGGCGGGGTGTCGCATGCATATGCCTGGGGGCGTTGCACGGTGGTTGTTGGGGGGCGGAGCTGACGGGGCCGCCACAACGCTGAGCGGCGGCCCTGGCGAGAGGGCGGGCGACGAGACGGTGCTGGAGGGCGCGAGAGACATCAAGCTTTGGATGCTGAAGACAAAGGACGGAGGCGTCGGCCATAATCGGACCATTTTCATGAGTTTGCCGGGTCAGGTCCGATCAATGGCAGTGCAGGTTGCTTTTTGTTCCCACGAGGGTCTCGTAAGTTGTATATAATTCCCCGAGGGTTATAAACCAGTTTTTAATTCTCGTTTGTAAACAGGTCGTTTATAAACGCATTTATAAACCACCGACCATACAGCGCCTAAAATACTAGAGTTTATCCGCCTCCCCGTCCCAACCCATTCTGTCTATTGACTACGCCGTCACTCCCGACCCGGCCAGTCTGTCAGACTCCGGATTGCGTCAGCTCTTTTAACAGGGCTATCTGCGAGTAAATCCCTGAAAAAAGGTAAATGGATGTCAACTCCATCACGTCGAGCGTCGTCTGGGAAAATGATCCAATTGAACCATGCTCATCCCCGCCGTCGTCCGCCGCATTGATTGCCATCAACCCAGCCTCGCAGTCAGGTGTAATAGAGACTCGCGGAGCGTCTCCATCGTTTGTCTGATCTGCTGTGATCTCGACGGCTGGCTTGGATACCTTGGTGGCTGGCAAGAGATTTTTGACAGACCGCCAATTAAGGGATGGAGCCCTTGAGCGTTTCGGCTACATTCATATAAATGTGATGAGCCACACACAAGGGACAGTGGACAAACATACCGATTTCTCAGCCGCACGTGCTTGACGCCGATTGTGTTGGTAGATCTTGGCCCCATCCACAATTGTACGGACATCTTGGGCCGCGAGCCAGACATGACGGCGCGCGTCAGAGCTGTAGGAAAAATTTGCTTGCCGTAGATTACCGGCGGGCGGCGCCAAATATAATTTAAAACGGGCCATTTTTCCCGGACCTTTTGTAAACCGGTTTACAAACCAGCATAATATACAAGACCTTAGTTCCCACGCACCCGCGAGACTCAAGCGCCGCCGCGCCCTGCGCCCGTCGCAAACGGTCGCGAGCGGTGCGCGCTCAGTTGAACTGGGGCGTATGGGATGTGGATGCGCGCACGTCCGTGGAGCCTTAACAGCCCGATCGCGCAGAGCATGAGGTCGGAGAGCACGAGCGGCGAGGGGGGGGGGAGGGGGGGGGGGGGCATGGAGTGCCGTTGAGGTGAGCGGGTTTTCATTGCTGCTGGTTCCGGGAGTATATGGAGGAGGCGGCGATGATGCGAAGGTGGCTCGCGCGATGGCCTCGAACAACGCGCGGGCGGGGATGCGAAAATGCACCTCGTCTCTGCGGGCCTTCGTGTTTGTGTGTCTCCTCCCTCCCTCCTCTCCAGTTCACACCCACACCTCGTTCGGCTGTCACCTTCCATCTCCTAGCCGTGGTAACCTCCTCCGCCATCGCGCACCGACTGGAATGGATGCTCGGTGCAAATCGTGCGGATCCAAAGCTCGCGGCGAGGGTGGTGGGCGAGGAGTCTGTTGAATTATGCTTCCATGCCTCGTCGCTCTTCTGTGTTCTGGCTTCTTGACTGTATCCGCCAATGACCACATCACACCGACATTTTCGCTGCTCCATCGTCCATGCACTCGTCTGGGGCGCATATCCTCTAGGCCAGATTCTCAGAAGGACCCCCCCGAACACGACGTGCTTATCGTGCGGGGAAGAAGCTTATGCGGTGAGTTCTTGACTTCCTGGCAGTTAATCGTTGCGCGGTGTCTCGCCGGCTGCCCTCTCGTCCATCTCGCGCACCCACATAGAATCTGCGGAGGCGCAAGACATAGGCGCCTGTACGGACGTGCTCGAGTGGGGAGGGATTGCGCGGAGACGAGGGCCGTCACGACTGTGCACTGCACTCGAGGCCGGCTAGTTGGGCGTTCATGCACATTGGGCGCGGCGGGCGTGCCTCTTTGACGTGGCGACCGGCGGGGCGGATGCAACGTGCGCCTGCCCCGATCGCTCCGCACTCGACTTCATGAAGGTTCGCTCGCGCGCGTGCTGCATCCGCACCCACGTCTCGGCTCGTAATTACGGCTGATGCCGCCGGCCGGGGGCCGGGCCGGGCGGGCGTGCAGACGTAGGTGGCAGCGGCGGGGCTCGGTCGTGTGGTACGGGGATGGGAGCGAGGCGCGCAGTGATGACGCCGAGGCGAAGGTGTGAGTTCGGGATGATCCGGCGCTGAAGACGTGATTGCTAAACACAACCAACCACTCCTCTGCTCATACCTTGACCTTGGCCAACCACGCGTCCATTCGCGCGGGTCACCCGCTAGTACGATGCCATCTGTTGTGCTGCTTTAGCTGTCTGTATTCGCGCTCGATTCTTCTCTGGTCGCTGGCCCGGGCTGGATGGCCCTGTGATGGGCTCGACCAGTACTCCGAATTTTTCGCTCCATTGATTCAGTCACAAGATTCCGCATGCACGCCTCTCCGCCTGAAATCTCGATTATACGCGGCTTCGCGGGCTCAGGGAACGAAATATGGCCCTTGAGCTCACCGAAAGCCACACGTAGCTCAATGTTTCTACGGGAGATAGTCAGCGCATCTTGATTTGTACTATCCACGGCTTTGGTCTTCGGGTCTCCGTCAAGGCGCTTGTGAAACTCTTCTGCGACAGTCTTGGTGAACGGACCTCGCCATGTCTTGGACTAAGGACAACGTTCTCCCAGGAGACGACTGAATTATATGAGCGCAATGTTACTGTGCAATATGAGCGCAATGTTACTGTGCAAGGCGTGCACTCACAGTGAGCCTGCAATTCTGGCCGGCCGGAGCATCCAAAGCAACAAAATCTTCGATTTGATTGCTAGTGGTAGTGGAGAAGCTAGACACACATGTAACAGTCATGCAGTCGGGAAATGCCCAGAAATTACCTTTTCCCAACGGCGTTCGTAAACTCCGCCGCTACAGTTCAACGCTCGCATCTCCGACTCCGGGAACTCCGAAACTAGCGCCAGCAGTGACGCCAACGGAAAGGGAAGCAGATTCTACGTCAATTAAGCCAAGTTGTTTCCGCAACACCCTGTGTTCGACTTACTAGTGCAAGAGTAACCAGCCGTGGAAGAGAATCCAGAAGTGTACTTGATAGTGACTACTCCACTAGCACCAACAAGGGTGCCACCCATACTCGCCTGGTTAACAGTACATATAGGGGAACCTCACGGGATGTCAGGGTTTCCCATGAAATTTTAAGAGAAAAGTTACCGCTGAGGATCAACTTGACTATCCCATCCGATACACAGGAAGTGGCGGGGTAGCTGAGATTCCACAATGAGAGCTTGTCAATTAGTTATACAAGGCAACCGGGAGATGTTTCCTTAAGTTACGTCGGAAGGATTGGTGACCAATCTGTAGTTGCTGGTCCCAAAGTTGGTTCTTGCATAGTTTTCGAGTTCCTTCTTGCCACCAGAGATGGTTATGGCCAAGCTCGGAATCTTGACCATAGCCTGCTGGTGATCAGCATGAAGCTCAGTTTTGACTGAGGGAACAGCTGGAAGAGCATGCAATGGAACTATGAATAACCAGTGTATGAGTTGGGCATTGATAATATAATAATAATAAATAAAACCGGACCTTGTGCTCATCCATTGCACTGAATGACAGCATGAAGCAGGAAAAGCCCGAATTTGTGTGGCACACAAAGTGTTTCAGCATTGAGGATAACATGACTCCACTGGTAGCAAGAAATGTTGCTCAATTATTTTTTGTGACCCCATTCATCTGGAAAGGGCTCAGACCAGAAACATAGGGAAGGCAAGAGGCAGGGAGAACAAGGTCGATTCGAGATTTGTTGTAGTGAATTATTGCATGCAGGAACCAGTGCCACAACTGATCATCACTGCAGACATAGACTGCAGGCATCTGGGGATGAATCAATGCTAGGAGTAGGGCTTGCACCCATCTGTAATACACCCACAGGTGTAACAATTATGGTGTATTCTTGATATGCCATGGGCCAACCTGTCTGAAAGGACTTGAGCGATAACACTTGACAGGATGGGTCCTGTCTGTACCACCTGTTTCCGCTGTATTTATGGGTGTCTGGTATAATTTCCCTTTTGAGATTGTCCAATGTGTTTTTGGTAAGTTTCCAGCTGCAGTTCTTTTGTTCTGTACGGTCCTCGGTAGAGTCGCATGATTTTCATGATTCGCACGACAAGTGTCAACACGTGAGCGGCTCGGCAAATTCTGGCCGATGCCCAGCATCTCAGCACGATGCCCCGATACCTGTTTACACGTAAACTGACGGTTACAGGTGCAGCGTAAACGGGCTCATCCATACTGTAACCATCCCGTTTCATGACCCACTTGGATCGCTGACAGTATGTGGGCATAACCGTTTTTATGGCCCGTCAACCTATAAAAATATGTGGTGGGTGCAAGCCCTAGCTAGGACGTGGCCTCTTGCGCACCACTCCCATTGAAAACGGTCTGGTCCACCTTTGCATATTGTGGTCACAAAATTCAGGGTCCAATTAGGGTGAGCATGAACAGAAAGTCGACAAACATCTGGAAACAGTGAAGTCCGCGAGCCTGTTGGAGGTGGCTCGGGGGAAAGTACAAACAAAGCCAAAGACAAGGTGTACAGCCCTAGGTGGTACAGCCACTATTTTAGTAAGGTCTAAGTGAAGGGAAATTAGGGACAGCCACTATTTGGTCAAGCACAGCCACTAAAAAAGTAATCAAATTTTTGGGGGCACTGATGATTTAGGGAGGATTTTTTGGCCCCTGCGGATTATGAAAAGAACGAGTATTATGTAAACATAAGTACTTGTAAAATGGGATGCCATCATGTGCTGCCGATCAGAATGTGTGTGTGCAATTGATATTGTATATCCTCCAACAGCAGCGACAAGTGCGGAAGTGAGTTTAACCATTTTGAAGGATGCAAGTGGTTGGGAGCTGAGGCTGACTCTCCTGGGTTTTGTACCTGTTTTTGTATGCTCTTTACTTCATTTGCTGCCAGTGTTGGCTTAAGCGTTAAGGCCTTAATGAGTTAAAGGTTATTAGTTCAACCTATCACATTGGAAGCTCCATGGCACCATGCCCACCCTACTGCAAAATTAATATCCATTCTCTGTATTGCTATCGGATGCATCAGGGGGGGAAAAGACCAAATTACCTGTCCTTGGTCTTGCAAGGCTCCCAGGGTTCTCAATCTTTGACAATTGACCTTGTGGTGGAAATTAGGCAGAAAACTATCACCTGCAGCAGTGCTGCATGGGCACTCCTCTATCCACACATTTGACTGAGTTATTCCTCGCGGCAGGAATTTCCCGGTCTAGAAGCAAAGGAACAGGAAGAACCTCAACCTGCCTGAACTTCAGGAATCGTGATCCCCCCTGCACAGCGAACTTCCTCCCATACATGCGACCTAGCATCTCTGTCCAAGACCCCCATTTTTTGTCTGGAAATGATTGTCACGATCTGTTCCATCGGGTTCCATCGGACTCCGACAATTCCGGCGAACATCCATCAACCCTTGGACTCCGTCGGACTTACTATTCGTCAACCCCAACTTTGCCATTGGCTCTTATTGTCGTGAACGCTCTTATTGTTCCTCCACATGCTCTTTAACAATTATGTGCACACATGATTCTTCATGTCATCATGGAGGTCTCGGACCTCCGGCTCTTTGACAATTACTTTATTGTTCTTGCTAAATTCTTCATCCCCATTGTTGAAGTGACGGCTCGACAAGCCATACAGCAATTGCCGCTCACATCCCATTTCGTCCTATTTCATTCAAGTCCCACATTGTCTACAGCTTCGGTTCAACTTCCGCATTATCTACAGCATCGGTATCCCATTACGGCGTAGCGCTCGTAAGCGCTCTACAGCTATTGTACATATTTAAGCAGTTACTTCCCAGAGACGCACCTCAGCTGTTCACTCATACTGTGTCTGTCTGAGGTTCGTCTCTTTCTTTGTTTTGCTATTCTCTTACTTACGAGTGCTGTAGTATTATTTCCAACAGGTATAATATAGCCGTTCACTCATATTGTGTCTGTCTGAGTATTATTTCCAACAGGTTATGGGCCCCGTGTCCACCTAACTTGCTTCCGAATACTCGAACACAACTTCTACGGCTCTTGAACTGATTCTGGACTTGCGAAGACCCCGCAACATATTTTGCTGCAGTCGCTATAACTCCTGACAATGACTTCGAATTCTACCGGTGTACCACTGCTCCCAGATGGGGAGAAATTTGACGGTACCGGCTACAGTGGTTTTAAAACCAAGATTTGGGCCCTCGCCAAAGCCCGTGGCTTGGGTGGCTATCTCGACGGCACGATTAACAAGCCAGCTGTTCCTGCAGCTGGAGGAACTGCGCAGACTACCGCGCTTCCCCCGGACCCGACCAGTGTTTATTCCCTCACCCCATCTGTCGAGGAGTGGACCCATCGCGATGCATTCGCAATGGCGCTACTTGTCCTAAACGTCAAAAATCCGGTTGGCTTGGGGCTCAAAGTGGATGGCACGGCGGCCGAAGCCATGCAGTCACTCGAGGACAATCATAACAAAGTCACTGAAATGGGTTTAGTCAACGCCCTACGCGATCTCCACACAGCATACCTCGTCCCGGGGACACCTCTTTCCGACCACATCTCGCGACTACGCAATCTCTGGCAGGTTGCCAATGATATGGGCGCAAAGATTGATGATGCTGCGTTCCGTACCATCTTTATCTCGCTCCTCGGAGAAGAGTGGGACAATGTCGTGCCTGTCCTTCATACTTTCAAAACATCTGCGGAAGTCATCAGCTTTATCACCATGCACGCCGAGCGACTCAATCGCGTACCTTCATCCACCTCCACTTCGTCCACTGCCCTTGCTGTGAACACATACAACAACCGAGATGCTCGCTGTGCCGTGCACAAGAATCTCGTGTGTTCAAACGTGCAATGCGGAGCTCCAGGCTGAAAAGGGCATACTATCGCTGAATGTTTTTGGCCTGGCGGTGGAAAGGAGGGTCAGTGGCCGACGTGGTGGAAAGGGAAGCGCCCTACAGCAGTCGCGAACAACGTCGAAACGTTCGCGTTCACCGCATGGACCATCCCCGAGGCGGTCGTAGATGTCTATGACAGTGCAGGTGTTCAGTCAGTCAGTTTCCGCGGCGAAAAGGTGTTGGCCTCACCGGAATCACTTATGGCCTGGAACGAGGCTGTCGATGCGACATTCCCTCTTGCTCTACGGGATGCTCCTGGCGAGGTTGAAACATCCTCGGATTTTTCGCGTACATCCAGCGCTGACTCCTTCGAGCTGGTCGACAACACATCTTTCTTGTCTGAATTTTTGCTTTTGGACGATTCAACCATGTCGGTTCTCCACCCTGCGGAAGACTCCATTAGCGAGGAGTGTGGTCCTGTTGTGGCGCCCTACCCTGAGGCCCGTGCAGCAGCACAGATTGCGGCAGAAGCGTTCCTGCAGCATGGTCAGCCATACCCAGGGGATCTTCGCATTCAGGAAGAGCAGCGGTTCCTGATCTACCAGATATCAGATACGGAACATATCGTCATGGATAACATGATTGATGAAGACGTACCTATTCCGACTTTGTTCATCCGCGACGACGATTTCGATATCATTTCATGGTATGCTGCACACCGTCGGCGAGATCTGGGGCTCTCATCCGAGGATAACGAGACCTCGGACGACTTCTCTGGAGGTTCCGACGATTATGAGGGTGGTGATACCACCGGTTCATGCTGTGCCAGTGCATTAGTAGCAGAGACTCTGCCTACGAAGAATTATGTCGTCGTCGTGGACTCAGGTGCAACCGAGCATTGTTTCTGGGACCGAAATGATTTCACCGAGTACCATCCTGTCGAGTCACGTGTGGGGAGTGCTGCGGAGGGTTCGAAATTCCGCATTTTGGCGACAGGTGTGGTCCGAAAGGTTGTCACGTACCAAGGCCAGCGCAAAGAGATTTCCCTCGATGCTATCCATACTCCCGATATCACTACAAACCTCATCTCAATTTCGAAACTCGATGTGCGAGGGTACACTGTCGAGTTTGGACGCGGGAAAGCTACGTTCAAACGAACTGACGGCTCACCATTCATGGAAGCTATCCTGTTCAACGGGATGTATCGTGTCGAGTTTGAAGATGGTGGGGTGACTGCCGCAGTTGCAAGATCGAGGGAGTTGCCGGCAAATAAAGAGACTTGGCACCGACGACTTGGCCATCTCGGAAATACTGGACTGGATGAGCTCATTTCCGGGATGCATGTTAACGGTCTCCATGTGCGCGACGGCGACGTGGCTGGCTTATGTGAAGACTGCATTTTTGGAAAACAGACACGCCGACCTTTCGATGGGGTCCACGAGGCGGAGAAAGCCATGGGTGAGCGCGTGTACATGGATCTCTGGGGTCCTGCACAGGTTACATCTGTTGGCGGCAAGCGGTGGCTTTTTCATATTGTCGATGGACACTCAGCGGGTGTTTGGGTCTACTTTCTCACGCACAAGACGGCCTTGGAATCGCTCGAGGCTTTCAAGCTTTTCAAAGCGGAAATCGAGAAGCAGAGTGGAAGACCGCTGAAGATTGTGAGGGTTGACGGAGGTAAAGAATGGATCAATCACCTCTGGCGGGATTTTTTGCGGAGCAGCGGGCATCATTATTGAGGTGACAACCCCGCATTCTTCTTCGCAGAATGGGCCCGGTGAACGCGGCATCCGGAGAACTGTTGAGTTGGGTCGCTGTTTGCTCTCGGACTCGGGTCTTCCGAAGAGCTTTTGGACCCTCAGCTTTACGGCTGCTGCGTACCTCCAGTGGTTCCATCCCCAACGGCGTGTTGGAGGGAAAACTCCTCATGAGATGTTCCACCACAAGAAGCCGGACGTGGCTCACCTTTGTGCGTTCGGAGCGGTAGCATATGCGAAGATCGTGCCAATTGAGGCAGCCGGCGGCAAGCTCAATCCCCGATCAATCAAAGCGGTGATGGTCGGGTATAACGGAACCGCCGGCTACCGCTTGTGGAACCCCGCAACACGTAAATTCTTCGACTCCCGTGATGTCATATTCGAGGAGGGTCTTGGGCACCGTTCGCTTCCTCCAGCAGGGGGAGATGTGGAGATAGCTGGAGACGAACCGCACGTTCCATTTTCTCTTGCAGAACTACCAGCTGACGCCCATGTTCCGGCACTTGGCGCAGATGATTCTACTGCTCCTATTGTCGCCCCTCCTGCACCTGTCCTCGCACCTGCGCCTTTTCCTGCGCCTGTTCCTGCTCCACTTCGCCGCTCCACTCGCGCTCCAGCACCGTCAAAAGCCATCCAAGCATCTCTCGAGTCTGTTATATCTGTGCATCTCGGAGTACCTCGGAACTCCGATGGGACTTCCTTCGGAATTTCCGAGGGGGACTTCTATCCATCAAGGGACATTACGCGATGAGGAATTACCAAGCGGATTCCTTTACTCATAATCCCTTACTTCACTCTCGGAGTTTATCCGGACATCCACTTATTGTCCACGGAGAAATACTTACTCATCGTTCACAAGATGTCTTGACGACTTATTGTCCACGGACTTATACTTACGAATCCTTCACAGGATTGTCTTGACGACTTATTGTCCACGGACTAATACTTACTAATCTTTCACACCTTATTGTACTTCACTAAACAATTAGCTTACTAAGTATTTAAGCTAAGTAGTTTAGCCTCTGTTCTTCAGTTTGATAATTGTATACGTTATTGTGTTCTCCCTTCCCAACGCAACCTGAGTCGGACTCCGACCTATCGGATATTCCGTGCCTCCTCCGGCCCTCCTGCATCCTCACTCGTCCTCCCGTTATTATCTCTGGACTTGTCTCTCCTTGGTCGCAAGCCGGGTAGTCGCACACTCTTGTTTGTAGTGCTTGCGAGAACGACCTTCTGACCCTTCGGAACTCCGTGACTAACTCCGACATATTTCCTTCGGACTTTCTCGGCAATTCCGATCCCCTGGGCTCAGCACTTAACAGAGGCGTGGACTTCGCGTTGCAATCCGACATGCCATAGCGTTCGAGAACGCGCTCGAGATACACACGTGAGGAGATTGAGATGATCCCCGCATCCGCATCGTACTCGATGGACATTCCGAGCGACGTCGAAGTGCGCGGAACATTGGTCACATCGTAAATGCCCTTGATCCCCACCTGAGCTTCAGCAGCGGCCTCAGGCGTCGAAGAGATCCCATCAAGGTCGTCAGTATAGACACCAACAATAGATGTCCCAGCGTCTGAGGACCTGATGCGAATAGAAGGATCAGCGCGCGAGCGAATCCATCCAAGTGCAGACATGGACGACTCCAGATGCTCCGCCCAATTACGGCCGTACTGCATCATGCCATAGAGCGAGCGCTTCATCAAGCAGACCTTGCCTTCCTGGCCAGGTACAACGAATCCCTCCGGCTGGCGCATATAGACCTCCTCCTTCATTTCGCTGTTGAGGTACGCACTTACTACGTCCATTGCCCACATTACCCATCCAGGTTCATTCACGCAGATAGCCCAGAGCATTCTAAGAGACTCGTACCGCACAACGCCAGCGTACGTCTCGAAGAAATCGACGCCCGGGAGCTGCTGAAAGCCCTTCACGACCAGCCGAGCCTTCCATTTTATTATCTCGCCCTCGACGTCGTATTTGACTGCATACACCCACTTGCAATCAATGACGTTCGCACCAGGAGGCGGGTACACAAGAACCCAAACTTCCCGACCCACGAGTGACCCGTACTCTTTCTCCATCGGTCCCAACCAAATCTCCGGATGCTGAATAGCTTCGCGGAAGTTCTTAGGGACCAGTGAAGTCGAAATAGTATAGACATCAGCTGTCTGGGCGCGTGTTTTCGGGGTTTTGCGAGAGGTGGCCCAGTCTTCGCCAGCTGCTTTCGCAGTGGCTTCGGTAGCCTGGGACTCTGTTAAGTGCTGAGCCGAGGGGATCGGAATTGCCGAGAAAGTCCGAAGGAAATATGTCGAGTTAGTCACGGAGTTCCGAAGGGTCAGAAGGTCGTTCTCGCAAGCACTACAAACAAGAGTGTGCGACTACCCGGCTTGCGACCAAGGAGAGACAAGTCCAGAGATAATAACGGGAGGACGAGTAGGATGCAGGAGGGCCGAGGAGGCACGGAATATCCGATAGGTCGGAGTCCGACTCAGGTTGCGTTGGGAAGGGAGAACGCAATAACATATACAATTATCAAACTGAAGAACAGAGGCTAAACTACTTAGCTTAAATACTTAGTAAGCTAATTGTTTAGTGAAGTACAATAAGGTGTGAAAGATTAGTAAGTATTAGTCCGTGGACAATAAGTCGTCAAGACAATCCTGTGAAGGATTGTAAGTATAAGTCCGTGGACAATAAGTCGTCAAGACATCTTGTGAACGATGAGTAAGTATTACTCCGTGGACAATAAGTGGATGTCCGGATAAACTCCGAGAGTGAAGTAAGGGATATGAGTAAAGGAATCCGCTTGGTAATCCTCATCGCGTAATGTCCCTTGCGATGGATAGAAGTCCCCCTCGGAAATTCCGAAGGAAGTCCATCGGAGCTCCGAGGAACTCCGAGATGCACGATATAACAGTATCCCCCTCTCAAGGCCGATTGCCCTCAAGAGGCTTGGAACTTTTCCAGGACATCACGAGATGTCACGTGCTCGCCCAGAATATGTATATAGGAAACTCCGAGCAGTGAAAATTTTCAATTTTCACCCCTTCGGAAGACCATTTCCGATGTCCGAAGCTAGCGGCAGCGACCCCGTATCCGTAACTCTTTGGCATATCCGAGATTCTCCATGCTGACTAATCCATAGGATGCAAGAAATGCACCAAGCACGGTCTCCCGTGCAATAGGCCACAAGGGCCTCGAGGAGTCTCCTGCGTCCAATGCGCGATGCAAAAGGTCCGATGCGACCTTGGAGAGCGGATTCGGGCGGCCGCGGAATCCCGAGGGTGTCCGAGCCAACGGACACCAAGGTCGACGAACTCGACGAAGACGTCGAACAGCTCTGCGAGCTGTTTAATAAGTTCACCGAAGCTGCGAACGAAGATGTCAGAAGGTTCGGGATTTCCGAAAGGTGGTGGCGGAGAGAACTGAGGTTGAAGAAGCAGGTGAGGAGGTTAGAGAAGCAGAACGAGCTTCTCATGGGATGGATTGCCGCGTTCGACCCGACATGGAGTTCGAGGTCTGGAGTGGAAGAGGAAGAGTCGGAAAAGCCAAAGAAAAATCGGCTAAGTCGAAAGGCAAGCGGAGAAGGTTGAGTAAGGAGGAGAAAAAGCCGAAAGTCCATAGATGTAATATAGATTGTTTGTAATTTCTTGAATGCTTTGTGACGAGCTAAAATTTCGGAATTGCGAAGGAAGTCCGAATTAATAATCAGGACCTGGCTTTCCGGGATAGCATTATGAAAGCTTTCGACAAGTTCATCTGCATGAACGTCGTCAGCTCCCATCCAGCTGTTCATCAGTTTCTTCATAACCAAGCCATTCGACCAAGTATCGGAGTTTCACTCGGTATCTCCGATCGAGCTTCGAGTCAACAATTTCTTTGATCTCGAAGTGCTCATCTCCGTCACCACTTCAACTGCACCTGGAGGTTCCTCGATGCGGCTGGGGAAAGGGTTCGGAGTGTGCGGTTCAAGTTGAGAAACATGAAAGACCGGATGAATGCCTTGGAGTTGCTTCGGAAGCCGAAGTGTATAAGAATTGGAACTGGATGGGCGATAATTTCGTAGGGACCTAGAGTCTGCTCGGAAAACTTCGGAGTTGGTCGGGATGTCCGAATGTGTTTGCAGAAACAAAGACTTGATCACCGATTTTGAATTCTGGTGAAGGGTTTCAACGAGTATCAGCAGTGGCCTTGTATCTCTTCTGAGCATCCGTAATTTGCTCTCGGAGAAACTCGTGAAGTCCGTGAAGGTCGACAGCGAAATCCTTAGCATAAGTGTTGGCCACATCACGTTCCGGATGAATAGTTAAGGAAGGATGATATCCCTTGTTCGCAAAAAATGGTGTAACTCCGGTAGAAGCATTCGGAGCATTGTTGTAAGCGAACTCGGCCAGAGGAAGAAGACGATCCCAGTCGTCTTGTTGATAGGAAGTGTACATGCGAATATATTGCTCCAAAGTCTGGTTGGCACGTTCGGTTTGTCCGTCGGCCTCTGGGTGATACCCCAAGTGAAATGCAATTCCATACTCAAGAGTTGACCCAAGGACTGAAAGAACGCAGAAACAATTCGGATCCCCTATCCGAAGTGACGTGCAAGGGACTCCATGCTTAGAAAAGACATGAATAAGGAAAAGCCGAGCGAGGTCCGAAGAGGTTATTTTTGTGTCGCAAGGAGTAAAAATTCCTTGTTTTGAAGCACGATCTATGATGACTAGAATGCTGTTGTAACCGTTGGAATTCGGAAGTTCCTCATGAAGTCCATGGAGATAGAATGCCAGGGCGAAGTGGAACAGGTAAGGGCTGGAGTAACCCATAAGGTTTGTGTCGAGGCCGCTTGTTGCGCTTGCACAAGACACAAGATTGGCAATACGTTCGGACAAAGGTTCGGACCTCTGGCCAAGTATATTCGCTTGAACGAGCTGAAGAGTGCGGTTCTGACCGAAATGACCAGCTAGGATGTGATCATGACAGTGTTGAAGAACCCGAACTCGGAGTTCCTTGGAATTTCCGGTAAGGAGAGGAACATAGATGCGCTCGTCATGGCAAGTAGGCCAGTGTGTCAATAGTCCAACGAGGGGAGTTGCCAGAAGTTGCCGCGGTAATTCCGAGTAAGGCCGAAGGGTCATCTCGGAGGTGGCTTCGGATGTCCGAATCAAGCTTGTCTACATCCATAACAACCGTAGCTTGAAGACAAATGTCCTCGAGATAAGTGGCCCGAAGCGACGCCGAAAGCTGATCTTGAGTGAAAACAGGACGAAAATTGTGAGGGTTGACTTGGCCATAGTCCTTATCCCCCTCTTTAGGGTAGACGTCCCTTCGTCTAGTTAAGGCGTCGGGTTTTCCGCCAAGCCTGCCCGGGCGGAAACGAATAACCATATTGAAACGGCAAAGGTACTCGGACCACTGAACTTGTCGACGAGTAAGCACTTTAGTAGTGGCAAAGTACTCCAAGTTCTTGTGATCAGTAACGACGTCCACCGGAGTTGCCGAGCCTTCAAGGTAATGCCCCAATGTTTAAAGGCGTCAAAAATCGCAAGTAGCTCTTTATCGTGGATGTCGTAGTGACTTCGGAAGGTCCGAGTGTGCGGCTTCGGAATGCCACAGGATGAATGTGCCGTTGTCGCCAATACTTGAAAGAATAGCGGCGATAGCATAGTCAGAGGCGTCCGCTTCCACTGTAATTTGATGATCGGGAACCCAATGGTGAAGTATTGGAGCTTCCGAGAAAGCAGTCTTCAGACCGTCAAAGGCTGATTGACAGTTTTCGGACCAGTTCCATTTCACGCTAGATCGGGTAAGCCGAGTGAGTGGGATAGTAATATCCGAATAGTTCCAGATAAAATGCCGATAGAAATTGCAAAAGCCTAGGAAGGATTGAACATCCTTCACTTTTCGAGGAGTAGGCCATTGAGCAACTGCAGCGATTTTCTCGGGGGCCATTGGAAGCCGTCGGGGGAGAGAATATATCCAAGGTATTCACAAGTGGTGACGCTGAATTCGCATTTGGAAGTTTGCAAAAAAGTCCGGATGCTCAGAGTCTCCGAAGTACTTCTCGGACATGCTCGGTATGTTTCGACTCATCTTCGGAGTATACGAGGATGTCATCCAAGTAGACTACGATGCAGACGTCAAGGAGGTCTGAGAAGATGGTATTGAGAAAGCGTTGAAATGCTGCAGGGGCATTAGTGAGGCCTTCAGGAACCACTCTCCAGTCATAAGACCCATAGCGAGTACGAAAAGCAGTTTTGGGCTTGTCACCTTCTTTAATTCGAAGAAGGTGATAAGCATGTCGGAGATCGAGTTTTGTATAGATGCGAGCCTTGCTCGGAGCATCTAGCAAGTCCGAAATTAATGGAAGCGGATATCGGTCTTTCTTAGTGATTCGGTTAAGACCACGGTAGTCGACACAGAGCCGAAGAGAGCCATCTTTTTTCTTCGCAAAAGTATGGAGCTCCGTGAGTCGATTTCGAGGGATAGATGAAGTTGGCCTTTAAATTCTTATCGATGAATTCTTGGAGTGCCGATAGTTCAGCTTGCGATAGAGAATATATGTGACCAATAGGTGGTATTTCACCCTCCTCGGTGTCAATTCAGAGGTCGTATTCGCGATGTGGAGGTAAATTGTAGGCTTCGGACTCCGAGAAAACATCGGCAAAGTCTTGATACTCGGTCGGAATATCCGAAAGATCTCCGTCCAAGGAAGTTGAATGACCAGATATGTCGCTTCTAGGACAAGTGCGAAGTGTATATTGAGTGGTGCCTTTCTGCCCAATAATAGCAGAGTAGGCAGCAGCCGAAACCAGGGATATGTGGGGAGGAGAACCGAATGGCTTCGGAGAAGCTGAAGGTGGTGGAGTACCGGATGACTTCGGAGAAGCCGAAGGGGAAGGAATATCCATAGAAGGATCAGAACTGAGAGACGATGTCGGAGATTCTGAGATGAGCTTCGGAGTCGGAGTTTCCGAAGGTCCTTCCGTAGAGGAATTAACCGGAACAGAATTAGACTGTATAGTCTGAGGAGTCGACATTGATACCCCGGTGGTGTCGGAGGAACGGAAAGATATTAGGCCTGCCGACCAGTCAATCAACGGATTGAAGCGGTGGAGCCAGTTGAATCCAAGAACCAGGTCACTAGGGGCATCCAGATGGGTGACGTAGAATTCCAATATTTGGACGTCTTCAGTAGGGAATCAGATTGGAAGGTGGATTTGCCGATTAATTATGGAGGATGTGCCGTCGAGGTATCAGAGCCTTATCGGAGGTATCGAGTAAGGAACAAAACCATTCATTTCACAAATATTAGGAGATATGAAACAATATGAAGATCCGGAATCGACAAGAGTCCGAAGGCGGATAATGAACCTCGCAGCAAGGGATGAAGGAATCGTAAATTTTGTAGATGCATAAGCTTCGGAGTTTCCAAAGGAATCTCCGAGCGAGTCCGAAGGTGCGGCATAAAGGTCGAGGTATAAGGCATTAGATGAAAGAGAGGACGCGTTGAGGAAGACCTCGGGAAGCACACTAGAGTCAACACAGCTCTGATCGTGCGCAGAGGTTTCAGAGCTGCTGACTATTTTTTTGACTCCGTGGTAGCAGTGTCGGAGCTCTTCGGAGTTTCCGCTTTAGAGGCCCTGCCTGCGGCGTTGGGTCTCTTTTTGTTACACTCCGCAGCGGAATGACCGCTGCCTCCGCAATACATGCAGAGGTTGAACTTCTTGCGACGCTCCCTCTCAGTATCCTTGAGCTGTCCACTCTTATCCAGTTTGTCGGCATAAGGCTTCGGAGTTCTCGGAGTTCCCGAAGACTGCAAAGCGGTAGGAGTGGAAGATTGCTGAGGTTTAAATGCTTTCTTCGGATTACCACCCTTCTGGTTGGAAGAGGCGGAAGTCGAAGAAGACTCGGGATTTCCGTGAGTACCGGTCTGCTCGCGTTTCTTCTCAGATTCTCGCTTCCAATAGCGAGTATCAACCCATTGAGCTGCAGCCCAGAGTCCGATAAGAGTATTCGGATACTCCATATTGACAAGGGGATCCTTAATCCTCCTTGGCAATCCTTCGTAGTATTGGAAACGAAGGGCGGTCATTCCCCAACCAGTATAAGCTGAAAGTTTATTGAATTCGACGGTATAAGTGGTGATACGGTCCGTGGATTTCATTCAGAGATTCCGAAGCTGGTCCTCGGCATCTCCGACAGGATCGTGCGGCCCAAAATTGTCCTGCAGCTCTTGAAGGAACTGAGGAAAATTGCTGTCCCAGGCTGGTACAGTGTTTGGGTCGGGGTCGAAGAGCTGGGGTTCAAACCAATCTAGGGCGGTGCCTCGGAGATACGACATAAGATAAATGATTTTGTCGTCGTCCATGGTGAAGTCCTGGTCACGTTCAGCAAAGTGCAGATAGCACTGAGCGAGGAATGGTCGGAGTTTCTGAGGATCAGAACCATTGAAAGTATCGGGGTTCCGAAGGTTAGAGCGAGAGCTCTTAGATCCAGACTGTGGACCTTTCAAACTCCGAAGTACCTCCATGAGATCTCCGATATTGGCCAGAATTTGTCGGCCAAATCTTGTCTCCTCATGAATAACTTCCTCTTCTTTGATAGTTGGTTCCGGTTCATCGGTTTCTTCAGCTATCGGATCTTCCGAAGGAGGAAGCGGAGTTGTGAATGGATTAGGAGCACGACGCGGAGCCCCTGATGGTATTCCTCCAACTGGGTAAGAAGCTGGACGTGGATTCATGGTGGGGTAAGGAATGGGCTGGAAAGTCAGAGGGATTTCTGACGATCGAGTGGCAATGGGAGTAATAGGAATATTGGAGAGAAGTCGGGATTGCCGGCGGTCACGATCAACACGCCGTTGGAGTAGATTATTGCCAGCAAGAGATTGGGATGCGCCAGGCGTGCCCGGCACGATGGATGCAGGATTGTAGGGGTTAAACTGATCAGCCATGCAAGCCCAGATAGTTGAGTTTGATAATACTGTTAAGTGCTGAGCCGAGGGGATCGGAATTGCCGAGAAAGTTCGAAGGAAATATGTCGGAGTTCGTCACAGAGTTCCGAAGGGTCAGAAGGTCGTTCTCGCAAGCACTACAAACAAGAGTGTGCGACTACCCGGCTTGCGACCAAGGAGAGACAAGTCCAGAGATAATAACGGGAGGACGAGTAAGGATGCAGGAGGGCCGGAGGAGGCACAGAATATCCGATAGGTCGGAAAGTCCGACTCAGGTTGCGTTGGGAAGGGAGAACACAATAACATATATAATTATCAAACTGAAGAACAGAGGCTAAACTACTTAGCTTAAATACTAGTAAGCTAATTGTTTAGTGAAGTACAATAAGGTGTGAAAGATTAGTAAGTATTAGTCCGTGGACAATAAGTCGTCAAGACAATCCTGTGAAGGATTCGTAAGTATAAGTCCGTGGACAATAAGTCGTCAAGACATCTTGTGAACGATGAGTAAGTATTACTCCGTGGACAATAAGTGGATGTCCGGATAAACTCCGAGAGTGAAGTAAGGGAATATGAGTAAAAGGAATCCGCTTGGTAATCCCTCATCGCGTAATGTCCCTTGCGATGGATAGAAGTCCCCCTCAGAATTCCGAAGGAAGTCCAATCGGAGCTCCGAGGAACTCCGAGATGCACGGATATAACAGACAGTCACGGAATATGTCTCTTGTAGATGGAGTGACTCCACGAGCCCGCAGACTGTGCAATTCCTGGACGGACTTAGTGGTAGAGAAACTCTGGAGCCCACAGTGTGAGGCTGCACTATGTTTGCCCACTGTTGCAAACATACACAAGACACCAACCCACATGGTCTCGTTTCGCAACATCCTACGCATAAGATCACGCTCCGCGACCGTCTACAACCAAGTCAGACCAAGAATCACATTGTCCGCCGGCTCCGCGACTGTCTACAACCAAGTCCGACCAACAACTACACCGTCGACTGGCTTCAGGATCATGCCGCTACACTCCGCGATCATCTACAACCAAGTTTGCATCGTCCGCCGGCTCCAGAGTCACTCCACCACACTCTGCGACTGTCTACAACCAAGTCTGACCAAGAATTGCATCGTCCACCGGCTCCAGAGTCACTCTGTGACTGTCTACAATCAAGTCCGACCAACAACTACACCGTCCACTGGCTTAAGGATCATTCCGCCACACTCTCCAATCGTCCGCCAGCCCCAGAGTCACTCCGCCACGCTCCATGACTGTCTACGACCGAGTCCGACCAGCAACTACACCGTCTGCTGGCTCCAGGATCACCCTGCCACGCTCTGTGACAGTCTACAACCTGGCCCGACCAAGAATTGCACTATCCACTGGCACAGGGATCACTCTGCCACGTTCCATGACCATCCATGACCAATTCTGACTGACAATTACACGGTCCGTGCGCTCGCAGAGTCACTCCACCTACAAGAAGCACACCACAAACATTTCCGACATGTCTGACGAAGACATATGCAGTCCGCTGGCTCGCAGAGCCATTCCGCATACTAGGAAATCAGTCTGCGAGCTCATACAATGATTCCGCATGACTAGGAACAGGACAGGAAGAGGGGGACTTGCTACCGATCATCGGAAAGATGAGTGGAATTGTCGGAATAAGGGAAAATCACATGGACTTTTAGAAACAGTATAAATACCACCCACTGTATCTGGAGAAAGTATCTTTGAACTCCCCCACTTTCCGCTACTGTCCTAGACTAGAGCGGAATAGTAGGAACCTGCCAATCTATAGATTTCACTGGTCACCAGGGGCTCTCTTCTTTACTCATCCTCTATTCTGAACAAGAATAATCCTCGGAAGTGTTGTCCTCTAGGCACTTCACAAACTCTTCAGTCCTCTCCAGGTCCTGAGAGGCACGACCCACCAACAGATTTATACTGTAAAGCTCCAAAAGAGCTCCGGTATGGCGCCAGTCCTTGGTACAGATCCATTCTGACCCCAAACGACTGTGTGGAAACAAATCAATTACCCAGATCCATTCTCTGCTTCAGAGCCTGTCAACAATATTAGTGTTTTGAAGCATGCAGACTCTCTGAGGAGCTATCCACATCCTTCACATAGCCTGTTGAAGCATCTGCCTTCTACATTTAACCATTCGCGGTACCATGGAACACAATCGGAGGCCTGCATACATCATTCTTCCGCTTGCTTTCAAAGCAGACAGTGTCCATTCCATTAAATTCCATAAAAACTACACATCCTTGGGAGCTTACGAAGTGAACCCACATCACAACAGAGGTTTTTTAACAGCTCTGCCTGTAGAACAGAATTCACTGTCTATCCTCTGAGAAGGCCCCAGAATTGTATCAACATATCCGGTGAAGGAGATGGGTCATAAAGGGCGACCCAGTGCTTCCTATGCGAGTGGAGATGATTCCGCCGTGTACCAGTAGTGCAAAACAATATTATTGGGAAATCCGGACCCCATCAGACAGATCATAACTATTGCATTAACCAACTAACTTTCATTCAAACATACACAGGAAATTTTAACAAGCACAATATCTAAGCCCTCCATCACAACTTAAGGCTGTAAAATTTATTCCCTCTAGAGGACGAACACTACTTTACTTGCAAATACTACCCTGCATCCAGTAGAACCACTGTCCTCATCACAACGGACAGTGTAATTGTTGGTCGGAATTGGTCGTAGATGGTTGCAGAGCATGGCAGAGTGACTCTGGAGCCAGCGGACCATGTAATCCTTGGTCGGAGTTGCTTGTAGACAGTCAGTGGACTGTGGTCCTGTGCGTAGGACTTTGCGAAGTGAGCTACTGTGGCAGGTAGATGTTCGCGGAACGCGGTGGAGTGACTCTGAAGCCAGCAGACCATGTAATCCTTGGTCAGACTTGCTCGTAGATGGTCAGCGGACTATGATCTTGTGCATAGGACCTTGTGAAGTGAGCTACTGTGGCAGACTAAGTGTTGGTGTCTTGTGTATGTTCACAATGGTGGGCAAACATAGTGCAGCCTCATAGTGGGCTCTGCACCACAAGAGGATGGGGACGACGAGGGTGAGAGTCATTTACAAAAATCTTATGCAATCTGACCACTTTGAGTGATAGGTGAACAAAAAGCCTCATCTGGGTCAGATGAGGACGACACATTCGTACCCAAAGCAGAGTCCAGCGAAGATGAGGAAGAGGGGGATGAGGGGGATGATGATGACTTGGATGCGCCACGGGGACATCGTAGTAAGCCTGTCAAATCCAGCCGCACAGATATTACCGCTGCACGAAGCACTAAAGATTCTTCTGGTACACCAGCAAGCTCTGGCAAGGACGTGAAGAAGCGTAAAGCCAAGAAAGAGAAGTAAGATTTATTCATTTTATTGCGAAAATCATTGACATGCTTGAGCAGAAACAAGAATACCAAGCCAAAGAAAGCAAAACTCAATAAAGTCACAGGGCTTGCAAAACGGGCAAAGCGAGCAGGCTCTTTGGCGTCAGGTCGATCCAGTATCATTGTCAGTCCCAATGATAATTTTGATGCCCTCATGACTCAGTACGGTGGGCCGGCGATGGACGTCAATGTCAACAAGGAGCTGGAGCATCCGGTGCCAGCTGGCAAGAAGAAGAAAGGCCTGCCAGCAGATGTAAGTAAAATTCTCCTTTTGGATCATGGCTGTGCTGCTGTTACATGCATGTGAAATGTGTGTACTCATGTATATATAGTCTGGGAAGCCTATGACAGATTAACCTGTCATAGTGGCCTTTTGGCTCAGTTGGTAAAAATGCTAGCTCCCAGGCACGTTACATAACAGCTGCTGACATATGCATCTTCACTTCCACTATGTAGACCATCATTAAGATCACTGCTGCCCTGCCCAAGCCCCTCACCAAGAAAGAGCAACAGGGCAATGCAACCAAGTGGACCCTTGAACACCTGCCCCGCCTGCTGAATTCACCACCCATGTTGTCCCTCTCGCCCGCGAGCTCTTTGGTACAATGGAGCCTTGGGCCTCGTTGACAGTGCCACAGATCCAAGGCATCGTGAACTGTGTCTACAAGCAAGGGAAAGTTGAGGGAGAGGACAAGCCTAGACCTATCATCCACAAGGTCACCAAAAATGGTCCATGGTGGGATTTGGTACGTCGTCATCCCTCTCATTCTACTGCCTTTGGCTGATGCATTATGAGTTGGGCTATCATTTCACTGACTGGTGCTCCAGCTTCACTTTGCAGGTGACCAAGGCCATGGAGGCCTTCCTCAAGACATAACAAGAGGGTTCAGACTCAGAGTCTAGCGAGGAGCAACCAGGTCAGATATTTATAATGCCAGCTAACATGCTCTTTTGTATAGCTGTTACAGCCCAATTTGAGTGGTAGACAGCTGTCAGTAATGCCCCTCCAAAGCTGTGCCCATTCAAATTTGACACCCCCAAAGGAATTGCCAACTTTGTCAATTGGGCACTTCAAGTGCACGCTGACAGCGGGACTTCAGCATTTCATTGGAGGCAGTGGGGAGATGGCAAAGAAAAAAAGGTGCGCCAAAAGATAGGATCCCCTGTCTCATGCGTGTTATTGACTCCTTTTTTAGGGGTTCCTTTTCTTGTATCTCATCGTCTACACATATGTGCATCATTTAACGGTAATAGACACCATACCTGATGAATACAAGCATTCAACAGACCCACCATATGGTGTGATCCTTCTTGTGGCACAGGCAGTAAGTGGATGGTTCTGGTTTTGTCCTTCTGTTCTGACAATCTGAGTTTAGGTCGAGCGTAACCTTCACTTCTGAAAGACAGGTGAGTACACTGTCCCGAAAGGGCTGTTTGTCCACTTCTCCGTTGACAACTGGGGCGACATCAGGACCCAGGAGGCAAAGAAACCCAAGCTCACCCGCCGTGTGACCAAGTTCCTCTATGTTCTGAAGAAATGGGATGCGGCGCAATGGGAGGAGCTTCAGGAGGCTGCAGCCGAGTGGCAGGAAAAAAAGAAGCAGGCAGTGTCTTCCAGCCGTGGTAAGTTGGAGGCAGAGGACATGGAAGAGACAGAGGAGGAGGAACTCATTGTCCTGTTTGATTAGTGTACCAGGTTGTAGTACCGTGCTGTATGGACTGTCACTGAGCCCATTATGGAAATTGTATGCCCCGTTTCAGAAATCATCTGTCCAATTGAGTCAAGCTTTGAGCATCTTTGAGGACCTCTTCCTCCAAACCACTCGCATCTTTTCAAAGACTCAGCACATCTTCCATGTATTGCCACAGATCGATGTCCTATCTAAGACGAATGAACCTAGTTTCCCCAAGACACATGTCTTGGGGGAAAATGTGTCTTTGGCGTCTTTGATGTCTTGGAAAAGATGCCAAAGATGCCAAAGATAAATGTGTAGTTTAACTGATGTGCTTGATGCACTGAACATCAGATCTGGACAGGTTCAGCCATGGCCTTGGCTATAGCACTACCTCTGGTGGGGAGCTGTTGCACGTAATGGGAATTACACATGCCTCTGTGCTCTGATGAGTGAACACAAACATCTGATATGGCATGTTGCCAAACAGCTCTCATATCGTCAGACCTGGGATATGGGTAATTGTCAACAAGGAGAATGTGCAGATGTGAGTGTTGTACATACATGAAGTCTTGAGCAGGACAGTGAAAGTCTGTTGAACCTGGTATGGTCAGACTGTACTGGAGCTCCTTCCAAGCAGAGTGCATGCATAGGCTGGAATCAATCAGTGGTATATGCTGGGTGGGGAAGTGGTGGCTTACTAGTGTCTGGTCCACATTGTGTCAGAAGGGAAGGCTATTAGTGTATTGCACTTTTGACAGTGCAGGTACTTGAAACGACCAAGAGGAAGAGCTGAAATCCCCTTCACCTCCCCCACTATGACATCATGTGGTCACTTTCCCAGCATGTGTTAGTCATCACGATGTCATTGTTCACACTGAGTTCTGAGTTCAGTGCAAGTTCATTGTCCATTCAAGTCATTTTCTTAGTTTCATTCACTGAAAAAACAGAATGTGTATTTACAGATCCATTTCAATTATTTCCTTTGTGAATTTAAGCTACAAAGAGCCTTAAGAAAGGTCAGGTTGACAATGGACATGTCCTAAATTAAGTCCTTTTGCAGAGACAATTTACACATCTGCCACATCAATTTTAAGGTAAATTTTCTTATCATTTTCTGCTCAGTAGTCTTATATATGCATCTAGTAGAGTACAGCAACATTGGTGCTACAATAAAACCTTCAGATATATATTAGTGCTAGGGCTGGACACCGTAGCCATAAAACGGCTGTATGCCAGCTGTAATTATGGATCCCATAACTGTACCGTTGGGCCCTCTGAAGAGAATCTTACAGTATGGCTATAGGTAGACCATACCCCATAAACAGCCGTATATTACGGCCCGTATACGGGTCTGTCAATACACTGCTGTGAGGAGACTTTTTGAAGGGTTGGACAAGAGACTGGGGTGGTCTTAATCCAGGATATCATCATCAAATCATTGTTGGACCATTCCTACCATTGCTGATCCAATACCGGATGCTCAACTGGAGGGCTGATGGGCTATTATGCATCTTGCACCAGTGTGACTTCAATTTCCCAGGATATTTATCTCGTGAAAGTGAAGTTAAAATGAAGGCAGGTTGTTGTGTCAATTTTCAGTGCTTTATAGCAGCTCAACTCACCCAAATTATTTTCTCCAGGGTAGAAGCCGTTATGGCTGTATCCTACCGTACTGGCCAGCCCAAAATTTTCAAGATTGTGGTACAGTACGGTGATCCCGTGAGCCGTAAAAACCCATAATCTATGCAGCCATATACTGTCATAAACAGTTCTTTATCATATCTTATCACTAGTTTTCCCATATTTATCTTGTAGTTCTGTAGTCACATGGACACATCCTAGTAAAGTATATACTGCTGTTGTACAGCTCTACTGTTATATCCGTGCAACTCGGAGCTCCTCAGAGCTCCGATCGGACTTACTTCGGAATTTCCGAGGGGGACTTCTATTCATTGCAAGGGACATTACGCGATGAGGGATTACCAAGCGGATTCCTCTTACTCATATTCCCTTACTTCACTCTCAGAGTTTATCCGACATTCACTTATTGTCCACGGACTTATACTTACTCATCGTTCACAAGATGTCTTGACGACTTATTGTCCACGGACTTATACTTACTAATCCTTCACAGGATTGTCTTGACAACTTTATTGTCCACGGACTTATACTTACTAATCTTTCACACCTTATTGTACTTCACTAAACAATTAGCTTACTAGTATTTAAGCTAAGTAGTTTAGCCTCTGTTCTTCAGTTTGATAATTATATATGTTATTGTGTTCTCCCTTCCCAACGCAACCTGAGTCGGACTTCCCGACCTATCGGATATCCCGTGCCTCCTCCAGCCCTCCTGCATCCTTACTCGTCCTCCCGTTCTTATCTCTGGACTTGACTCTCCTCGGTCGCAAGCCAGGTAGTCGCACACTCTTGTTTGTAGTGCTTGCGAGAACGACCTTCTGACCCTTCGGAACTCCGTGACAACTGAGAACTCTTACCTTCAGACTTCCTCGGCAATTCCGAACCCCTCGGCTCAGCACTTAACATCTACTGTCAGTGCTAGACAGGCTGTACAAAGCTGTATAGCTATGTCATCGACGTGTATGGCCATGAGGTTCGTGACGCCGTCAGAGGACATATGGACGTACACACACCACTCACATAACAGGCACTTGGAACCCCACTCAACCATCACATCATGCATCATGCGATTCCAGGCATGTCCGGCCTGTTTCAGGCCATAGAGGCTCTTGACGACCTTCCACAGCCAGGACTCCTTCCCTGGCTCCTCGTAGTGGCACAGCTGGCAGGTGTACTGGATTTCATTGTCAGGGAGCAGTGCATTGAGGAATGCGGTCTTGACATTGACTTGCTGTATACTCCAGTTCGGAGCAGCCACAAAGTGGAGGATCACACAGAAAGATTCCAAACATACTGTGGGCGATGTAGTGGTCATGTAGTCACAGCCATATATTTGACGGAATCCCTTGATGCAGTAGCGAACTTTGTTCTGCACGACTTCGCCTGACATATCCTGTTTCCATGTGTAGACGGGTTTGAGGTCAAGGATCATCTTGTTGGGCAGCACGTTGGAAGGGAGGATTAGCTCGTACACTCCCATATCCCAGAGGCTGTTGAGCTCCTTGTGTGTGCCTGCGACCCATTTCTCAGCATCTGGCAAGGCCATGGCCTTGGTGTGGTTTCGTGGATCATCGGGGAACTTGACATCGATCGGGTTCTCAGTGATGTATGTGTTCAGCTAGTGCAGCCTCAGGAGTCAAGGTGATGGTATCACCCCAGGCTTTGAAAATTGTGAGTTCGCCATCGTCCCCATTGTCAGCGGCAATGTTTGCAGCGCACGGCTGACAGGCTGACATGGGCAAGTAGGGCAGGTCAATCAATGAAGGGGAGGATGGGCAAGAGGGGCAGGGACAGCAGGGATGAGGTCAGGGGCGACAAGCACATCTGCAGGGATGTCAGTGTCGGTGGGGATAATGGATGTAGTCAGGACAGGGTCAGGAGAAGACTGGTCATCTGGGATGCCTGCAGGCACAACAGGTGGCGGCGAAGCAGTAACCTGGCACTCAGCAAGGTGTTCCCTGTTGTAAGACACTTTCACGATGTCACCACTCTCAATGAAGTGGACATTGTGAGAGTCATAGACCTTCCTAGTCAAACTTCCCAGCATCTGTACACCTTAGACTGTGGTGTATAGCCAATGAGCACACATTCAATGGAGCGTGCATATAATTTAGGATTATGGCCCTTGATGAGGACGAAAGCGTGGCAGCCGATCTCATGGCGATGGGCGATGTTGGGCTTACAGCCCTTGAGGCACTCACGAGGGGTGCAGCCACCCTGTGATTTAGACAGTGTTTGTGCATGGAGATATGCTGCTGTGACACAAAATTCATCTCAAAGGTTTGCTGGTGTGCCACAAGATAGGTGCATGGCATGGGACTTGTTCTGGATGGTGAAATAGAAGTGCATGCATTTGCCGTTCTGCACAGATGTGTTGCAAGCGGTGAAGTGTAGTTCAATACCATGTTCTGTGCACCAAGCCCTCATTGCATCGGACTTGAGCTCACCATTATCCAAGTTGTAAATGCCCCACGTTCCCCAGTCTTAGCCTCCATGATGCTAAGGTTTTATTGTAGCATCAATGTTGCTGTACTCTACTAGATGCATATATAAGACTACTGAGCAGGAAATGACAGCAAATTTACCTTAAAATTGATGTGGCAGATGTGTAAATTCTCTTTGCAAAAGGACTTAATTTAGAACATGTCCATTGTCAACCTGACCTTTTAAGGCTCTTTGTAGCTTAAATTCACCAAGGAAATAATTGAAATGGATCTGTAAATACACATTCTCTTTTTTTTCAGTGAATGAAACTAAGAAAATGACTTGAATGGACGATGAACTTGCAACAATGACATTGCGATGACTAACACGTGCTGGGGAAGTGACCATGTGATGTCATAGTGGGGGAGGCGAAGGGGGTTTAGAACCTCTGTTCATTTGTGGATATTGTTCGTCTCGCTAGTGGAGGTGGAAAGTGGGTGATGGACGCAGTCTTGGTGAGTGGACGGTGGAACTGTTTGTGTTTGTACGAGAAGAGGTGGGAATTGGGGGGCAGTGTGTTCACATGGAGGTGGTTTTCGAATGCTCGGCGGGGATAAGTGGAGTTGTTTTGGGCAGTGTAGAAGATGTTTTCGCTGCTCTGCTTGCTCTTGGTGACAGGGATGCCAAGAACAGTCATGGCAAGCCCGTTCGGATCAGTCTCCTTGCGGATATTGCTGGGCTTGACATGGATGCTCAGGTCGAAACTCATGAGTGTTTTTACAGTGAGTTCTCCCAGCCGGGCACACGAATAGTACCCTGTTGTTAGGCACGAACCTACCGCCGCGTCGAGAGGGATATCCGGGTCGAGGTGTGTTAACAAAACTGCAATGATCTCGACAGTGTATGGCAGCCTCTTCTTCTTCGTGGATGATTGGGGCTGGAGTGTGATCGCGACACGGGTGAGAGCCGCATTTGGACTTGTTTGGAGCCCAGGGTACCCCGTGAAGAATGTGCCATGCACGGATGCCAGATAGAAATCCTTCAAGGGTTTTTCCTGCATAGTTGCCTGCTGCTGCAGCGAGGAAAGCAGCGAGGAGGTCGGAGGAAGCAGGTGTGCATTGGGCTTTGGGTACTCCTCACGAGTCACAAAAGCAATGAAATACGAGAAGCCCCGAGCCATATGTCTCGAGGGTTCCATTGGCCCATGAGTGAGAGAGGACGTTGGTTACATTTTGTAAATCAGCTTCTGGGACTGCAGCGGCGAAATGACGGTTCGATCTGGATGCTAAAGGCCACCATTTGTAGAGGTGCTCGGCTGCAAAGCAGAGTGGATGGAAAGGGGATGGGTGGAGGGGAAGACGGGATGGGTATGGTTTGGGGCGAGATGAGCTGGCTCCACGGGACTTGAGCTTAGGCTCAGTCGTGCTGCACAAATTTGGCAATCCACGCACCGTTATTGGGCTCATATGGGTGCTTGTTGGGGCAATGGACTTTGGGAAGTGGCTGGGCCATTGGCTTGGAGACAGGTGTGTCGTAGTCAACGATGAATGGGGCTAGCTCGGCAGGGATGGGAAGTGGAGGTAGGAGGAGGGAGGTAGAGCCATACTTGCCCTGAGAAGGCAGGTCGGTGGGGTTAGCGTGGGAACGGATGTAACAAGTGTGGAATGTGGTGCCAGTTTGGGTGGATAGGGAATGGATACAACGAAATAGTGTGTTGATCTCCCAGTTGGGGCTGCGGCCATTCCACCAGCCTTCGACCACACCTGAGTTGTCGCCGTAGAGGTAGAGATGTGGAGGTTTGTCGCCGGGTGCAGAGATGAGCGTGCAAGCGAGGAACTCAAAGCTGACTGCCTCAGCCCAGCCAATGTGCCTGAGCTTCGATTCCCACCCACCAACAAGACACCATGCATGCCAGTGAGGGCCGACGACGACAGAAATTCCAATACCGGAGCTGGCATCAGAGTATGCTGTGATGTCAATGACCTGTAGAAAATGCTCATTAAAATCAATGGACTTCAGATAATGGCATGGAAATGCGACCTGGCAGGGACCCAGGATAGATCAGGATAGGTCAGGCCTGGATAGACATTCGAGCCACCAATCGAGGTCAGCGGTGGTGGATCTGGGAGCCTTTCGTGGCATGAAAGGACGATTATGGAAGACCCCGAGGATGGCCTCCAAGCTGGTAAGGTATGCACGTCCCTCGGGGATAATAAGGCATGAATGGATGAGTTTTCCATGGAGTTTCTGGACATCAGATAGGATGTGAGCTCGGCAAGATTTCCACACCATGATAGAGGCCGAATACTTTGCCTTCTTCTCAAGAGTGAGCGAGATGTGGTGCGAATCAAGGTCCCAGATGATGCCTGTGAATGGGGCAGCATTGGAAAATTGAATATCCTTGGCCATTTTCCATGGGACACCCAGTGGCTCGGAGATGTGATTGATGTCATCAAAATTATAGGAGTATTGGGAGTCGAGCTCGCTGCGTCGGCTGGTGTGCGATAGATCTGGATTGGGAAGGCAAAATCCTCGTCATACTCTTTGATGGAGCCATCTGGCAGTTTGGATCCGCCCCACCACAAACGGCCACCTGTTTGGTGACAGCCATCTCGAGCTTCGAGATGCTGACATAGAGCTGCTCGTCTCTTGTTGTACTGGACAATACAGATGTGCAGGATGCGGATAAAAGCAGAATCATTGACCCATTTAGAAGTAGGGCCAATTCCATGGCCCCACAGGATATCTGCAAATGCATCCCCACGAGCCCATATACACCTGCTCCAGAGGATTCTCTGAAGCAGACACTGGTGTCTGCTGCAAAAAGGTCGGTTGAAGCCAATTCGAGTTCGGGACGGAGTGAGAGGTCAAAGAGGTCAGCAGGAAGGCGAAGGACTGTCCCGGGCCATTGAGATGAGTGGGTGGGTATATTCTAATACACCTCGGACACATCACGAACAGCATTTTGCAAGCCAGGGGGTAGCATCGAAACCTTGAGACACATTGTGTTGACGGTGCCCAGGTGCACGGGAAGTCATCGGAATTGATGTGGTAATTAATAGAAGTGTGGTTGTCGCAAGGGGACCAGGGAAATGAGTAGTTCTGGATGAGCCGCATCTTCTCGAGCTCATGCGGCTTTGGGACCATGGAAGTGGGGACGACTGGAAGAATCCGATGAGATCTTCAATTTGCTCTGCAGAAAATGGACCGATGTAGCGCCTCGCGCTGAATTCAGAGCAGATGACTTGCTGGAAATGTTTAAGATGGGCGCGCAGTATGGAACTATTAGGAGGCATGATAGTGGAGTGAATGGGTGGAATAGAGATATTAAAACTGTGGTGGAGTCCATTGGGTATTGAAGGGTATCGAAAAATGAGACCTGTAGCTCGCAGAGCAGATTCCCACTTGTCTGCGACGAGGGGAGTGAGGGGCTTAGAGCCTCGCTCGATAATGACAGCCCACAGCTCTGTGATTGGGCACGCCACAACCAGAGCACTTGTGGATGTGTCTGGGGCCCGCTCGACCTTTGCAACCACCGGAACGTTGGAAGTCGAGGCAAATGTTGATGCCCTCGCCATTGGTAAGCTTCCCACGTTCATCCCGATAGCACCACGCTGGGGAACCGTTCCACAACATCTTCGACCTGCACTTTGAGACAAATGGATGGATCCCGAGGCAGATGGCGCAGACAGTAGACCTGCCTGCTGCGCCGGTCTGAAAAGCCTGACCGTCATCGAAATTCTCTGTTTTCAGCTTCTGGCTGCGCATGGAGTCTGGCGGAGGGTATGGCTGGAAGCAGTTGGTTTCAGGTGGAGATTATGGAGGGGCAAGTGGAGTGCGCTGGCTGGAGTCTCAATGCAGCTGGCTGGAACTGGAGGTTGGGGTGGATATTTCGATGTTTGGAAGGTAGATGCAGATGATGGAGGTAGATAGATAAATTTAGAAGGGGTGGATGGAAAGGAATGGAATAAAAGGAGCACGAAACGAAAGCTGTGGGTGACATTTTTTTTTTAAGCGAGATAAAAAAGGACTTACGACGTGATGGTCTTGGTGTGGAGTTTCATGAAAAATTCATTGCTGATCTTCGTCAGCAGAGCATCGTTGATGATCGCGAGGTTGAATGATTGCGGAGTTCCGAGAGTATTAAACCATTCGAGCCTGTAGCGGTCAGCGTAGATGTGGATAATTTATCGCCATGCTCCTGTTCGTGCAATGAATGGGTATCGAGGCCGTAGAAGAACTGAGCAAGTGCATTGACATGGAGTTTTGGCCAGTTTGCTCGGATTATTTCTTTGATGTAGCGGTGCCATCTGAGCGAGAACTCGCGATAGGACAAGTTCTCGTCCCTGACCATGTTCTTGTGCGTGCTGGAAGACGGACCAGTTTGGACCGTGAGCTGGTTGGTGTCGATCCGACCAAGCCTAACCAATGACCCATCATCAGTGGAGGAAATTAGGGCGGCAGCAGCCTCGTTGAGTCCCCCAGTGGTAAATGGCCAAAGAGGGCAGTATTCCCGCTTCTCAAGTTTTTTTTGGGCGAAGGGAGAGATCCGAGCTTCAATGAAAGAGGCTGGTGCACTATTGACATCAAAATCCCCTAATTGGGGTTTCTTCTTTTCCACTTCTAGCCTCTGTTATATACTGAGCCAGGGAACTGAGGACCGGAGGACCGGATGACCGGATGACTGGAAGATGGTCCGGAGCTGTATACGGAGGGATCACAACACCACAGGAAGGTAAGGGTGAGTGACTACCTTGACCGGCAGGTAATCCGAAGAGGGGACAGGAGTCGGAGTACCGGAGAGGAGTAGAGAATACAAAGGCGACTCAGTGCGAGGAGAAAAGCCAAGCAACGTTAATTATCAATCTGATGTACAAGACGTATTAAAGTGATATATATACTAAGTAGCTAATTGTATTCCCAAATAGGAAGGAGGGTGGTTCTTGACAATAAGACAAGTCAGGAGGGCTGATGGTAAAGTCGTAGAACAATAAGGAAGAAGACGAGAAGACGGATAAACGGGAAACACTCAGTAATCCTTCATTGCGTAAAAACCCAATTCGTCCGGATGACCGGGTGGCTCCGGTCAATGACCGGAGCCTAGAGACGACCAGAGGTGCCGGAATGGCCGGAAGGGAGTCGGTCGAAGGAGGGAGGCTGCATGGATATAACAGCCTCTCTTCTTCAGCTAACTTGGCAGCCTCAGCTGCAGCTTTCTCGGCGTCCTGCTGGCACCGTGCTTCGTCTGCCTGCTCGAGTGCTCTGTCAGCTTCCACTTGAAGGATCCACTGAGCTTTGTTCTTAGTCCAGGATGCCGTGAGTTTGGTGATTGTTACATGCATGCAAATGTGTGTAATCATGTATATATAGTCCCAGAACCTATGACAGATTACTCTGTCATAGTGGCCTTTTGGTCCAGTTGGTCACGACTATTACAGTGATGGCAACTGCATGATGCATCATCAGCATCGACAGCCTTTCGGATGTCTTCAAAGGCCTCTGAGCCAAAGTCAGGGCAGGTGGCGAGATTTGGGTCAGACAGGAGTCGCACCGGAGAGGACCCATTGGTAGTAGACGACGTAGTGGTGGACATTTGGGTGTAGAAGTTTGGTAACAGTAGAATCTAATAGCAAAAAGAAATGGCGGTGTGGTATACACGCAGTAGAGCGAGTCGCCGTCGTGGTCACTATAACAAGAGCAATTATCCGATCGACGGGCACTCAATCACAAACCCTGTTCTGTCGATCACTCATTCTTCGCTCACTACAGAACATCAAGTGGACCTATAACCCAGGTTGCTAAGTATACTTTGAACTTTGCTTGAAGTTGCTTCAACCAGGTTGATTTTCCCGAGGTCGCAGAACAGACAGTGATGTAAAGCTCCCAGCACATCATGTAGATATCAATGACCCTTTGGAAAAGGGTACTCTGTTCCCCACTGATCTTCGGCCATTTTGCTTGCCACATATATAGGATTGCCAACACGCGGTCCCAGAACAGGTTATCCCACTTTATGTCCATAATTGAATTTTGTCCGGCGTCACAGAAAGTCGCCGGCGCCGAGTCCAAGGACTCTTCCACTCATTATCGATATCCCTTGCGGCTCACCGCTCACGGCGCTTGAATGCCCACTATCTGGAAGCCAGCACCCGCAGAGTATTACTCGGTCGTAGCCGGAACTTGACTCCAGGTGTGAGCACATGTTCCTTGGCGCGCCCACAATGTCAAATAACTTCAAAGATCGCTTAAGTTTGGACTCGATAATCAAGCCATCCCCCTCTCTAATGTCTTCTCAGGATGAGACTTCCCTCCAGTCGCTCGAGGACGCGGATATGAACAAATGGTTTGATTTTCACAAAGCTGAGCAGCAAGAGTAAGCGACCACTGCTATTTTATTCGATAGACGCTGATATTGAATTGATTACTAGGCTCACCCTATGGCCGCTAGAGGAAACACCACTGCTGTGGTTCAACGAAAATGAAACTCCCGACTGGGATAAGGACCCCGCACAATTTTCTTTTCTCTGGCGTCAAGGAGATGGCAAGCCGATACGAGTTACTGGCGCAATCGTGCCTACCAACCTTTTCGGAAGAACTGCCGTGAGATACCCTGTCTTGAATCTTCGCATGTTAAAACTAATCGAGGTTGAATTTCAGGAAGAGGCATTCAGAGATTTTCCGAACGATTTCTGTGAAACTCCATCACCGCATGCCTCCCCATCGCTTTCGCCGGGATCGAGCCAGTTCCCAGAATCCCCTTTACCTGTGGTCGACGAAGCCTCTGGCCAAGGGATACCCAGCGATAGCCCCGATTCTACGATCGACGAGATGTCGCAGCAGTTGCTGGACCGCGTTCATGTTGATTCTCCGCCTCCGCCTCAGTCCGTTTCGATATCTGGGCCTCTGCATAGCCACAACGACGATGATGCTTCACCACTGCTATCTTCTCCCACATGCAATCCTTTATCCACCATAACGCTGCAAGACACCTTTTCCTCTTCCAGCAGCACATTATCAGTCGGAACTTCGAGCAACGCTCCAACTACATACGCCTTCTCTCCGTCGCCCAATTCGTCATCTACCCTCAGCTCCAGCAGCTCTCCAGCGCCCGGGCTCCGCCGATCGCCTCGGAGATCGCCTCCTGTACACACGGGAAGGCTTTATCAGATACCAGACCAACCTGAGGGTGGCCTGGCATATCCGAACGTCGAGGGACCCTGGCCGCCGCCTGCCAATCAGATCGTCCTCGAAGAGCACCCACAGGACACAGCACAGCGTCGCCGGGGCGCCAAACGTGGATCGTATCACAACGATGATCCAGAGTATGACGACGACTTCGAGCCCGCAGAGGATGACATGGACTCCCGTCCGCGAAAGAAGTCCAATCGCGTGACGCCGAAACGTCATCCCTGCACCGTGCCGGGGTGCTATGAGCGGTTCACGCGGCCCAACGACGTTCTGCGACATATTAAGAATGCTGCGATACACAAGGGCTCACCGGAGCAGGCTCACGCCTTGGAAGCCAGCTCGACGCTCTGCAAGTTCTGTGGGGAAGAGCTATCCAGAGCGGACGCAGCGAGGCGCCATGAGCTCAAGGGGGCATGTGGAAAGAGAACGATCCGGAAGAAGAGCACGTACTCTCTGCTACCAGCTTAACGCTTTGCATCGCTTGTTCCACCGCCAGGCGGTTGTCACAGGTATTTCGTTAATCGGTGGCATCTTTCGGCTGTATTTATTTATTCTTCGATTTCCCTCTATTCGTTCATTTGTAAACCTCTCGTTGTTCGTATATCCTGTACAGTAGTGTACACTTGCGCGTTGTCTAATCACAGATCGCGGAGTATTGCCATAATCATTGACCGACATTAGATAAACATCAGAACGAGTGTTGGTAAGACATGTTTCATTTTTTCACTAGTTGCAGTGGCTTTCCTGATATCACGCAGGACCATCAACGTTTAACGCAGGTGCAATTTGGCATTGTATTGAATTAGCACCGACAAATGACAGGGGGAAATGCCTCGATGTCGCGTCAAGGAGGTGAGAATGATACAGTTTAAGTAGCAATAATGGATGGAAACGTAAAACGAGCAACGTGATAAAATGATAAATGATGAATGCGATGGATTTGACCGTCCGTGGAACTGAGATTTGGACGGGCAGTTTATTGGTTTTGAACTACTCCATTTCATGAAGATGCCTGCTCATGCACATTAGATTAACAGAGACACGACAAGAGTGATTGGTAGACCCAGTGGAGGAATCAACGTACTGTCCCAAAACCTTATTCATTTTGAACATGTCAATCTTGTCCACATTGAAGACGGGTCTAAGAGCAAGATCGCAGATAATCTCCCGCTTATTCGAAGGATTTTGCTAATGGTAATCGGGGCTGCGTGAGCGCTTATTGGGGTGATGACAAGCCAACGGACCAGTTCATTCGACTTGATGTAGACCCACAATTGCTTAACGACCTGGGGGCGCGACATTGTTTCTACCCCGAGCACCGCAGCTAGAGGTTCACTGTTGGCAAGGCCCAGTATCAGTATCATGTGGCACGCAATTGGTGAAGGGAGATACCTGAGCAGATATGGCTTCGCGAATCCCCCTCTTGCAGCACCACCTTCACTCGACCTCTTTTTCGAGGTAGACTTCTTGTTCGGGGTAGCATCGCTGTCATCATCAGTGTCCACCATTTCAGCGCTTTTCGCTTTCGTCTTTCTCTTCTTAGGCGTGCCATTTGACGGTGCGACCTTCTGTTTGCCGTTGCTTCTGCGGGCGCGACCGTTGATCTCGCTTGACAATTTCCGCGCGAGTTCAGCATCACTGAGTTCCCGCTTTACCGCCTTCTTGGCCTTCTTCACTGGTGGCGGAGTATCCTCCTCTGTACCATCCTCCTTCACGGGGTATCCATCGTCCGAACTCTGCCGCCGCTTCCGCGACACGGTTTCCGGGGGCTCTTCCGCCTCCTCAGAGTCTTGGCTCCCGCTGGCGCCCTGGACCTGCTCAAATACCCGAGCGATCACCAAATCGACATCCTCCTTGTGCTCTTTCAGAAACGCCGCCGTTAATGATGGGTCCATCTCCTGCAACTGCTTCCTGACGCGTTTTGCGCTAATTGTCGCCAAGTCCGTGCCAGGAGCAGAGAGGATTTGCTCAATGTACGGTTCCAAGCTACCAAAGTCGAACGCCATTTGTAGGTATGATGTGATGATGGTACAGCACAAAGAAAAGGACGTGGTTTGACGTGATTTGAGGAGACGGAATCTGAGGAGCGCGATTGCCAGCAAGCACGTGAGACAACCAAGTTCAAATTGGGAAATTCAAACCGCTGCCGCTGCTGGCCAAAATCAGACCGCTTGGCTTCTCGGTCAGACACTTCAAAACCAACTCGTATCTTACTAATTACCCACTATGTACTTTTGCTTCTAATATTTACATACCGTTCATGGACATGCATCCAAAGTACTACTGATACACAGGTTGCCAGTGGCACCAGACATCATCGCAGGACCGCCCACTCATCGCGGGCAGGACCCGCAGGGGGAAAAACACCATTTGCTCTAGCGGGAGCGCCATTACCATCGACACCCGGCTGCGGCTGCTGTTGCTGATCTCTACGCATTCTATCCACGATACGGGTGCGCACATAGATGAGAACGGAGACAGCCAGGCACAGGAGCAGCAGTAGCACGGTGTCGGAGAACTCGTCAGCATCGCCTTCGCCACGCCCACCCAGATAGTCATCGGGCCCAAAATCGGTCTCCCGATCTTGTTCAGCGTTTCTGCGGTCCCTCGCCCACTAGTTTGGAAACAGTCAGTAAGAGGCATTTACGAGAACAAATGAACAAGAACCTGAATCGGGTCGTCCTCCTCTCTTGCAGGTTGAGAGCCTGTGCGTCGACGGAATTCGTCCCGCGCCTTGCCCAAGTACCATGGGCCGTCTTCCTCACCGTAGTATGTCCGCTCCTGCTCTAAAGCAGGATCCTCAGACGTGTCTTGTTCTGCCCCTGTATCAAGCGCCCGCACGTCAGGCGTCTTCGGTGGCGATGCTAGAAAGACGTTCTTCAGAACTCTCGAAGCAATCAAATGCCTCGCGAGAGCTCACAAGTTACATCATCGTCATCCAGGGTCCAGATGTTCAAACCTCCTTTGCCACCCAAAAGCGTATGCCATACACTCCGGGCGTACAGTTTGCAAAGGGACAGGTAAACGGGAAAGGATGCTTCCGAGTTCGTCTCGAGCGCTAAATCGTAGTGTCGCTTGGCAAGATGGAAATCCTAGCACATCTGGGTTAGCAGGCAACCTCCTGTTAAATCTGATACATACTTGTGGAACCCCAACACCATTCTCATACATCCAACCGAGGTTCCACAGAGCGAGAGCACTTTGCTGAGTGTCTGCAGCAGACTGGTAGTACTTAGCAGCTTTTTCGAAGCGAGCCGTCTCTGTGTCTTCCCAAACACCGAGGCCATGATAATAATAGTCTCCTACTTTGACCAAGGCATCGATGTTGCGTTGGGCGGCCGCACGAGTCCACTGTGTTAGTGCCAATCGAGCTGTTTCGTTCGAAGGAGTGGTAGGAGAGAAACGGGTGAGACGCAAAACGCTCTTGTCTACGAAACTTCCTAAGTGACGCCTAATGAACAGAGAGATGTGACGCTGACCTTGGTCTAAGACATAGGCTAGATTGTTCTGCGCCACCTCTGAACCTCGTTCCGCTGCTATCCACCATTTCAGCATCGCCATCTCCTTCCCTCTCTCCGTGCCAGACATCCATGCGATTTCAGCATCTCTTAGGAGATCATCTCCCCATACCCCTCGTTCTGATATAATCTTGTGAAAAGACACGGCCATGGCACACGAACTGGACGCGATAGCGGGGGGCATACCAGGCGTACTAGCCTGGTCAGATTGAATCTGGCCAAGGTAATAGTAGGCTTCGAAAGGCGACCCACAGAGGACCGCAGTCTCGAAGAACGCTGAAGCTAGCGCTGTTTCTCCACGACCTGGCAATCATCAGTTTATAAGACCCAAGTCAAGTTACAGCACGCATACCGAAGTGGTATTTTGCCACGTTGACCTGGGCCTCCGCGAGCTCTTGATTTGCTGCGGCAGTAAAGTACGCCAGCGCTTTCTTGGAATCCGCCTTGAGACTTGGCACTAAACCATCTCTCCAGATGAGGCCGAGTCCATTCTGACACTCTCGGTCCCCATGCTCGCTACCTCTCTCGAACCACATCTTGGCCATGGCTGCATCCGCCTTGACACCCTCACCTCTGAGATACATGCGGCCAAGGAAAGCAGCGCTTGAGGCTGCAAAGACCACTGGTGCGTGGTCATCCTTCAAAGGCGTCGGTTGGTAATGCAATGGATTAAGAGGATCCCTCGGCCAAACTAGCCGAGCGATCAAAAGGAAGTAGTGCCGGGCGCGTTCGAAGTCGCGTGGAACAGCTCCAACGCCTTCACTGCCTGACCCAATACCTCCCCTTGAAGGATAGAGACTGCCTTGGTAAAATATTTTACCCAAGCGGTATGCAAATTCAATCTCCCGACGGTCAGCATTGAACTGTGCAGCGTCAGACAAATCGATCATGCATAATTGAAATGGACGAACCAAGTAGTAATCAAGGATATCCTCCCAGGTCTCTCCCGAGGCTCGCGAGATCCCTGCCCTGATGGCAGCCTTTTGAGCATTCGCTCCCGTTGATGCCACACTGGCTCCGGGACCATAAACACCACCAACAAGATCAGATAGTCTTGTTGGTGTCTGCGGGAGGGTCCGCCCTCCAGGAGGCCCGGACAGGAACATTTCCATGGCTATTCGAAGGTCAAAATTGATTCGAGCAACTAATGGTGCCAAATATACCCTGCTCCGAGGCGAGCTCGTACCAGTCAACCGCCCGGTTGCAGTCCTCCAGAGTGCCTATACCGCTCCAGTATCGGTAAGCAAGAGTCATCTGTGCACCTTTGTCGCCTCCGTTGGCCGCGAATGTATAGTACAGCTGTGCCCTTGATTGATCGACCGGGGCCACCTTCTGGTAGCCTGTAGCATAGAAGAAGGCAAGGTACCCCTGGGAAGTGGCGTTGCCGGTAATGGAGGCGTGAACCGCAAAAGAATCGTACGCCAATTTCGGGTCCGAAGGAAAATATTGTGAAGGAGGAAACTATTCCGAAAACGACATGAAACACACCACTCAAGACATGAAACAATAAAACTTACCAAAGATATTTGGGCAAGGGTATAAAGCGCATCCGAGTGTCCTAATTCAGCCGAGTGTTGCAACAAGTCGATGACCTTGATTGCTTTCCCCTTCGCTTCCTCGCGCTTTGTCCTCGACTCCTTCCCAGCTCCAGATAAAATAGTATTGACAATCTGGCGCTGGAGCTTGATCACAATCCGCATTGCACTTCCCAGGGGACCTTGCCCTTGAACATTTGGAAAAAACGATGAAAGTAGGGATCTGGAGTTCGCGCTATTCCCCGCCACAAAGGATGAGCCATATGTGTGTAATGGCGGATTTGCAGTCATTGTCGACAACGTAGCCAAGGCTTGCCTATAAGCCCGAGTAGCTTTGAATATGCGGATGACATGATAAGTCATGATATATATGAAAGAAGTAGTGGTACCTTCAGCCGCTTGATCCAAATCATGTTGGGAGCCTGAATCCGCCTGGGAGCAATCATAAGACTGAGGGACAATGAGGAGGCCTGAAACAATTAACGAACGATTTTGGTTCCGTCCACAGACTGAGGCTTGTAAAAGCAAGTTAGAACCACACACAACGGGATGAAACACTGGAGGTTAAATACATCAGATATATCCAAATTTTGAGCCTGAGCTGCTGCTGAGATAGAGGCTAAAGCTATGAGCCCAAAAGCGAGCCAAGACGCCTTTCTAGCACAGAATGTTTTGCGTTTCGTCATTTTGAGGGACTGTGGTGGCAAAGTCAGAAAGTGGGCCACGGTGTAGAGTCTCAAATCATCCAAAAAGTAGGAAAGATATGGCACTGATATGGACGACAACCGTCACAACGGAGAACGGAAAGGAATGCTTACACGTTACACGTAGGGAATCTCGATCACGTGGGAACTCGAAATCTAATCGCGAATTTCGAGTCACTTGTCCAACCACTTGTCGAAACGTGTTGATTTATTCTTCCACGCTGTACCTGCTATGCGCCTGCTACATGGGTGCTTCACTGTGTCCTCTTGAATACCAGCGCTTCTGGATGGGCATAGTGCGCGTCATTAGGGCCAGTCAGAGTAAGTAGCTGATTCTGAGGCGATTCTGCTGATGATTCTGATGCAATTCTTGGAATTGTTTTGTGAATCACATATATACTCATTAGTGAAGGTGGCTTTTGGGCAAGCAGAGTGATTATAATAATTCTATTTGTTGTCAATTCGCGTCAGAATCCAATTTTGAACCAATTTTGAATTGGGGTGGTCAAGATTGGGATGATTCTCCCACGATTCTGACACAAAACAACTCCAAGAATCGCATCGTCAGCAGAATCATGGCAGAATCGCCTCAGAATCAGCTACTCTGACTGACCCTATTGTGATGATAGTACTTTAAGTCTCCCAATTCATCCCGAATCGAACGGTGAAATACACCGCGCCTCAATCCTCCACAGTCTCCGTTCCAAAAACTTGCTCCACTCCTCTGACTCGCAAGCTGAAGTTGGCTACGGTCAATTGGACCGTGAGATTAAGGACAACATGGATAACGAGGATTGGGCTTTCGAATGGATCTCAAGAGCGTAGTGCTGCACTGAGCTATAGGAATCATCGATGGATAAACTATGCATTTGATGTCAGATTGGACGCGAAATTTAGCCATATAGTTGCTTTGAAGATTGGAGGACTGCATGGACCGATCTCGTGATTTCAAAGCAATCCCTAGACTTCAACTCCCGATTCCGAATATCGAGCCAAAATCCACAGTTTTTGGCTAAGTTAGCTGTGGACCACTGGTGAATATGGGATCGATGAGTTCAGTAAAATGCAAACACACCGTGGTCGTACCACTACGTTTAGTCCAGAGTATGAAACGATCCCGTAGCGGGGAATCGAGTTCAGAGGTCAATGATATTGCGCTTGATGCAAGTGTACTCACACCCACAGGCGACAAGATGATCATGGCGCGTATGTACATCCAAAGAGATTCATGAGATGGGTAGGATGTTGTAAGAGAGATCGCATGCTCGAACAAGACGGCGGGATCAACTAGCTTGGCCAAAGTTGGATCGTAGCGTGGTGAAACAAGAAGTTGCAGTCGCGAAACGATACTGCAAAATTGATGTACAGCAGAATGATCGGAAACATGAGTCTCTACCCAGCGCTGCAGGTTCCCGATCTCACCGGCGAGTAGCCGAAGATAATGAGAATCAGGGGTATTGGACGCTCGAAGAGAGGCAAAGATACTATCGGTGACAAAGTGGTGGTGGGCCCAAGCATGGTAGTTGCGCGGATAGGCTTCGCAACATTTCGAAATGAGTTCGAACTCAGCCGCAATGGCATCGGGTGGTATTTCTAGCATCTCAGAAGAAGCGGTGGGCGGGAGTGGGCGAGAATCGGCCTGGGACAGCGTGTGTGGATAGAGGCGACCAAATATCCAGCGTCGATGAGCCCACAGAATGGACTCTTTGGCGCATTGCCGAGAACTTGAGAGCAATGTCGCCGAGAAACCGAGTTCCGTTTTTGCAGATAGAGCACCTGTCTGAATGAGACGCTTTCGGACATTCAAGACGGTTTGGTGGGCAGGGTTTGCCAGCAGAATAACGCACGAGGCATCCATCTGCGATGGGATTGACGCCATAGTCGTAACCTTTTGCTTATCCTTCAGGTTGAGCAATTCGAGCCCGGAGACATAGAGTTGATATAGCACTTTCTGTGGTACACCTAGATGTCCATCCATATAGAGAAATGGGAATGACGTGGATGGTTGGGTAGCGCCAGCGACAGTTTCGCCAAACCACTGCTCAACCCCACCCGGAACAATCTCAACTGAAGGTCTGTCGTTGACTTGGAACAACTGGGAACTTGACGGGAAACACGACTTACGGTGAACTTTGCATTAGCAAAGTAGCAAGGGTATGCAATGGATCTGCCATGAACGTAGAAAGATAAGGTAGACTGTGTTTGGCGTTGCATTACGCGATGAGATGCTTCTTCTCGGTGTCCTCCGACACACCAGAACTCTACCTATTTTCCATCCTCGATTCTACCACCCTAGACCTACACCGCGCCGCGGCATGGCCTCGAAACAGCTTTCGTATGCCGACGGTCCAGTCATTTGGGTGGATTGTGAGATGACCGGTCTGGATCCTGACAAGGACAAGATTCTCGAGATCGCAGTGAGCGTGTTTTCTGCGTTCTGATGGTTTTATTGAAGGCTAACAGCGTTAGGTCCTCATTACCAACGGAAATCTGGATCTGGTGGATGACGGAGTTGAATTTATAATTCGTACGGACAAGGCAAGTTTGGATGGGTATGTGGCCAAACTCCTCGGGCATCTTTCTCGCCTCATGTGCCCCTCAGCATGGACGAATGGTGTACCAAGCAGCATGGCCGTGTGTGTGCCTCAATGGTTTCAACCAGTCTGACCCAGGGCTCATCCAACCCCTGACACCCGCAGTCTGGTCTCACAAAAGCGTGTTTGAAATCCCCTCACTCACTTGAAGACGTTTCTAAAGCCGTCCTTGCCTACATAAAGAAATGGGTCCCTCAGAGACGCACCGGTATACTCGCTGGGAATTCTGTGCATGCCGACCGGGCTTTCCTTGTGAAGCAAATGCCAGAAATCGTGGAGTGGTTACATTATCGGTTATTCGCCTCTCGTTGAACGCGTGCGAAAGTACTAATTTTTCACCCCACGTATAGCATCATTGGTAAGTTCATGATCATCCCATATGAGCGCGGATAATGACCATGTTGCTGTTCCCTGTGCAGACGTTTCCTCCGTCAAAGTACGCCATCTTTATTATTCGAGATTGGTTTCATTCAAATCCTGGCGCTACGTAGGAATTATCTCGGCGATGGTATCCTCAACTTGGTATACCCAAACTCTCTGAAAGTAATCACAGGCGCGCGTTCTCAGATAATATGGAGATCCTCGTTTAAATAATGCCTGACCTATTTAGGGCACTGGATGACATCCGTGGTTCCATCAAAGGTGAGTATATATACACCTTGGTCTTCTTCTTGACGTCCTGAATTAAACCCACAGAACTACAGTGGTATAGGCGCAACATATTCATCCCTCCCATCCAGCCACTGCCGACAGAAGTGGCTGGGAAGACGGCTACATAGCGGAGACCACCCTGATAGTACCTAGTTTGTCCCTGTATGATAAGTATGTTCAAGCTGCTAAATCGAATCATTCAGGCATTTCTTGCTCAGAACAAGCGTCGAGCATACCAGCGTGCTAACAATATTGTTAAATTATTGAATATAGATGGGTAGGTAATCTATTGCGGATGAAACAGCTCTAAAAATGCATGTCGCCGCCTCCATGGTCTAAAGCGTCGACTTGCATCTCAGAAATCCCACTGTTACGTCGAACTTCAGTCTCAATGGTCGTGCAGATAAGATCCAGGACGTACGAGTGTGCCAAACGCGGGTATACCCTCCTTCTTGCAGCCCGCCATCATCTCGGTGTTGCCCCCCAGATTGGAAGTGATAAAAACAACTTCGGCGTTCCACGATTCGTAGACCTCTTTGATCAGTTTCATGGTGTCAGGCCGCCCGCCTGAAATAAGGAACTCAGCACGTCGGAATACCCTGTGGGGCGGCCCGCGGACGGACCTCGTTCTTTCGAATCCCACAGTGTATACTGCTCAGGAGGCAGGGTCCGGATTAATGCCGAGATTGTAGGTCCAAAGGTTTTCGCTTGATCCGAACCCATCCAGATGAGATACCTACGGTCAATTGCTGGTTAGTTGGGGGGTCGGCCCCGGTTGCAATAAAATATGCACCAATCAGGACTCTTCGAATAGGAAACATCAGCAAAAGAAGCCGGCTATGAGGGATTCCGAGGACCTCACCTGCAAACATGTCGAGAGTGCGGCTCCGAGTCCTGTTCCTGTGCACACTCTAATACCCCGCCTGTAGATCTTCGAGGTGTTGGAAACTCCGGCGAACTGGTCAACTGATTAGACAAACGCGAGAAGCGGTGATACAATACTGACCTTCAGTTGCCGAGTCCATAAATGTGTTGGCGGATGATCGACGAGGCTCTGAGTGAAATCTCCCTGGACTCCACAAATGAGGTAATGTTCCTTGGACTGACGCCCTTGGCTATCAATTGCGTCAGTGCCTGAATCTAGCCACTGCCTAGATCAGGGAACCTACGATATTATACCAAATGCATGATACTCCAGGATGGATCCTCGCGAAATCCTCGCTAGAAGGCCCTGCTGCATTCCACGCTCGAAGCGAATTACAGCGACTTTGGGAGATGGCTAGAAAGCGGTCAATCGCGGGTTACAGTCGTCACGAATGACATACAACTTCGACGACGACGGGCACTTTGCGTAGTGTCACCCAGGGGATGATGATGCTACCCGAACAACGCGTCAGCGAAGCGCCTAAGAAGTCGGACTAAATTCGGCCTTACAATACCGTCATCCCCAATGCGAAGATTGTGTCCTGTTGGCGGAGGACGCGGACGCCATGTGGGTTCCACGTACGGGTCTCGACGTCGTAGCTATCTCCCAACACAACAAATATCCATGCTGAGCACAATTATTGCCGGCTCACGTCCCGAGTATGATATGATACTCACTGGAAGCTAGGCCAAGCCTACGAAGGGGGGGGGGGGGGTTGTCAGATGGCATTCGAAAACCGGTACCGGATCTCCTTACCATCCAACTAATCGATGGTATCCTTCGAAACAACTGAGCACGATCAGAAAGCCATCCCCACCTCAGTCAGAAGCTATTGGCTTACTTGTGGTGGGATTCGCGCACCCAGGGAAGCTGGAAGACAAGGTAAATACGAATTGCTTTGGCTGGATGGGATACGACTTACGGCCGAAAGGATAGAAATCAAGACGGCGAAGTTGGTGACCGCCCCGGCAGTGATAATCGAAGCAGGGAAGTGCTGGTAGTCGACGATGATCAGCACGATGCGGAAGAGTAGCCAAACGGCGCCTGAGGTCGCGCAGCCAGAATGGATCCCTCCGAGATGCTGAAAGCACGGACCATTAATAAAGGTTTATGGAAAAGACTGGAAGCGATTACCTGCAGGGTCGACGTGCAAGCCAGACGGAACCAGAGCGGGGGCCACTATGTACGCTCAGTAAGAACGTGTCAAATGACAGGATGGCAAAAACTTGCCTTTGCGAATAAGGTATTGACGACCAGGTATAAAAAACGGCCGAAAAGCTCGTTCCTCACCAAAATGGCGGCTTGGAGGTTCCCCAGGACGAAGGCTCCCGTGTATTGTCTCGGATACTGCCATTTCCCGGTGGCCGCCAGAACAAGGCCGATAAAATTAAGGGTAACAGTGAGCGTGTAGAATTTCCTTTCAGGTTTGAATTCGGTCAGGAAGGGCACTGTGGCGTCGAACCAAGTGGCTTTACCGGTACGTGTTGAACCACAGCTGGAACTGAATCCAACGGCTGATCTTCCGCTTCCGCTTCGGCTTCGGCTTAAGGGCGAGAGGAGGGATGTCCTTGGAGGAGGAGGGCGGCGTGGACGAAATGGTCCGTTGCGGCGACAACGAGGTAAACGCGTTGGGAGACAGGACGACGGGTCCCTTCTCAGCGTCCTGAGCGAACGAAGGCATATGTGGCGAGCGCAGACTGTGGGTTTGGATGATTGTTGGGTCGCAGGTTAAATAACGTGTAGTCTGTATGCGGGCCAGGCCGAGCCAAGCAGCCTGAGGAAATCAATCGGGATATCGTATCACAGAGAAAACGCCGAAGCAGCCGTAGTATCGGAAGATGGGCGATCGCGGAAGCGTGACGTATGTCAGCTATCTGTACACAACTTTGTGGCCAAATGTGGCCACGGGCAAGATGAGACTGGTTATCTCACCGCCGCAAGGCACGTTTACTGCGCGTTGCAAGCATGCCGGCCTCAGCGCCTGAAGCAACGGGGAAAGAGACCAGCATCGACATGGATTCAATCAAGCCACTGGCACTATTCAGACGCGATTCAATGCGGCATTCGTTTCATTATGGTCAACTTCAAGTTGACACGGTCTCCGCCGTGCCGCCGTTGCGCAACGTCAGTCTCCGAGCCGCAAGTAAAGATGCCAAGCAGATCCGCGATGGTTGCGATTATCGTCTAGTAGCAGCCGGTGGCGTTGACAAAGGCTAATGACCAGCAAACCGAGTCGGGCACAGCGGACGACTGCTTCCGCAGGCCAAAACAGGAAGCCGCAGTTACGCAAGCCTCCTCTTGCCGTCACTCTGCCCCATCTTCACTCTCGGAACGCGTTAGCCTCGGTGGAAATCTACCCACGAGCCCTCAAACACACCGTTGGACTGAGGACTACAAGTATTTTAAACCGACTCATGTTGAAAGGTCCTCGCTACCGACGTAGCCGATATCGCATGGAATCGCCGATCATCGCGTTTACTTCCGCGGACTCGGCGTGGAGGGTTCGAAGCGAATTTGCAACGACAACTTGCACTCGGCACGGATAGTTTTTCGGAATGGTGAGAATCTTACTGTGCTTTTCTACTGCGGACCGTCAGAAACTTCGAACTTTTACATACCGCCGGAACAAATATTCGGATTTATCACACGATCCGGATCGCGATAGGCAGCTGAAGCAGGTACAGTGGTGGCCAGTCAAGGCCGATGCGAAAATGAAACAAGATAGCTGTAATAGACAAACACATGTTTCTGTCAGCTTTTTTTACTACGAATAAACATGCACAAACAACCGCTCTTGTCTTGAAACGGCAATGCGGAAGATTAATCGGAGTTTACGGATCAGTCGAACTTACATAAGGTACGAGTCAAGTCAATGGGTATATCAGGGTGAATTTGTTTCCGGGCCTAATGGATACCTAGCGCAAAGAACCTCAAAGACAAGTCCGAATCACTGGCACTGACTCCACCCTGGATCAAATTTGAACTTCGGAGCGTGGTAATGTCACCGCAGCGGTGACAATGCACAGTCGAAAATTTGAAGGGATAACGGTTAATAGTATTGACTGCTGAAACAGCTTCAGTCACCGTTACATTGACCCTGGATGTCGGGATGGAGATTGACTGGCGGGAGTCACTGCCTCGCCGGAATTAAGTACAACAGAGAAATACCGAGCCCGCATCCCGTTGCTGCAGGTGTAGGTTGATTGGTGGACAAGGCTGCCGATCTGAACGGACGTAGATCGCATCGTGCACATCCGCACATCCGTTTCTCACTGCGGACCACGTTTGCCACCCGGTTCCGCGCTACCGACATCTCCGACGGGGCAAAAGCTTTGAGGGAGAGACATTGTCGATGTTATGGAAAGGAATATTGGGTGTCAGACTACACAAAAGATCTGGCATTTCCGACATTATACCTCAGGGTCGTGAACACTGGCGCAACGTGCGAGTCCCGGTAGGAGCCAGTGTTACTCGTAGTGACTGACTCGGAGGCGTATCTCTCTCGATAGCCTTTACCGACAATTCCGTTATTGCTATTCATCAACTTGCGACGAGGGTACACATCAGTGGGATTCAGATCTACAACTTCTTAAGGAACGAACTGATGCACATCATCATTGTACGGCAGTGGCGCGCGGACTTGATTACTTGAAAGCATTCGAATCCAAGTCGACTCGGTCTGCTTTTCATCGGGATTTTACTTGCCGGTGCTTGTACATACAAGTTTGTACAAGCTTGAACAAGCCTCAAAAGAATGCCAGATCGCCAGACCGCAGGCTATGTCGAAAATACCACAAGACCTCCAAAAAAAAAACCCCCCTATTCTATTGGCATCTAGGCATCATTTCTACGATTTTTTTTTTTCTTTTCATGCAGGACAAAAAAGTCAAGCAAGACGTCCCAGATCACCAGTGTTTTGGCATGTTGCTGAGGTGCCAGAAGCACGCGGCAACGCAATTCTCTTATCGAGGATAGGTGCGGCATACTGCCGACAAGATACGGGCCGTCGGCGAAGGGATGGTTCTTGGTGAGCATATGCAAAATTGAATCAATGTAAAATTAAAAGTTCGGGACGAGTTAAACGACGTCACACAACAAAGCACAGTAACGTGACATGGACGTGAACTTTAAGCGGAGCCTGAAATTGAAGTCGCCTTTGATTCCCTCAGCACGATCTTGGGGAGATCGTGCAACCGTGCTCTACCAGAGCCCCCCCACCCCCCTGAGCTCGTTAATCCCTTGAAAGCTCTATGCAGAGGCGCGACATCCGAAACGTTCCGCGGATACCCTTCTCGCCCGTCAGTCTCACGCCGGCGATCTCTACCCTCGCGCCCTTGGCGAGGTTGCGCCTTGGTGGCATTCTGGCCACTCCCCCGCGTCGCTTACACCGACAAGAACTCTCCCTGCAGACTGCTTGGAGCTTTGTGACCCTGCAGCCAAGATATTCTTCTCGAGTCTAGGCGGTCTTGCATGCTATGCTCATTAACGCCGTGACTTCGTTGGCGTGTCTCAGACAACAGTCTCAGGGTCAAAAAATGCAATGAATCAGTGTCTGAGATGTGGCCGCGCTCGAAACAAAGCAAGCTAGGCGAAGCGGACGTTTTTGAAGTTTAATTGAGCTCGAACAATCTAGATTCGTGCCTGCTACATATGGTAGCGGACCAACTCGTGACAGTTTGGTCCGATTTGGAAATTGTACTAGCAATTCTGATTGATTTTCGATTGGGGTGTAAGTGTGTAAGTCTTTGAGATCCTCGGGCCAAACTTTAAATTCAAAAATATTATTTTCTCACTGAGATTTGGCGTTTGATCTCGGCTGGTGCTTCGGGTGTGCCGCGCCTTGGTCTCCCGCCGTCCCTCCTCGCTCGCCAGCGTGCCGGGGCTCACAATCCATCATGACACCAAATGTGGGCCTCTTACCAGATCTCCAAGACCGCAAGGGAGCTGGAAAACATATCATTGTGCCTATTGGGTTCCGGCGATTCGGGATGCCGGTCCATAGCATCCAGATCTAGACACGAACTTGGTCTTCGTGCCAGGCCTCCGAACGTTCGTTCCTTAATATTCTCCACCGTGCCTCTTCTCTACTTCCTCCGACCAACAAGCAACTAGTCATCTTGTATTGCCGTCCCAGTGCATCGACACCAACGCCGCCACTGCCGACAATATTATGAGCGCTAGTCTGTTCCGCATCCAATCAGTTCTAATGGAATATTATCAACAGGGCGACTCGGGATACTGTCTGGCTTGCTAACTACCGATGCTAGATTCCTCTGTCATTCATCCCCCTGTACCATACACCATCGCATGTCGTTTCTTCTGATATTCATCTCATTTCCGGCACGAAATTGTTTCTTTTGTGCGTACTATATCCCCATAGGTATCCGTCAATATGAATACTGACTCGAAGGCAGTTGATTGCGTACTCGAAACTCGCCATCATTGTTCAATGTGATCTGTATGTCGGTCCGAGAATCACGGGTCAACCCGTGAGGAAGTTGTCGTTGAAACTAAACACGCCGAGCGCGTCCATTCGACCTGTTTGAAGGGTTAGTGGGTGCCCGATACGCCGCAATGCAATGCAACTGGCCTCGTCAGCCTCGCACGGGTTCGAACCACCCGGACTCGCGTCAAGGACGACAAAGCGACGATAGCAATCGGCAATTACTGGCTGGATCTGGATGCGCCTCAAATCCATCAAAATATCGTTCCTGACAAGAGTGGCCCACTCAGGCCGGCGGGAAGTCGGATACAGGTTGTCGAACAATGCGGTACAATGTTCAAGTATTTGCTGCGTGCCGCGAGGTCTGTCAACCCAGTGGTCATGTACCCATTTCTTGATGTCACTTTACAGTCAGAGGGGGTGCATTCAGCATTGCAACCATGCCGTCCTCCGCGGCTTGTAGGATGCGTTGGAATGCTAGCGGAAATGGTCCCCTGCGCGGGTCAAGAAGCCGTCAAGAATTGGACTGGAGTGTGTCACCTGTAGCTATCAACATATTCGACTTCCTTGCAAACTCTAACCGCCATACCGAGCACTTGGGGAAGCAAGTAGCAAGCCCAGAGAGGGTGGGCCTGGATGTTTCGGATTGCCTTCAAGACTCCCCACGGGTCGATGATCAACGCCTCTGGCGTGAACGTGACAACACCGCCTGCGTCTGCACGTCAACGCGGGTGCTAGTTGAGAAAGGAAACGTGGCTTACCAAGAGGATAGATTTCGCGGAAACCCCACAAGTTTCGGGGACCTTTTCGTCAGTCCCATATGTGCAAAACCGAGTATGAGGACGGAGGCGGCGTTGCGACAGATGCGGGAGGATGTGTATATTCTTGATGGCTCCAACGTGTATGAAGATGATATCGGCCGCCTGCTCTTGGGCCGAAACAACGCCAGCCTCTGACTTCTTCAAAACTTGGAGGAGGTGCTTGGTGTCCAGGTCACAAACCCGGGCATCACCTTCGCAGCCTCGATACCACACGATCGACGGGTGCTTGAACGTGAGGTCGTGCATATCTTTCGGTAATTTCATTAACCGCAGGCCGATGTGGTAAGCCCGTTCCAGTCGAAGGGATGTACTCCATGATTTGGGCGAAAGCAAAACACGTTCCATTTTTTCCTCGAAGCGGTTGAAATGGCGTCGGTAGTGAAGTCGAGGTTCTGTCGGCGGTGAGCTCCAGAACAGGAGCACAGCCACCAAGCCCCAGGGGTGTGTAGGTCGACCGGGACTTTCATGCGCCTCAGCAGGGTCTCCATCGTGTGTGGGAAGAAGAGGAGATACCCGACCACCTCGCCGTCGAACATGGCAGGTAGAAGTAGCACCTGGATCGGGTTGTGTTTTGGGCCTGGTGTCGTAGGATGGGAACTGCTTACCTGCTTCTTTTTGGTCATATATTCCATCACTGTAGTGAGAGCTGCACCATCAGAATCTTTGGGAACCAGTCGCCCGAATTGGTGAGCGGGTTTGCAACCCGGCAGGAACAGAAGGATATCCATGACGTCGTAGAATTTAGTAAATTGCAAGGGTTCCCGTGACAGAACAAATGCGCCGAATCGCAGTGTTTTACCTTCAGGTTCCGTGCAATCCTTGAGCATTGCATTTTCGCAGACTATTCTGGGTTTACGCTGCTTATCACTTTGATCGTAACACATCCACTCCAGGTCCATTTTCGGCTGCGTAAAAAATGTTTGATTGACATAAATACGAAGGACGAGGGGATAATATTTACATCAGTGGGACAGGGGCATGCAGAGGTTGCGACGGCCTATAATCGTTTACTGGTTGTCTGTGAACACACATCAAAAGCCACTCCTTCTTTGAATAAAGGATTGACACATTTACCTTACGTGCTCAAGTCTGGAAAATGATGTCAGAGCTCTGCCGTCGCGTATATGCAGAGGGAGACTTACGGTATCGTTTGTAAAAACTGATCCACCTCGTCCATGAGCGATTCCGCTCTGGACGCAGAGTCGTCCTCGAAGTCGTATTGGCCAACATAACTATCCACGACGGGTCGAAGACTGCATAAAAGGGTAAGTTTCCGAGCGCCGCCAAAATAATTGCGATTACCCAGAGTAAGGGTCGTCCCCAGGATCATAAAAGCCGCTGGAGAATCCTGGCTGATCGTCGAAGTCGCCAATATCTTCGTTTCCGATCACTTGAGCAAAGGGCGACATCGATGACAACATCGGCCCAATCTCCTCTGTTACATCGACGTCGACGTTCATGCTAGTGCTATTATCGGGCACAAGAGTAGGACCGGGATTTACTTGCATGGGGTCGTTGGCGACCGAGGACGCTCCAGGCGGAGCTTCGGCGGTGGCAGGTTGCACGGAGCATGGAGCCGGGGATGCTCTCGGGATGCCGGGCGCCACCGATGCCTTGGCGAGGCGCGACTTCGTGGCTAACTTGCTGCCCGGGCTGACGGAAGCCGGGTCGTAGATTTTGATGCCTCGAGAGGCACTGATGCCCGCAGTGCGCGACCGAGGGGGCGTCGGCGGGGGCGAGGGCGGAGATTCGGTGAAAAGGGAGTTTGGACTTCCTGGAGGGGAAGCATGTCCGGGAGAGGGCGGGGGTGACACCTCTTTTGGCTAAGAGAGAATCAGGTTGATGGAGAGTCATGGCATCTTGATGATACACACTGGTGTCGAAAGAGGAATAGGTGGAATCCGGATCTTGAAGCCCGTTTTACTTGAGTTCGCACTAATTGCAATTGGCACGTCATCGTCGGACGTGCCATCCAGTTGTTGCGCCTTGGCGCACTGTCCCGTATTCTAAGATATAGGGAATGAATTGTTAGTGGCGCAAAGTTACCTTGCGGGCGTGTTCTCCTTTGGGACGAGCTGAGGGAGACGCGGTCGACTTGGACTGGCTCCCCTTCTGCTCAAGCATTCATTGACGTGAACGCTATAGAATGATCTTGGGCGATCACGCACTCTGGACTTTTTGGGATTCTTGTTTTGTTCATCTACCTCTGAGCGAGATGTCGTTGTCGCAAAGTACAGTTTCTCTTTCACTGCGGAGAACAACATCAGTTATCGGCGACGTTTGTAAGAACCACGACTTACTTATCCAATCCGAGCGAGCTTCAACGATGAAACCACTTTGGTTGGTCATAAAACTCTCGACTCCGATGTCTTCCCAAAAACTTTTGACCAATCGGACACATGCCTGCAAATTTCCAACAGGCTCCCACCTAATCAGCACGTCAGCATATATTCTGCTACTTAGAATCAAGGGACACATACGAGTTGTCTTCATCATCCCACCCGGCCCACTAAACAATATCAGAGTCAGTCGCCATTAGAACAAATACTAAGTCCCTCTACTTTGACAAAATATTCCTGATAGAAAATGTTGAATGTAGTCTATCATCTAAGCGCATTTGACTTACCCAGCCCGGATCAAGAGGGTCCTCCCAGTCTGGCAGATGCGGTGAATCCGTTCTGCGAGCTTTTGTGATCACCTCTGAAGGAGTGGTGATGTGATTGAAGCGAACTTTCAACTCAAGGCTCACCTACGAACCACTCCTCGCGCTTTCGTTTGCTGGAAGACATATGTGGGCTCGGATGGGGAGAAAGAGACAAGTACAAATTCAGGGCCATTGATTCTGGACTGCCTGCATAACCTTAATAGGTCTTGTAATTCTGAGAATGGGTCGGACTATTTTGGGATCGCTGCCGGTTCGCTGAACGATTTGGACTGCGGATGTTCGAGAAGATACAAATGCAATATTTCATTGAAAAATAGACAGACATGCATATGATGTTCATAGGACGGAGGAACTTCGAAAGAGACGGACTGGAACACGGACGGCGATATCGAGAGATGACCGTGGCCGTAAGTACCTTAATGAGCGAAACAAGGGACAAACAAGGTCAAGCATTGTCTTTGCAAAGCGACCCAGTCTCCGAATCCCCCACCATCTTCCCCTCATTTCACGACCAAGCCATTCATGTCAGCCCTAGACAAAGCAGACGCCCTCATCGAGGCCAATTCGCGGACGCTGGCGCCCGCTGCAGTTTACTCCCAGATACTTCTTATGAGTGTTGTGTCGGTGCGTCCCAGACTCTTGCGAGCCGGGCCCCACTCACTGTTCTCGGCCTCCAGCTCGCTACCATTGTTGCTTTCAACCTATTACGGCCCAAGAACAAGGTAATTGCATACATCAGCGTCCTTCACCGCATCAATAACTGCGAACCAGGTCATCTACGAACCCAAAGTCAAGTATCACACTGGCGACACGAAACGGCCCCCACGGATAGACGACTCTCTATGCGGGTGGCTTCCGCCACTCATACATACGAAAGAGCCCGAACTCGTCGACAAAGTTGGCCTTGATGCCGCCACTTTCCTTCGCTTCGGTCGTCTCATGCGGTGGCTATTCACCGGCATCGCTGTTCTTTCGTGCGGAGTCCTTCTCCCTATCAACGCCGTGTACAATCTCAAGAACGTCAAGACTAAGGATCGAAATGTCCTCAGCATGCTAACGATTCGCGACGTTTCTGGCAACATACTCTTTGTCCATGTCGCCGTCACATACCTCATCACTTTCCTCATCATATTTTGCGTCCATGTGAATTGGAGCCAGATGGTGCGCCTACGCAGAGCCTGGTTCCGCTCCCCCGAGTATCTCGAGGCTTTCTACGCTCGAACGCTTACGGTCCTACACGTACCCAAGTCCAATCAGAGCGACGCAGGTATTAAGGGTATATTCGACTCCGTCAAGGTCCCCTACCCAACGACGAGCGTGCACATTGGCCGCAAAGTCGGCAAACTACCCGAGCTTATCGACTACCATAACGAGACCGTTCGAGAGCTCGAAACCTATCTCGTCAAATATCTCCGAGGAGGTAAAATCGGGAAAAGCCGGCCTACAGTGCGAATTGGTGGTTCGTGTGGATGTGGAGGCACGAAAAAAGACGCCATTGAGTACTACACGTGGGTGGCCGTGTCCCTGAGTGATGATGGCTTGGCTGATTTATTGTAGCGAGAAATTAAAGCGTACAGAAGCGGCCATTGAGGACTACCGCGTCCATTTCCATGAGCATAAACCGGAAAATTATGGCTTTGCAAGCATGGCTGCCGTTCCCTACGCCCACGTCGTCGCCAAGATCCTCGCCAACAAACATCCGAAGGGAACAGACATATCTTTGGCCCCGAATCCCAAGGACATAATCTGGGAAAACATGAACAAGTCGGACGCCGAAATTGCGCGCAAACGGATGATGGGTTTCATATGGCTTGCGGTCGTCTGTTTCTTCAACACCGTTCCTCTGTTCGTCATATCCATTCTGGCGAACTTGTCCTCTGTATGTCGTATGCTACCCAATTTCAACGCTCCAGCGCTCAAACGATTCATATTTCCAGTTGACGGCTTATGTGCACTTCCTTGAGACCTGGCAGGAAAAATCATTCATAAGTTTCTCCATTGTGTCTGGTGTACTTCCGCCCGCCGTTTCTGGTATATTTGGCTTTTTCCTTCCTATTATTATGCGTCGGCTCGCAGAGGTGCGTTGTTCGGATGTGCTTTCTTTGCGGCCAAATACTGATCCGTTTTGCAGTACATGGGCGCACTGACCAATTCTAAGCTTGATCGTACGGTCGTCGCGCGATACTTCACGTTCCTGGTCATCAGCCAGCTTGTCATCTTCACACTCATTGGTGTCATCTTCCGTGCGTGTGCATTGTGACTTCCTTTTCCGTGGTGTTCAACTGTTTACAGAGTCGGTGGAGCAAATCGTTCTTCAAATCGGCAAAAAGAGTTTCAAGGAGATTATCGACAACCTTGACAGTACGTCAATTATCAATTATATCTGTTCTCTACTCAATCTGTCCTCCAGCCCTGCCCAGCGTGATCAACGCTACTTACATCAACCAATCGTCATACTGGCTGACCTTCTTCCCGTATGTCACTCCTTTGACTAACATATAACGCCCAACTGACCCGTTTCAGTCTGCGAGGATTTCTGGTGGTCTTTGATCTAGCTCAGATTGTTAATCTGCTTTGGCTGTCGTTTAAGACTCGGTATCCGCTTCGCATTCCCTTGTGGTGCTAAAACTCAAGTTTCTTATTAGGGTGTTCGGCCGGACGCCTCGGGATATAAGAGAATGGACACAACCTCCGGAGTTTCAGTACGCTATCTATTAGTCAGTCTTTACTGCTCCGGATCCATATGCGCTGCTGATACCAATATTTTCATTCAGTTCCAACTTGGTGGGCTCCACTTGGATATGGTTTTTTGCGTTGTGTGATGGAGGTCTTTTAGCTCTTCATGGGAGCCGTAGGCCTAGTCTTTGCACCACTGGCACCACTTGTGGCCCTGGCGGCCGCTGTGGTGTTTTGGATGAGCTCTGTCGTGCAAAAGTACCAAGTAGGTTCATCTCAACAGTTCTTGAACGCGAGCCTCATTGGAACAACAGCTTATGTTCGTGTATGTCTCGAAGGTGGAAAGTGGTGGAGTAAGTCCCTGTCCATCTTCGAAGGTCAATCCTGACCTGGCTCCAGCGGTTATGGAACGTTGTCGTCAACAGGCTCCTGTTCACTGTCGTACTGATGCAACTGCTTATGACACTGAGTTTGTGCTCTTTATTGTTCAACCATGCCCACTCAATTGATACTCTGTTTTCGCTAGCCATCGGTCTCCAGTACGGCTTCAAATCCTTCACTTGGGTCGCAACATTACCCCCGATCTTGATTGTCGCTGTATTCAAAATCTACGTCAATCGAGTCTTTGACTCAGCCTTCCGGTATTACATTCCGACAGAAGAGGAGCTCCGCGTCGCCAAGGTTCACTCCGAGCGCGCTGATGCCCGGTCCAACAAGCTTGAAAAGCGATTTGGACACCCGGCACTGCATGCGGATCTCTTCACTCCCATGTTGCATGCCAAGATGATGCCACTTCTGGGTGAAGTATACAGAGGTAAGATTGGACGTGATCACGCAAAGTTGGGTGAATACGGTGGGCAGAAAATGGAGGCCCAGGTTGTGCAGGGCATCAAGATTGCTGCTATCGATCAGGTATGAACCACTCTTCTGCACCTCCGTCGCTTGTTATTTACGGTTCGCTCTCAGCGCGACCTGGAGTACGATCCTGCCCTTTATCGACGAAACTGGGCGGACGACTGGGACGCTCAATCGATGGCGTCTACCACCGTTTTCGGGGATAGCAGCGTATCTCTCCATCCAGCCAAGTCGCAATATTATGCCAGCGACGCCACACTACCGCGGCTTCAGGGCTATGAGAATTACCTCACGAGTGGCCCCAACAGTGCTGCACCCAGCCAGGACATCGAATTGTCGCGACTTGACTCGATGAACGAGCCTCTTCTCAGCCCACGGTCGGTTTACTACCAAAACCAGGGTGGAATGTCGCAAGCGTCGATCTCGACACCACCATCAATGTATCAAGAACCGATGGTGGTTGGTGGGCGGGAGGCACCAGTGCACCGGCCTCAACACGGGAGCTACGGCTCAACTCCGATTTACGACAGTCCCGCGCCGCGGTATCAGGATTTGAATGCTGGTGGTTATGCTCAGGGCATTCCTCAGCAATACCCCCCACAACAGCAGTATCAGCATCAGCAGCAGTTCTCTCAATTCTCGCAGCGGGGCGGCACTCCTAATCCGCAGCAGCAGCAGCGGAGCATGACTCCCACCCTCCAGCAGCAAAGAACTATGACTCCCAATCCTCAGCAGCAAGGAAGCATGACCCCCACTCCCCAGCAGCAGTGGAACAATGCTCCCCGCCCCCAGCAGAGAACCAACACTCCTGATCCGAACAACATGGCTGGCCGTGGTGTATACAGAGGCTAGAGATCTTGCATTGTCCCCATGTTGTCTCCAGCTTCCACTTCTCGCATCGCCATCAATCTATTATATACATTTGTTACAGCTTTCGGCAATTTAAATGGACCGTATATACCAGTGCTGTACATGTTGGTTGAATCCACGAACACTTCTAATACACTTGAAACCCAAGTAATGAACGCAGAGGGGCGGAGATGATATGTGGATGTCATTATTCGCCCATCAATGCATTGAGGGCGCGGACGACAACGCCGATAGCCTGCCGCACAGTCTCCTGGTCGCTTTCCCGCACTCGCTTCATCAATCGCCCTTCGAATTTGTCGGGGTGGAAACGCAAGAAGGTCTCCCGCAGCTTGTCCTTCCGGTCTTTCTTGTCCTTTTCCGCGATCGAAGACGTCCCAGAAGTAGGAGGAACGAGGAAACTAGCTATAGCATCTGCAGTGAGGTCTTCTAGTAAAATAGTTAGGGGTGGGTTGCTCTTGGAGGTGGCCTTTTTGTCGGCTTTTTGGCGATGAGCAGACACAATTGGCCAAGGAATATCGTTAAAGCTCAATAGACTCTGCCTGCTGTCATCGTCGGAAGGGGAAGCAAGGAGTGCCTTCCATCGCAAGTGGTACTCTTCACGGGCATAATCAGACCGTCGAATTTCCTTCTCCAATTTCTTTCGCCTTCGTTCCTCTTCCGCAAGCTTGGCGAGTCGTGCAATCTCAGCCTTAAGAGCTTTTTCCTGGGCGCGCCGAGCATCCCGCAGTGCTTTCTTCTGCTGTTGTTCCTCGTATTCTCGGACATGCGTTTTTCTACACCAGTTTGAGCATTTGAGTGAAGAGCGGAACGTAAGACGCACCTATACATACCCGCCCTGATCCACTCGACATATTCTTCGTCATCCATACGCCTGGGATCCAGCTTCGAAATATCTTCGTCGCCAGCAAGGTATTCCGCATCGTAATAACGCCCCTTCCATCGACCAGGAACATGGGCATACTGGTTCATCCGAGTCTCTAATGAATCCAGTCTGTCGTCATCCTCAAATGCTTCAGCCATCTTTTGTCGAAATCGCACTTCCTCTATTTCCGCTCGAATAGCTTCATAGTCAGGTTTGTATCGAGAGCCGAATGTCTCCGGAGAGATGGGCTCAGAGGAAGTCCCGGCTCAGGTTGTGGTGGGTGGGGACCGTACGTCTCCACATCAGAGTCGCTGGAGTCCCATTTGCGAGACGTCTCGGCGCTGCGGTGACCTGGATAGGCTTCGGCTTTGCGCCGCTTAGATTCGCGTTTCCTTCTTTTGTGGACGCTGTGTTCCGCTTCTTCCTGTGGTGTGCGCTTCAGATGGAGTTTAGGCATGGACGTTTAGTGGATGTCCTGAGTTTGTCGCTGGCTATGCATCCAAGCAGAGGTAAACGCGCTTGCATACCAGTGTATTTATTACTAATACTATTGTATCGCAAGCAATAGCTATGGGAATGGTTTTGAGCTGGATCTAGATATGTTCATGATATTCCTGGCTGTGAATACCAGCGAAACCCTAGTTCCCATCTCGATCGCACTCTTTGCCTGCTGGAAGAACACTCGGAAATTCATCTCCCCTCTATCAGATGAAGGCGGACGCTCTTTATGCACATGACCCGTGTTCCGCGAAATGTTGCTTTTAACATGTCCTCCTAAATTGGTCTTTGCCATTTGCATGCTGTTTCTCTCGGTATATTGCTCAACATTCTTCCTTGTCCGGTACGTAGATTGTGCCAGTGGGTCCAGGTCTCAGTAGTAGTGTTAGAGAGAAAGATCCCATAGGCAAAAGGATCCGCCGATGCAGACACAATCGCGACAGCGAGACCTATATGTCGTGCTTACCCGGGATACCTTTGACTTATTTTCTATTATTGGAATACATGTTCTGAAAGATTCTTTGAGGTTGTTACTCTTGTGTTATTTACAGGTTATTCAAGCCCGGGAGAGCCTGAGAGCTTCCCGATCTCAGCCGCTTCTAGGGCTTGAGCGCCTTGTACTCCGCTTCCACCACTCTTGACCGTTCGGATCGCTCTTGTTGGGTAGGTATAGTCTGTGGGAAGTGCGCAGGGAAATCAACTGGATGTGCATAGATGATGAATAGCGCCCACCTGGCTGAGCTCGCCAGTGACGGCGGAGATTTGGCCAAAAACATCACCTAAGGGAGGGATCAGACTGAGACGCAACTCGGGTACGCATCAACTCACCGTCAACGTTCACGTCGACACTGTCACTGTTCTCCTCAGGATCCGAATCTGTTGTACTCAAGTCCAGGTCCAGGTTTTCATGTTCTCTGAAGAGGTCCTGCAGCATGCGTTCGTGGGCGATTGGCGTTTCGCGTCGTGTCTCCGCAATCTTCCGGTGCCACTGCAGTCGGTTGCTGGCTAACGACCATATACGTCGATCCAATGCTTCGTCAAACGGCTCAGCATCTTCCAAATGTCAATCGAAACATAAGAACACAGGTCAAAGAAATGCAGACCTTGTTCGTGAGGTTGAGAGAGTCAAAATCGCGTCCGTTGATGCGAATGTTGTGCTGAGCAATTTTGAAGGTATTTTCGATATACTGGCGAAAAGATGATGAGGGAACGCGTGTTTGCGAGCCTAATCAAAGACCTGTTGAGAGTTGCGTAACATGGCATTCCTCCGGTTGGCTGGTAGGCTGTTTTGTCGCGCGTATTCGTCGACTTTGGTCTCGATGGCTTTTGTAAATTCTGACTTTATTCGAAGCCATATGTGCATGGAACTGATGGAAATTCGTGGTAGCTCTTCGTGGGCATCCATTCCAGTCGATTGCGGGCAGAGAATAGTGGTACAAGACAAATCCTACAAGTGTTTGAACTTAGTGAGATAGAAGCCGACACGATCACGTGCGCGAATGTCAAACTCGCTTCTGAGTCAAACGTTGGTAGGCGCCCCAGCTTCCTTTGGTTTCAGTATTTCTGACCGCACAGAAAAATACAGTTCACAGCAAGATCGTACGTATATTCCTTTCTGCCGCTTCGAAATTGAACAACTCCGAGTCGCCATATACCTGACTTTTAAGACAGGGAACTACCCAACCTAGAAAAGAGTCCAAAAAACAGAAACGGGAATAATTAGCCTCGGCTACTTTTATTTATAAAGATGACGTGGGAGTTGCAGGGGAGGAGAGATATGGTATAGTGAATGCCGCGATCAAGACCAGCACCGCGAGCGCCAGAGCTGTTGCATACGACTCTCGGTTCGCTTGGACAATTACAGGTTGTGGCGGCAGGCGCTTTTGAGGGGTGCGGACGTAGGAGGGGAAAGACGGGAAGAGCTGGACGTACCCGATTGACTTGAAGCCGTGAATGCTGTGGCGAATGAGTAACCAACGGGTGATGGAGCAAAAAAAAGGATGCAGCTCACTAATAGCCTTCAAGATTGCGTTTAATCTCATCTTCCATGCCTGTAGGTACTCCGGCCAAGTTGAAAGTCACAGTAGTGGAATCGGATCCCTGGGCAATGGTCGTGGTCAGTGTAGCAAAATGGCCTGCCATCCACGTGTCAGAAATAATCGGATGTGCAACATTCAGACGTGAGTGTACCTTCCGGCCATGTTGGACTCTGCAAAGCCCAGGTCTGCACAATTTCAGAGGGTGGTGTGAGGGACACATATTTCCCCTTCACACCACCGCCGAAGAGAACGTAATCGGTGTCGGCCTTTGCTTCCGACTGGGAAATTCCGGCTGAGTGAACAGTGTACTACGCGGACAAAGTAGACCAACCTTGGCCGCAGCGCGTGTCCACATAGGGATCCTCTTCTGATCCGTGAGAAGTCCAAAGAGATCGTCCGCAGCAGCCATGAAGGACCCTTCAACGGTAATTTTGGTGGTGTTGATGTTACTCTTCTTCTCCACCTTGGGAGCCGGTGGAGAAGCCGCGGCAGCATTGTTTCCTCCAGAAGTCGAGGCCGCAGGAGCAGGAGTGCCGGAACGGCTGGGGTCACCGCTGACAGTGAGATCCTTTCCATGGGTGTCAACAAGCACGACCGTGAATTCAGCGAATTTCGCCTCAAGAGCTGCGGGGATGCGCGATTTTGCCAAGGAGAATAGTGAATCTACCGCTGGGGATGAGGACGTGGCAAGAGACCATTGGTACTAGACCAGGAGTCAGATGGCATATGATAGTTTGTGGATCGACATACGACGTAGTCGGACAAGCCATCGAGAGTGATTTCGTGGGAGACCTCGGGGATAGTCAGCGTCCCTTTGACTTCCGTTCCATCCGTGGCTGTTCCCGACCACGCACAGACGACTTTGCAATCATATATAGTGATTAATCTAGCCGAGAGTCAGTTCTATACAATTCTTCGCAAGGTTGCGGGGACGCACTTGGATTTCCTCTGACCCAGCTCAATGTCACCTTCGACCTCTGTGACACTAGATATCGCGACGACCTCGCCTTCCTTGTCGCCGCTATGGTAATAGTGGTTAATTCGCGCTCAAACCACTCTTTGCCCCATCGCGTCACGTTCTTGTTCTTCCAGTGCCAGTTGGCGGTGGAGGCCGGAAGAGGAGCAGGCTGGGCCATTGTTACGACGCGAGATTCGTGAAGAGAGAAAGTAAAACGTCTAGGTAAAAGGTCTAACGCAGAACGATGACAAACAGGGAACAAATATCATTTCGTTCTAGCACATTCTACAAGTTTCTTCACGCTCCTCCGACATGTCCCTACGAATGCTGTACAGCGTAATGATATTATACATAAGGTTCCCAAAGTGCACAAGTACAAGATGCCGCGTCCAGGTCTTTCATTCCGCCGAATACGAGGGATTAGGGAAAGGCATCTGAAACGGCAGCACAAACCGAGGCGATGCTGGAACCAGCCATCCAAGAGAACGCGCCTCAAGGCGCGTCGAGCGCCCCGTCACTGACCGCTGAGGGAGAATATAATGGGACGAATTCTGGCATTAGGCTTTCACCTTTCCTTTCTTCACCACCTTGATGCCCAACGTCTTCTTGCCATCTACCTTCGTCTTCTTCACCGCATGTATGGCGCTGGCCTTTGACGATATAAGAGATCGCGCCGAGTCAGGCAACAAACTGTGCAGTGAGGGCTCCATGTCGTCGGCCTTCCGCTTCACCGTCACCAGAGTCGGAGCTGGCGCATCCGGCGCCTCCCCATCGGTTGCTTGGGATGCAGAGTTGGCCGGCATCGTCACCTGGCAAAAACCTCCCGAACCAGCTTCTCGTCCTCTTCCTCGATTCGTTTCCTCTCAATGTCCTCCTCGTTCTCCAACTCCTCGATTCCTATCCGTGCCAAGAGGTCGACTGAGGAGTTGCCAACTCTCTCATTCCGCGCATTCCGTGCCCGTATATCTTGTAATGCATCCAAGACGTCCATCTCACGCTTGGAATCGGTCGTTCGGTTTTCAAGCACTTTCATCGGGTTGTTCTCTTCTTCTTCCAGCTTCGCCAGCCGATCCACCTCTTCAACTTCTCTTTCTTCTCTCCATGGCTCGAAATTCCTCGAGGCACCATGCTCGGCTGTATAGTCGGTGTTCTTGGGGTCAGTTTTGAAGGTAATCTCAGCAGAACACAGTGTGCTATTTGAACGTTGAGTCTAAACTTACAGACGATTGACAAACAAACGAACCATTTGATGTAGAATCGGAAGATCTTAATACCGTAGTAGTCTTCCCCGTCGACCGTCTCCTTACGGGCGTTGAATTTCTTGCCCTTGTAGATGTATTCTCCGCAAGTGTTACATCGCCTGGAGGTCAAAATTAGCAGGGTGTTGACAAGCGTAACAAGCATACGTACATGGAGAAAGGAGCCATAAGTCGAACGACTTGTTGCGAGTTCTTGGGTCCCCTCCTTCTTGGGATAAGATCGGGGTCGAAATCCGGGGGAAAGTACTTGTTGAGAACTGAGATCTACATAAGAGCATGCAGATTTTATGAGGGAGATTGGACGTGCCTTTGCGCTCAGCCATGGTGAGATGCGAAGGTGGTGATGGTTGAGAGTCACTTCTTGGTCACTTTTGTGTTGAGCGGCGTCTTGCGAAATAAGCACGGGTAATCGGGTTGATCGGGCCGGTTATTTGGCGCATGCCACTTTTTCCATTGCCTGGTTGGCAAACGTCGGTATTACGCCCAACACGATTAGGCCGTATTTTGGGTATGCCACGGCCCAACCGGTCACACGAGAGGAGCCAAACGGGATGGGGCCCATACGTACCGACCGTTACGCCGTATTCACGGTAACTTGGCAGGCTGTAGACCTACGCAAATCGTGCCCAGTGGACTACATAGATGAATGCCAGAAACATTCAAATACAATTGTAAAGTATTTTGCAAAAGCTGGATAAGGCGCCTCGTAGAAACAATATTCAACATCATCTCTCGCATTCTGGCTGCCAAAATGGCCGAGTGACATCAGGTCGGCTCGTCGAATGGCGTAGGTGCAGTATCCGGGGTCCAAATATTAATGTTTTGGAGGTTTGTGTCGGAAACTTTGCTTCCGCCTACCTCTCCTTAGGAACGCAATTTACTTGCAGCGGAACACTCAATACCAATTCACCGATCATCGATTCGGTGACACTGTAAGTGTTGTATACTCAATGTCCAATCCATGCTCATGAACACCTCTGAAGAAGGGAGAATTTGAACCATGCGAGGTAGGTACTTAGGAGGATTCCGGCGAGTTCCCTTTGATCATTTTTTTTTCAGAATCTAACAACGGCCAGAAGGAATGAACCAACATCCGAATCACGAGTTCAAGGGAAGCATCGGAATGTACACAAATCCGATCATGATTCCGTTCAGAGAGGGGCACTTGAGGGTCCCGCCTCACTCACAATTTCACCCCCGATCCATAAGACCGCACCTCCATCGCACTTGGACCCCCGCTATCATGAACAACAACCCATTCTACAGGTGCTCGTCTCACCTGAGTCTCTATCTTCTCAGTAGCTCATCTCGATGGACACAGAGAACCCGACTTCGAAACCCTGCAGCTGCACGCAGGGCAATCGCCGGACCCCACCACAAATGCCCGCGCAGTTCCCATCTATCAGTCAACTAGTTTTGTGTTCAACAGCGTCGAGGTGCCTTACTCCATAAATTGACACCTGAATTCATGTTCACTTGGTTGTAGCATGCTATGCAACTCTGCGGGCTGAAGTCTATATTCTCTTGCTCAGCGGAGAACTTTGTGGTTGACGTCCAAACAGGGAAATGGGCAATCTCTACTCCCGTGTCGCCAATCCCACTGTTGTACGTGCAACCCAGCGTGGTTATGGGTGCAAGATTTACTCTGAGTACAGGATGTGTTCGAGAAGCGTATGGCTGCACTGGAGGGCGGTATGGCAGCAGTCGCGACAGCTCTGGGCAAGCCGCTACGTCCTTGACCATCACCTCGTTGGCATCTGTTGGAGACAACATTGTCGCGTCGTCAGTCAGTCTTTTGGCTCGGCCTTCAAATTTACTGACTGCTTGCAAGGTCCCGGTTATATGGAGGAGTAACGGTCCATGACATTGTCTGGAGTGCCTGACGTGCTAACATCTTTCCTTAGACCTATAATCAGTTCAAGATAATCTTCAAGAAATATGGAATTGATGTAAAATTTGTCACTACCACCGATCTTGCCGACTACGCCGCTGCTATTGACAAAAAAACGAAGGCCATTTACGTCGAGAGTATCTCCAACTCAGACACAGTTCTTGCCGATATTGCTGGCCTGGCCAAGGTGGCTCATGACGCCGGCATTCCCTTGGTTGTTGACAACACTTTGGGGATGGGAGGTTTGTATTCCCATACTTGATTAGCGGTCTTCCTGACCATGGTAAATAGGCTACATGCTCAAGCCAATCTCGCTTGGCGCAGATATTGTCGGTGAGCATTTTCCATTTACCTCTAATGATGATTGACTCACAGTCTTCCAGTCCACAGTGCCACAAAGTGGATCAGCGGCCACGGGACGACTTTGGCCGGTGTCATTATCGACTCAGGCGTGTTTACCTTATGAGCCTGTGTCGTCCTTCTATTAATTCTAATTTCACTACCAGGCCGCTTCGACTGGCGCAAGTCCGACAAGTTCCCCTCCATCACTGGACCTGCCGTCGCGTACGACAATGCACCCCTCGCCGATACGTTCTTCCCAGTCGGGTTTGCCATCCAAGTCCGGATCGAGGTGAGGCCGGAATTACCACCCAATCGCTCAGCTGTGACTCAAGCGCAGTCCCTCCGCGATCTCGGTCCATGCCTCAGCCCGATGTCCGCCTTCCTCGTTCTGCAGGGGTTGAGACTCTTTCTCTCCGTGCACAGCGTCACTGCGAGAACGCGCTTGCTGTGGCAAAGTATGTACCCACGCCCAGCCTGTTGATACCTCTTTGATTGTATGACCCTCAGATTCCTTGAGGCACACCCGCACGTCGTCGAGGTGACGTACCTTGGGCTCCCGTCGCACCAGTCGCACCAGCTTGCGCTGCAGACCATACGTGCTGGTGCGTTTGGAGGGATGTTGACTTTCCGCGTTGAGGGTGGCTTCGAGAAGGTGAAGAAAGTCATCAACAACCTCAAACTCGCCTCGCATCTTGCGAACCTTGGTACGTCTCCTACTACCCCATCCGTCTAGAAGGGTATTTAATGGGGGTATGCAGGCGATGCGAAGACGCTGGTCATCGCTCCCTTTGTTACGATCCAGTCCCAGTTGACCGCGGAAGAACGTAATGCAACTGGAGTTACGGAGGACATGATCCGCGTGAGTCTTTAGACCTGTTCTCCACTAGGTCTCTGTCTTACATCTCTGCAGTACTCTGTCGGCATCGAGAGTGCGGCGGACATTATCGCGGATCTAGAGGAGGCGATGAAGATCGCATATGCTACGTAAATGGCATCCTCGGTGTATAACAAAATGTATCTGTTATCAAGTTGTCGTGATTTACAATGCTTCCGGAAACTGCTGCTCATAAATAGATGGTTATCAGCACAAGCAACAATCAAGATGCGTGTCCCTCATCCGCCTTGTTTGCATCCACCTCCCGCCTCGCCTGCCTGCATCCGCCTTGCCTGTATCCGCCAATTCCTTGTCTTTTCCTTGTTCGACCTGGCCTCATATCTGCGCTTGATCATGCCCGAACTGCGGCCTTCCCCTCTCAGACAAACTGCTCGCCTCTAGCAGCAAACTTACCGGGTATGAATCCCATCGGTCCACGCCGTGGAGTGACTGGAGTCTTTGTTTCTGCTTGACGGCTGGAGTCAATGTTTGCCAACTCGCTGTGCTGGGGCCAGGTCGTCTGGGCTTCCTCTAGTTTCCTCTAGCTTGTTTGCTATTTGGCATCTACCTCAGCGAGCCACTTACTGTGCGTGTCTCCTGCGCCGCCTCCCGTCAATTTTCATCAGTAGTATCTGACATCGACATCGATTCACAGGCGACCGCACACCCACGATCCGTGCAATATTAATGCCCCTCTCTCAGTACCCGTTACGTGTTAGAGGCATCTTATTCTAGGTCCTTGATTAACCAGCCCAGAATCGTCACGGGGGATCTGCCATCCCAATTACATTTACAATCCGAGTGTATTAGAAATGACCTAGGGCCGCATGGAGTGTTCAGCACTGTGTCAGCCTGACAAGACAGTGTCAGAATAATAACTGGAAAACATTCTCTCCAATCCACGGATCACTCTGCCAACCACGGATTCTCGGATACGATGCTCGAAACTCGGTTGATCATACCCCACGAGGATAGATCTACACTGCCATTGACCTCAGTGGTGCTAGTCGTGGGTGAGGTAGGGACTTGGTCATCTATCAATTCGTGTTCAACGGCTGCACGGAACACGGTATTTAGGCGCTTACCTATACTTGCAGCTTCATCCACGTCATCGACAGCCTGCCTGACGACATTCAGAACCTCGGTCAGTTTGCAAGCCGTCCCAAGATTGGTTCGTCGGGCCTCCTCCAAGATATCTCTCAGTAGATCCATCTCTGTAGGGCCGCTGGGTTTATCCAGGGCATCTCGATTTCCACGTGCTGATGACAACTAGACAGACATTGTCAATATGTCGGTTAAATGATCTCAGAGTGACATGGTCGCCTACGAGAGCACTCCGTAGTATCTTGTCGCACTTCCGTGTAAAGACGTGAGCAGCGACCATGTTGTTGATGTAAATGTTATTGGGGAAATGCCTGACTTCTCTCAGCCGTTCATATTGTATCATCGCTCTGAGAATCGAGATGAGCTGATGTCCATGTATAACGAGAAAATATAGCATTACTCGTCAAATCGGGCCAATATTTTTTTTTGATCGGTTGGGAGCATTGATGCGGTCAGAGAGGCGTCGCGCGTAATCTGCATTGCCTGCGCCATGTCGTAGAGCCCTACTCTTAGCTTCTGTCCGACCCATTGTCGCTTATACCAGGCGATAGTCTCTTTCGCGATAGTCGCACCGGCGATTGTGGCGGTCACAGGTTCAGCCATAGGTATATGAAAATATAGAGAACGGCGGTTTCTAGGGATGGAGAGGATGAGCTGGTGGTGTGGAAGGAGACTTGCAGGCTGTTTCTGCTACTTATACGTCTCTACATGCGGAAGAATTCGAAGATGTTATTGTTCGTGTCTTGTTCCAGAAGAAGACACAGCGTAGTACAACGCCGTCAATCCCCTGACGACGGCGTAAGGTGGGAAGCGGTCGAGTTTGCTCTCTCAGAAGACTCTGGGTAATTGTTACCTCCGGCCATCTTTGATGATAGAGCGGGTTTACCGAAAGAGGCAAAGCCGGTTGCCTGGCCTTCAACTATTCCTTGTCCTGCATCCGGAGCAAAGGCGGTCTTATCCGGTCCCATATATCATATGCATATGTCTGTGGTTACTTATAGTTTATGGCCCAGGTCAGACAACATCTTAGAAAGCAAATGGAGTTAACTTAGTCACCGTGACATCAACAATGGACCCACACGTGTCAACAGCCATGGTTGACGACAACCCATCCGCTGGTGAATCCTTTCGGCACATCCTGAGCGATAGCGTTGAATTATTCTGGCTCGACCATTGCGAATGGCTGAAAGAGAAAGGATACCTCCTTCGCCCGAGGTACCAGCCAGGATGGGTCCCTTCCTGGATTGGGACTACCAAGAAACCGTGGGACTGCGAAGATGGCTTGGTGCACGACGTGAGTTACTTTCTTCAATCCATTCAGCTATGAGATGGCGATTTTCATTAGCGAGCTGTCGTAATGGACGCCACGCGCATCTCGGATGGTACCTTCGTAATGCTCAAGTATATAGAAACCAAATTTCATCCGCACGAAATCGAGATCGGTACATGGTTTTCTCAAGAGCCCCAGGCATCTGATCCCGAAAACCACTGTGTACCAATTCTTGAAGTCCTGGATCTTCCAGACATCGCTGATATGCGGATCATCGTTATGCCTATGCTGCGAAACTATGACAAACCTCGTTTCGACACGTTTGGCGAGGTGGTCCAGTTTTTCAGTCAGATACTTAAGGTGAACACATATCCTTTGACTCTCTTATGCGTATTTGCGACCTCATATGACTTTCAGGGCTTGCGATACATGCACCGAAACAATGTCGCACATCGGTAATTATGTTTTCTCCAGTCACCCAAATTATATTTAGTCTTGGTATTTCAAGGGACTGCATGACGTTGAATGTCATGATGGATGGAACCCCGCTTTACCCTATCCCGTATCATCCGGTGGAACAAAACATGAAGCGCGATTTCAGTGGAAGAGTGTCGCATCTCACGCGAACCCAACGCCCCGTCAAATACTATATAACCGACTTTGGCCTTTCCCGAAGATACCCACCTGGTGTTCATGCTCCTCTCGAGTCCATAATAGTGGGTGGCGATAAGAGTGTTCCAGAATTTCGGAAAAACGAAGACGGTGTACTCCCGATGAAGTGTGAT
>JARGXW010001639.1:0-11820 GCA_029204085.1 Mycena sp. CBHHK59/15 | reverse complement strand
CGCCCAAGGTTTGCCCGCCTCCTTTCGACCGCTCGCAGCTTCACCTTTGCCTCGCCAGGCCTTCCGCGCCGAGCGCTCCTCATGGCGCGCCGTGGTGCACCTCAACGTCGTGCGCTCCATCCGCCTCATCATCAACGCCATCGCCGAAGCAGAGGCTTTTATGGCCTCGCCTACGTCCCCCGGCCCTGACGACCCTGTGTACCCGCCCCTCACCCCGGAGCTGCTCACCCTCAAGATGCGCTTGCTGCCCCTCCACCAGGTCGAGGAGGCCCTCGTTGGCAAGCTCACCCCCGGGCTGCCAAGGTGGCTAACCTCTCCCCACTGACGAATTACCGCATTCCACGCGCGGCGGTCCCCAGGAGGTCACCATCAACTCAGCCGTCCCGTGGAAGGGCGCCTTCAGCCGCCTCATGTCTAATGTGCGCAGCAGCGTCGACGGCCCCGAGGTCAACGAGCCGCAGGACTCGCGCGACGCGCGTCAGCTGCTTCACGCGTGCGCAGAGGACATGGTCCGGCTGTGGAACGACCCGATTGTCAAGACCATCCTCCAGGCGCACCGGCTGCGGCTCGAGGACATGGCGGGCTTGTGAGTTGTTTAGGGCTTACTGAGCGCGATTTGGTCTGACGGCGCTCAAGCTTTTTAGATTCTATTGAGCGAGTGACGGCGCTGTCGTATGAGCCGACTGACGGTGCGTGTTGGCACCGCTTGCATACTTCCGCTGATAAACATATTTTCGTGAAGACGATATACTCAAAGCCCGGTTAAAGACTCTAGGTTGGCGTCTGGCTCTCCTTGCGCGCACATGCTGACAGCCGAAAACAAGGTGTCTCTGAGCACCACTTCAACCTGAAGGCCGGTGAGTACCTTTCTCGGTAGAGCTGACAGCGCATTCTCATGGCGCCCTCCCAATAGGAAACATGGTCCCGCAGTCGTGGATCGTCTACGACGTCGGCGGAGCCAGGTCGCTTGTAAGTTTCCCCGCTTCTTGTCATTGTTCCGGTTTCTTACTGCCAAATATAATTTGTTCAGCGAGGTGCGGGGGGACGATCGTCTCTTGTATTTCCACAAACTGAACATCTCCCCAGCGGCATGGGTTCCGTACTTCGACGATATGGATTGTATCATATTCCTCGCCCCACTGAGTTGCTTCGATCAGGTGATCTTGATGTCTTTCGCCTCCGACTCGCATTGACTGTTGGCTTCCAGGTTCTGGCTGAGGATGAAAGCGTCAACAGACTTGTGCGACTACTGTTTCTTGCGTTTTTACTCCCCACTGAAAATTTGGCTCGCAGGAAGACTCCATTCTCCTCTGGAAGGCGATTGTCTCCAGTCCGTTACTCAAGGACACCAGTTTGATTCTCTTCCTGAACAAATGCGATATTCTGAAGGTCACATCTACTCGCCCCTTGTTATCTCGGCCCTATTGTTGATGCCATTCGCAGGCTAAGCTCGCCTCGGGGCAGAGATTCAGCGAATACGTCGTGTCGTACGGTGAGAAGCCAAACGACTTTGAGAACACGTCGCAGTGTGAGTGTTCTTCCCTCCCCCTCTGCGCGCGCTGACGGATGCCCCCCATCGCAGACATGAAGAAGAAGTTCGGTGTGTGCCCGCGTCTCGTAACGCCGCCTACCCTTTGATCCTGACTCGCACGCCACAGCGATGATCGCGAAGCAGCACTCGCCCGAGCCGCGCGGCTTCTACACGTACTTCACGTCCGTCACCGTGCGCACCGTCTCCTTGTTTTTTGTTTGTGGCACGCTGATGATGATTAGGATATGCAATCGACGGCGGACATCCTTGGGAGTGGTACGTTGTTTCTTTCTGCCCGACGCTTGGGATGATGCGGTGTTTATGGCTGATGCGTATAATGCAGTCCGGGACATGCTTGTTCGGCAGAATCTGACCAAGAGTCGGCTTGTCTGAGGGTGCACATATGTATGCATATTTAGGTTGGATCTGCTGGGAATCTGCGACCGATATCATGATCTACATATACGCGTGGTTTATTTCGTCCACGTTGTTTACGCTTGCTTTTCGTGCCTTGACAGTCCTTTCGCTTCGCTTCCTTCTAGTACGCATTCGTACTGACTCCGCCTGACATCGGCAACAGCACATCTTCCCTTATTTTGCCCTGTCATCTTTCGCGTATCGTTCGTTGTCATATACTTATATTCGCCTGGGTGCGACATATATTACGTGTATCTTTTTAGGTCTAGGTGTACTTGTTTAGATCTAGCAGTCGGAATGAATGGCGGTCTGGTTGATAAACAGTTTGAGACTCTCGGCGCACCACCTGGGGTACATGCATATCACGTACATGCCAACACGACTGCGCGGCGGCTCGTAACGGTTCTTGAATCTATATGGACTCGTCGGGTAGCGGAGTCGCGTTGATAGATGAGGATCAGTTAGTATCTCTGCAACCGCGTACCTCGCGCAGATCCAACAATCGCCGTGTCGATGATCACGGACTCGTATGAACTCGGCCACTCGGCCTCGAAACGGCAAGGTTGCCTTGGTACCATGCCTGTAAATCATCACTTCAAAGTTCAATTATAATAAGCCGCAACGCGGTGCGCTGATGTGTCACGTGTCGCGTGAACTCGTCTCAAGTCGCAGACGCCGAAGCTAAGTATTGGACGCGTAGACGCGTATCAACATAATAATCAAATCTGAAACTGTCTGAGACACCACACGGTCAAAGAATTTGGATTGGACTTGGAATACTCAACGTATTGTAGAGATGCACCCCCGCCCGCTTGACGTCGAACGCGGAGCTCGCCGGCGGGCGTTCGGAACGCCCGCCGCGAGCTTGCACCAGCCTTTTGGCTTGCCCGGGCCTGTCGGTGAGGTACGAAGAAATAGCATGTCTCTGTAGCTCCCAGTTGATAGGTACAGTCACAAGAATACTATATTTTATACGCGGGAAAAATATGCCGTACATAAGCTTTCCCGCGAGTTTCGTGGGCCAAATTGACGACCTGCGTGACTCACGTCACGTCTGCGTGACTCTCATTCCTCCAAAGTACCAGCTCTCGCTCCCTGGTCATCTACGAGCTCTAATAGACCGCTAGGCAGCTCTTCACATTATTGGACACGGACAGGTCGAGATTGCACGCTCACTGTCTCAATGTCATCCAACTTTTTTGCCAAGTTTGCCTGTCTCGATGAGCTTGTGCAAGTCATATACCAGGGCATGAACAAATTCGTGGTTCTTTCTGACGTCTCTGATGACAATTGGACGATCCACCTCGGTCTATCTGGGCCTGAGGGGCGCTGGTGGCACGGGAACTGGGCCGAAGCTGACATTCTGGCCATCGTCGGGTCCAAGTCCTCCGACACGTTGTTAGAAGCCTTTGCGCAAAAATTGGCGAACAGCATCGTGCATGGTGAACTCCACGTCGAAGAGGGCGCTCAATATAAAGTAATATGCCCCCCCGTGTCAAGTGCATCATTCACAGAGCCAGCGGCTTTGCTTGCCTTCTAGTTGACGCTGGGGCCCACGGCGAAGACGCCGATGCACGTCACGCTGGAGGAGATGTGTGCGCCAGAGGCGGCGGCGTATGCCACGGACGTTTTCGTGGGCGTAAGCGTTGCTGCGCGTCTCTGCCGTATACCACTGACATGATTGTTCGCCCGAAGATCGCCCTCCAGGCACAATCGCGACAGTCGCGGCTGAATCTATCCGCAGTCCCGCTTGTGACTTCCTCCGCGCCATCGCGTGCACCTCGTATGTCATTAACTCATCTGTTTCTTTTTAGAACACTTCGAATAATTCATATTTTATCCTGTGTGACATTGGCCGCAGCGAGTTCAAAGCCGACGACTAGCAAGGCTACTAAGGCCGCTGATGCCAGCGATATGGATGATGATGTTAAACCCGTTGTGTCGACTCGGTCTTCGGGCAAAAATACGGATAAGAAGGCGCAGGACGAAATCAAAGCTCTCAAGGCTGAACTTGTGAAGCAGAAACAGAGACGTGGGTCACCCGAAGAAACCACCACGAGTAAGTGGTCGGTGGGGTGCATGCAGAGGCTTTAACCGATAACTTTCTCAGAGCCAGCGGCGGTCGCTCCTCGGCCGCTCAAAGGCGCATCCCTGGCGAATCCCAACAAAAAAGCGAGAAAATACCAGGCAATAGAATTCGAGAGCGACGATGACTGAAATGCTTTGCGGAGATGGCACGTTCCTGGGGCGACGAAGCCTGGTGGATACAGCGGCGCTACGTGAGACAAACGTGTGGAGACGAGTTGAACGATGGTTGTTTAGCCGGCTGCCAGTGTAGTGTTACGTGTGACTGTGACAAAATCAGTGCCAGCACAATTCATTGAGTTCAAAAACGGACATATAGACCGTACTTTACGCTCCCATTCACTATGGCCTCTCCCGATATCTTCTCGTTACCTGCTGCGCAGGGCTCCGGCACCGACTCCCTTCTCCTCCAAATCCTCGCCACTGTGCAGCAAAACGTTGGTTCCTCACAGTCTCGCTGAACCCTATGTCTGACTATCACCCAAGTCCATAGACCTCGCCTCTGTCCGACATGAATGTGAACAACTACGGCAGGCTAATGCAAGTCTGGAGTTCAAATTAAAAGAAGGGTTCCAGGTGACGGTGCAGCCCATGTTTTATTGGGGCACATTCTAATGATTTACCTGTAGCTCAATAATAGGAGTGGAACCCCTGGGTTTATGACCCCCCAACCTCCCTCTAGCCCCCAACTTCGTGCAAAGTCTCCCTTTCTCCTCAACAGCGCAATTCCTCCTATTGCTCAATCCCAGGCAGCATACCATCCCTCCCCCTTGGGCGACAGTGCCCTCTCGTCCTTCCCCTTTGGCCCTCGCGATATTCCAGGGTTCTATGTGGTCATCCCCGCTGGCGGTGCGGGAACGCGTCTCTGGCCGCTGTCGCGCGAGGACCATCCCAAATTCCTCCTCGATCTCACTCTGAAAGGCCGTTCTCTCATCCAAGCGACATGGGATCGACTTCTTCCCCTCAGCTCTTCATCTCGTACTACCATTGTAGCAGGTCCGGCCCACGTTGAAGTTATCCATAATCAACTCCCTGACCTTCTTCCTGAAAATCTGTTCTGCGAACCTGGCCCGAAGGACTCTATGGCTGCCATCGGCTTAGCGGCCGCTGTCCTGGCTAAACGCGATCCAGATGCCATCATTGGTCCTTTGCGGCGGACCATATGATATCTGGCGACGATGCGTTTTTGTCAGCCGTCGCAGAAGCGGTCGAAGTTGCTCGCAACGATTATCTCGTCACCATCGGCATCGCCCCCTCCCACCCTTCCACCGGCTTCGGTTATGTGCGTCTTGGAGAAAAATTGAAGATCAAAGAGGCTCCCAACGCCAGGCTAGTGTCGAGTTTCAAAGAAAAGCCTGATGCCCGGACCGCAGCTGCTTATATTGCGACCGGGACGTATCGATGGAACGCTGGGATGTTTGTGACCAAGGCTTCGTTCTTATTGGAGCTGCTGAAGGAATATAAGCCCGATTTGCACGCTGGTCTGCAGAAGATTGCGGACGTTTGGGATGATGAAGCGAAGAGAAAACTCGTCTTGGATGAAATTTGGTCTTCACTAGAAAAGATCCCCATCGATAATGCTGTTGCAGAACCTGCAGCCGCAGGGGGCCGTGTTGCGGTTGTCCCGGCTACGTTTGGTATAGTGCACGACTCGTTCTCTGAAACACAATGTTGACAGGAAATGCAGGTTGGGATGATGTCGGCGATTTCTCTTCCCTCGCAGATTTGTTGCCTGCAGAACGCAATCAACCCCGCATCTTGGGGATAGCAATCTCGGTAGGTTTACCCAACCAATGTGTCATGCTTTTCTCACTATTGCCTGGACAGTCATCACTGAACAAGTCGCGGGTGGCATCGTCGTACCCCAGTCTGGACGGCTCATTGCTTGCCTGGGCGTCGATGACCTTGTTATCGTTGATATGCCCGACACTTTGCTCGTCACCACTCGCGCCCGTTCGCAGGAAGTCAAACGTTTGGTCAAGAGGGCGCGAGACGCGGGCTGGAGCCGTCTTCTCTGAACGACCCCTCCGCTTTCCTGTGAACTCGGCATACAAATTAATGGATCTTGGTCGGTATCTTATTTCCTTGGACCAACAACACTGGAACGGATTTCTATACTATCTGTATTATACCATACATAATCGAAAAACACACTCGCGTCTTTAATATACTCGTGTGTGGTTGAGGCCTTTGAGGGTCAACTCAAGAACGACGACTAAAAGTCACGCCTTCAGCTGCAATTATAGACATCAATTCAGATCGTTTTCCGGTGGACCCATACGACCAAGCCACAGTCTGAACGTCGACCATCTGCCGGAAAGTGGCCAGGACGCTAGAGAGCATAGTACATACTACGCGCGTGCAGGACATTAGGAATGTCGACTAATACAGTTGGCTCATCTCACACCGACTATGGGGCAATTCAACATGAACCTAGACTCGCAGCTGAACACGAATCCGTGTCCCGTCGAACTCCACAGCTGCAAGCCCGCGGTCTTCAGCGCGGTCTTTCTGCACGTCAAGTCCAGATGATCGCCGTTGCTGGGACCATAGGTCAAGCCGTTCGCCCAAATGTATCTGATGTATCAATATTAATTAAAAAATTGTCTAGGGACTGGACTCTTCTTGGGTGAATTATGATGTGCTTGTGTTTGAAGGCATCATCTGAGTTTTTTCGATCCAGGTACTGGAAAATCTCTTGCTCAAGGTGGTCCTGCTAGTATGCTCGTCTGCTATGGAATCGTCGGATTCATTGTATACGTCACTCTTCTACTATTGGGTGAAATGGCAACACAATATCCTATTGCAGGTATGTGGACGGACTTCCGATGATTTGCAGACTAACCAACGTCGTACGACAGGTTCCTTCAATGCCTATACTGCGCGGTTTTTTTCTCCCTCTTACGCTTTTGCGATATCGTGGAATTATTGGTTCAACGACGCGGTATCCGTTGCCTCTGATCTGACCGCTGCTCAGCTTGTGCTTCAATTCTGGGCACCACCCCATTCATGGGTTATTAGTCTGGTATTCTGGGTTTTTCTCGTGAGTGTGAATGCCACGCACGTGAAAGCCTACGGCGAACTAGGTGCGAAATCGCCGAATGCATTGCATACATGTATTACTACTACTGAATCTTTGCAAGAATATTGGCTATCATCCCTCAAAGTCATAACGGTCCTGATATTCATCGTCCTGGGCGTTTTGGTCAATGTTGGGTTGAACGAAGAGCACAGATTCATTGGACTAAGCAACTGGCGCATACCGGGTGCTCCGTTCGTCGGTGGTTTCGGAGGCTTCGCCAGAGTCTTGTTACCGCCAGCTTTGCCTGTGTGTGTCAAGATCCAGGCTTGAGCACTAGTCTCACTGTTTCCCACTGATAGATGGTGGAACCGAGAGTCTGGGAATCACCGCAGGGGAGACTAAGAATCCTTCGAAAAATATGCCAAGAGTCGTTAAATTTGTTTTCTGGCGGTAAGAATTACGTCCGGGTTCTAGCACCCTACCTGATTCTCGCCTGCCAGTATATTGCTTTTCTACGTTCTCAGTATCTTGCTGATAGGGTTGAATGGTACGTTTTGTTTATCCACCCCCGATAGGCAGAGAGATACTATATGTCTAGTTCCATGGGATTATCCGAATTTATCCAGCAAAAGCACGACGACCTCGCCATTCACGATAGTATTCAAAGAAGCGGGCTCAAGTGGGAACCTATTGTTATGTTCTCACTGTGAACGCTCATGTTTCCAGCGTTTGCCGCTTCATTCATGAATACGATAATCCTGACATCCGTACTATCCGCTGGCAACCACGCCTTGTTTGCGGGTACGCGGGTCCTTTATGGTAAGGTGTTCTTGTTCAGTAAAATGTTGTCTCACTGCCCCTGCTAGGTCTCTCCGTTGCCAAACCGCCGCAAGCACCCGCCCTATTTGCCTGGACCACGTCTCGTGGTGTCCCTCTTCCCGCACTTCTCTTGACGAGTAGTGTAAGTGCGTTATGTTTTGGCAGCAGCCTCATTGGCAGTGGCAAGGTACGTGCAACCCATAGTCTCGTTGTAAAACCCTGATGAGACTCCAATAAGCTTTGGGGCTGGCTGCAAAATATTGTCGGTGTATCCAATCAGGTTTGTATACTATAGTGGATCTCTGTCCCTGGGATTCAACCTTTGTTCAGATCGCGTGGCTTTCTATTGGATTGGCGAGTTGGCGATTTCGCAAAGCTTGGATACGCCAGGGCAGATCTCTGAGTGATTTGAAGTTCCACACTTCATGGACCTGGCCATATGGACCCCCGTTCGTGGTGAATATCTCGCTCTATGGTTTGAGACGCTCGATTTTACAAAATGAATATTTAGGTAGCCGCCGTGGCGGTACTGATTATCGGTAAGTGTGCGAGGTCTGAACTTTTTTATTGCCCTTAACCTTTCAAACAGTCCAAGGGTGGTCTTCTGTCATTCCAGTGTTCTCTGCCGTCGACTTCCTTTCCTTCTACATCGAGATTCCAGTCATACTCGTCATGTACATCGCTTGGGCTCTTCTGAGTCGCCCGGATGCGCAGCCTCTTTCCCCCGAAGGATCCCCATCTCCATCATCTCCCTTGCTGTCCAACGCTCAGGTCAGCCGACGTCGTGACCGGAGATTGTGGTTTTCCGACCTCGTCGATCTGCGGACAATAGACTTGAACAGCGACCAATACGATGAGGATGATACGGATAAAGTCGACGAGCAGCAAAACAGAACTCGTACCGGTATCTGGCAGCGGTTATATTATTGGCTAGCATAGTTTTTGTATAGCATACTGTAGTCCTCCTGAACGACTCTTTTCAGGAAAGTACGTACCTAGGAAGGTGTAGAGGATGGAGCCAAATTTTGTGTCCGGCCAAGTATTACCTTACTAGTAGTGTTGCCAATCACTACAACCTTTATTACTACATTACTTTGTAGTAACTTTGTGAGCGTCACAAAATGGAATTCTCGCCCAGTTTCATGATCAGCTCTATTATACCAATGCGAATCCGCGACCTTTGGCACCTCAGGGCTCGCGCTATGTGCAACTACGGTGCTCACAGAAACTACTTCACGGTATTGTAGTTATACGTACTGTTTAGGGCCTGATCGGGCTTGGCGCTTCAACGGAGCCTGCCAAAACCGGAGCGTACGCTCCATTGGGCCTGTCACCAGTCCAGATCCCTCCCATCAAACACTCTCAACGTCGTCTCCCGCTGAGTCCCGCTTATCCCGCCGTCCCCCCGCTTTCACCCAACACTGTCAATAGCGCGCTCAATACATAGTTTAAATTTTCAATTCACATGTGAAAAACTATTCAGAGGTAAATAGATAAGATTGCACAACTCGAGCTCAAGTTTGGATGAAATTGTGAGGAGGTAAGTTTTCTTCGCTGTGGACGACGATGAGCAGAGACGACGTCTGATGTTGCCACTTCATCAGGTGGAATAAATTCGGTCCGGGTGACTGATGTGACCGACGAAGTGGAGAGTCGCTCCCACGCCAGGTTCCTACCCAGCCGCGGTTCCGAGGTTCACAATCTCAGTAGGAGATAAGATAAGAGTCTACCACTATTCAGTGGAGTAAGGGGAAGAGATCACGAAATGGGATTCACAGCGGAATCTTTTTAGTGTGGGGGGAAGAGCCGTAGGCTCGAGCGCTCGTCCGCCTGCGGCGGGCTGCGTGGAGGTGACTGGGGGGGTCGCACTTTGCGCCGCCGTGAGGGGAAAAGACCGAGGGCGAGTCGTACGGGCTCTGAGCGTCCGGAGAGACTCCTGGGGGAGACGGCAAAGCGCGCCTTCGGCGCGGAGCCAACTCTACCACCCAGAGCGGAAGCTCCCACAGTTGGTGACGTGCCTGCGGTGCGCCGCTGGCTTGCCCCACATGAGCTGGAGCTGTGGATCGGAAGTATGCGTGGTAAAGGAATGTATTAGCGGTAAGAAATGACAAGAAATTGTAAGGATCAGGGAAGTATCGTGCGGTAAGTGGTTATAGCTCGAGGTCGGCGCTGGGAAGGGTGATTCCATTGGCAACACGGAAAGCCTCGAAGGCTTGGGCAACCTCGGCCAACTTCTGCTGATTGTAGGCCTTGCCAATGTTCATGGGAATGATGTGCTCGATCTTCCGCCAGTATAGCAGGAAGGCGAGTGAAGTCCAGCCGCCGAGCGCCGCGACAATGTCGCAAGGGACGCCCGCTAAGAGAAGTTCGGTCGATCCTCCGATGCGGAAGCTGTGGCCAAAAACAGCCAGAAGTTTTGCGTCCTTCCAGATGGGTAGGCAACGTCGTAGGAACCAATCCTTTGTCATTGGGGACCAATTGCCCTTGTCGTTCGTGAAAGCAACGAGGGGGCGTCTGCAGGAACACGTTTGTTGACGGTCAAGTGGTTGTACAAGGCTTTCGAGGGGCATAGGTTGTCGTCGCGGTCGGTGTCATTATGGCGCCCTGTTCGCGCGTGGACTTGGTCCAGGGAAGTGGGACGGCCGTTGCTGGTGTGGAGGAGGTGGGGCGAATACGCTTGGTCTGCGTGCCGCGCGAGACATGTAATTTGTGGTCAAATTTTTCGGGGGAAGGGATGGTAAGTTCTCCGAGGCGGTGGCATCCCCAGAAGGCGGCGGTGGCGATGGACCAGACGGCGGCATCAAAAGGGCGGGACAGATCAAGAACAGCTCTGAGCGCGAGCATGTGCTCGACCGTCACCGGGCCTCTTTGTGCGTGCTTGAAGGCTGTACCTTCCTTGTTAGCGGTGCGCCTTGCCAGCTCGACCCAGGTCGTCTCCTTCCCAAGGTGCACCGTTAAGATCGTGCCAGGCCTTGATTCCCGACATCCAGGACTTGACGGTGCCGCCGCCTACGGTGCCGACATGGCTTGCAATGAAAGCAGCCAGGATAAAGTGGGACGCAGGCATCTGCGCGCGCTCCGAGAGGTTGTGCTCATCGCAGAATTGATGATATCTGAGCAATCCCACCGCGTAGTTTGTCTGCGTCGGTCCCGCGAAAGAGGCGAAAAGTGTAGCGTAAGTCTTCTCAACGACCTCTGGTGGGAAATCAAGACGGAAAAGGGTGTCGCGCTCCAAGGCGAAGGGGGATTTCCAGGCCCGTAAGCGGTCTTCCGCCAAGACATGTGGGCAGAACTCGTTGTTCTGTATCTCGCGACCTGCGTGTGGCTTGCGCGGTTTGGGCTTCAAAGCTGGCACTGCGGTCTGTGCGCTGTTCACGGTGTGCGAGCTGGGCTTGGGGGCCGAGAGGGTGGGAGTCTACGCGGCGCGGGGGGCAGCTCAGAGGGCCTGGCGAATCCTTTGGACATCCTAGGCAACGGCGGAGTGGTGGCCGGCGTTGCGTCACCCGTTGTTGGCGCTGTCGGAGTGCGAGCTCGCGCTGGAGATGGGGAAGCGCGGGCAAGGTGGAGGTCGTCGGTGTCAGCGCGTGTGCCGCGTGGGAGTCCGGCGGTGCCGTTTGTAGTTTCGCTCTCGCTGGTACTCGGGGTGGTGTTATATCCATGCATTCTCGGTCCTTGACCTTCCGGTCATGTCCGGAACCGGATCCCGGAACCGGACGGAATATTCTCGGACTCATCACGGATCACCGGGTTTTTACGCAATGAAGGATTACTGAGCGTTTCCCGTTTATCCGTTGTGCTACATGATAGAAGTTTCCCAGCAAAACAAGGAAATGGTCCGTCGTAGTATTCAAAACCACTTACCGCATAAAAACCACTTACAGCCAAGAACCCTTAAGACCCACTCCAGTATGCTTGCCCTCTTAAAGAGTGCATCGCTGGACCGACC
>JARGXW010001638.1:0-11835 GCA_029204085.1 Mycena sp. CBHHK59/15 | reverse complement strand
TCTGCACAGGGGACTCACAGCTTTAATATCGACGAGAAAGGACGACCTCACGCTCATGGATGTGGAATAAATGGTGCCCTCACTATACAGAACACCGAGACTGGCATGCCCTGTGTTAGTCATGGTCATTTCGAGTACGAATGGCATGGAACCCATCCAGGTTGGGGACTCGACGTACCGCTGGTATCTGCTCGGCAGGTCGGGCACGTTCTATTCGGTCCAAACGGTCCTCCCGAGCCTGTTGGGGAAGATTGCATTGCCGCTACGTTTCCGGTCGCTGCTGAGGCGAATAACTATCCTCCCCCCGGACTCGAGACAACTCTTGGCCAAGATAAACACGAGAACGCTTCCCAGGTATTTCCACAACAATGCCGCTCCCCTCACTTTATTAATCACGCTATTACTTCACTAAATCATCAGAATCGGGAACAGCTGCATGCTGGGGATCCGACAAAGTTTGCCAGAGTGAACAGGCCTACTCTGGACATGCGCACTCCCAATATTGCCAAATCCGATCTCGTTACTCTAGCGGAAACATCTAGAAGCCAGGCAAGTAATCATTTACCGTCCCAAAATTTATCTAACCAAACTCAGCGCCCGTATGAGGAGGAGAGTCCAGCCGAGTGGATTAATCGCGCAGTTAGAGATTTATACGACGTCTCTGTACCAGCTTCCGATGCCAAAACACATTTTCAGGACGCGTTCTTTAAGGAACAAACAGGACCCTGGCCACCTCCTCCGCCTGATTATAAATGGGCCGATTACAGGAGACCGCACCCCGAATGCGACCGTTGCGGCCTGCAACAAGCACATCTCGTGACTTTTTGCCCGTCCAAGCTGAGCGACACCAATCGCATTCATCCTCCAGTATCCACATGGAACGCCTTCATTCCTGCCAATCTTCTGCCTCATTTTCCTCTGGTCAATCCCGAACACCCCACTCCGTCTATCCGAGTCGACACGCCACACCCTTTTGTAGCTCCCCATCTCAATTCGCCAGTATCGTCTGAACTCCCTGTACCACCTGTGCCCGAGTATGCAGCGCATTTCACGGCCGAGCCCACCAGTTACTTAACAGACCTTCCCCCCAACGACTGCATCTAATCAACCCTAGGACCAGTATCAATTCTGGAGCATTCAGATCTGCGCCCCTGACTCACGACGGGCCCGATTCTCCACGACACTCGCCAGAATTTATGGCTTATTTGGATGAGCAAATTTCGAATGCTCTCCTCACTGCGCGGCCCAGTCTTGAAATCAGCAATACTGTCACAGTTAAGGCCTGAGCGTCCACTCTCGGTATGAAGAGAGGGATTGGGTAGTGCTCGTGGTAGGTCTCAAAAGATGATGGAATAAAAGGTTAACTACGACAGCGCAAAAGCTACTCTACTTATACTGTCTAGGGAACCGTGTGAACTAATCTATATATACTATTACTACCCTTAACCGCATGTTCTTAAGGTCCTTGCTGTGTCCTCATGTTCTTTCGTCATCTCTGACATCATCATGACGTCATCCCATCGTCATCCCTTCGGTCGGGCCGGTCTTAGTCATAGCCTCTTTGTCATCTGGCGCTTAGATCTCGGGCGTTAGATAGGCGTTGGAACGATAGATCTTATCTAATCGTGACATTACCCCCCCCTAGGATCGTCGTCCCGGCGATTTAACGTTCGTAGGCTTCAATTCCTGGTAACGGGATAAACTTGGCTGCTTCATCGAATCTGCCCGTTTCTGGGTCGTACAGTCTTCTTTCCGGGTATGGTAACGTCTCTTGCTTCGGTTTGAAGCGATGGATGAGATAGTCCCAGTGTCCCTGTTTGAAGATAGGGACCGTCTGCTTCGTCGTCGGTTTGCGGACTCCTCCGTTTTTGGTGGCATCAAGCCTCTTTTCCGTAATTCTGCGGCCAGCGCCGTCTTTCCTCCGTGGTCATCCCTTCCAGTTTGGACTCTACCGACAACTCTCGAACCGCGATCCCGTGCTCGACATTATATCTGTTCAAGAGCTTCTTCGCGTTCGACAAGTGTCTCGTCGGTTCCCAGGTCCGTTCTGAAAGTGGGAAATTCTTCCACTTTATGAGGTACTGGTATCCTCGTCCACGTTTTCTGTGGTTGAGAACTTCCTCCACTTCGTACTCCTCTTCTCCACCGACGATGTTCGGCGGAGGTCGTTCTTCTCTCCTTCCCACGGGGGTTCCACGTATGGCGTAAGCAGTGCCTCGTTGAAGACCGGATGTGACTTGTCCGTCTCCGGCAACTTGAGCTTGTATGCCGATGCGCCAACCTTCTCCAGGATCTCATAAGGCCCCAGCCTTCTATCCTCCAGCTTCCCTGTCGGCCGATCTGTGGCTATGTTCTTTCCCTCTAGCCAAACCCGATCGCCGACCTTGAACTCCGGCGCATCCCGACGCTTAGCGTCATAATATTTTTTCATGGTTTTCTGAGTTTTCTCCAGCGCTGCTGCTGCTTCCTCTCGAATCTTCTTCATTTTCTCTGCTAAGTCGTTCGCGGCTTCATTGCGCGACTCGACTGCATTTTCTATCCCCTTCCAGGGGTGCATTCCCGTGTTTATGAAAAACGGCGACATGCTCGTCGACGAGCTCGTCTTGTCGTTGTGTGTGAATTCTGCCAGCGACAGCCAGTCGGACCAGTCCGATTGTCGATAGTTAATGAAAACCCGGAGATATTTTTCAATCTCCTGGTTCATCCTCTCCGTCTGTCCATCCGTGATCGGGTGGAACGCCGTGCTCGGGTTCATTTCGATACCCATAAGCCGGTTCAATTCCTTCATGAACCCCGACACGTATCTCGGATCCCGATCCGAGATAATCTTCCGCGGCACTCCGTGATATCTAATCACCCTGTCTCGGGTCAACCGAGCCGTCCCCTCACTGGTTTGCTCCATGCTTGTGGGCTCACAGTGGATCATCTTCGAAAAGGTGTCGACCCACACCTGTATGGCGTCGAACCCGTTGCTGACTGGCAGCGGACCGATAAGGTCCATGGAAATGATCTGCCAAGGTCCCTCGGCAATCTGGTGCGGGTTCAGCTTTCCTTGTTGATAGCGGTGAACCCTGGTTCTCTGGCATGCCTCGCAGGCCTTCAGGTATTTCCCGACCTGATTCCCTAGTCGCGGCCACCAATAGTTACGTTCTACCATTTCCTGCGTTCGGTTCTCTCCTGGATGGCCGAGCAAGGGGTTATCGTGGTGTAGCCCAATGATTCTGTCTCGTAGCTCTTCATCTCTTGGCACATAGATTAAGTCATTGTAGTAAATGACATCGTCCTTCTTTTCCCACCCGGGGAGCTTCTTTGAGAGCGCCTGCTTGACGCTCTGATCTATTCTTTTCTCCTTCTTGATCGTTTCCAGGATCTCTGTTTCCGGTCCGTCGAGCACAATTTCTTGCGCACGAAAGTGCTCCGGTTTCAAAAGAACGACGTCATCATTGTCGTTTTTTCCTTGGTCATGATCTGATCTCCGAGATAAGAGATCTGCCTTCTTGTTCAGCGCTCCGGGCCGATGGTGAAGGGTGAAGTCGTATTCTGCTAACTCCAGTATCCATCGGGCCTGTCTCCTGTTCAGCTTCTGAGGCTTCTTGAAATATTCTAGATTCTGGTGGTCCGTCAGAATCTCGAACGTCTCTCGCGCTCCCATCAGCATCTGTCTGTACTCCTCAAGGCGAGCATTATCGCGAGCATCTCTTTGTCATAGATCTCGTAATTCCTCTCGGTCTCGTTCAGTCCATGTGACATGAACGCTACAGGGCGCCATTCGCCCTCCTGCTCCTGTGACAGGATTGCTCCCGTCGCTCCATCCGACGCGTCTGCTTCTAACCGGAACTTGCCATCGTCCGTGGGTAATGCTAATGCCACGTCCTCGGCAATGCGGTCCTTCAGCTTCTGGAACGCGTCCTTCTGCTCCTGTTCCCATCGGAACCCTTCCTTCCCCGTCAACCGTGTGAGCGGCTTGGCGACCTCACTGTATCCCCGGACGAAGCGACGATAGAAGTTGGTGAACCCTAGGAACGCCTGTGTTTGTTTCAGGTTCTTTGGTTCTGGCCACTCCATCACACCCTTAATCTTAGAGGGTCCATCCTCATCGAATTGTAGGAGATGATGACTCCTAGGAATTCGATCTCCGTGCGTTCGAACTCGCACTTCTCCGGTTTGAGGAACAGCTTGTTGTCCTGTAGTACTTTCAGGACTCGCTTCGTCAACGCACGATGTTCTTCTAGATTGTCCGAGAAGATTAGGATATCGTCCAGATAGACGACGACCTTTCCTTCGTTGATGAGATCTCTGAGCAGATCGTTCATCATGGTCTGGAATGTCGCGGGCGAATTGGTAAGCCCGAAGAACATCACGAGCGGCTCGAACAGCCCTCGATTTGTGCGGAATGCCGCCTTCCACTCGTCTCCCTCCTTGATCCGTACATTGTTGTACCCCCATCGTACGTCTAGCTTCGTAAAGTACCGGGCACCTCGGAGCTTATTGACTAACTCCGAAATTAGCGGAAGCGGATAGCGGTTTTTAATCGTCATCTCATTGAGCTTCCGGTAATCTTGCACAGGCCGCAAGGTGCCGTCTTTCTTCTTTATGAAAAAGAACGCCGAAGCCATCGGCGATTTGCTGGGGCGGATCCTTCCGCTCTTCAAATTCTCCTCCAGGAACTCGTTTAGTTTCTCTTGCTCCGTCACCGAGAGCGGGTATATCTTGCAATCTACAGCCTTTGAATTTGGCTTGAGCTCGATCGCGTGATCCCATAGTCTCTTCTCGGGTAATGAGTCGAACGACTCCTTGGCAAAGACTTTCACGAATTCCCGGTACTCTTCGGGAATCTTCTCCTCCGTCATCCTCTCCTTTCCTCGATTGGCTTCTTCTGCCAGTTTCTGTGATTTGGTCTCTTTCAACCTCAAGTCGATCGCCTCTCCGAAGTCTACGAGTAGAAGGGATTCTCCTTCTTCCAACTCGTTCTTCCACCGGTCTCCTCTTCCGAATTCCGTCCCGGTCATGTTGCACTCCGGCGGGCACCGACTAAAGAGCAAAGTCTGTGCTCTCCAGTCTATCACAGGGTTGTGCTTGAACAACCAGTCGTACCCAATGAATATCCGGGCTTTGCCGAGTCCTGTGACGAAGAATCTCTGCTTCTCCGAATGGGGTCCGACGGACATGATCAACTCTACATAATGAGTGATCTTTCCCCGTGCGTTCTCGGTTCCGTCGGCATTTCGGGCGACGATATGCGCTTCAAGCTCGTGTAGCTCGAAGTCTTCAGCCTTGGCATAGTCTCGATCGATGCACGAGGTTGTGCATCCATTATCAAGAAGAGCCTTAACTGCGCGCGTCTTCCCTGTGTCCAATGTTGTCAACGTGACTGGAACCAGCATCTCATGATGCTTCCGCTGCCTCTGGACTTCCTTCATCTCCTCCGCTAGCTTGTCTCCCTTCTGCTTCTTGATTGTCCTGTGGGATGACCACTTGGCCGCCTTCAGTCCTGTCAGGCCGGCCGGCACATCACTCGGCTTCCCCGTCTTCTCCATAGGCGCTACCTCCTCTTTCGAGGATTGAGCCTCCGTGACATCGTCACCCTTTTTCGTCGCACTATTTGTTGCACTGGTTTGGGTTCCAGGGGCCTTTTTGAATTGAATCTTAAACTCGCTCCAGAGTTTATTCTTCTTGTCCATTTTCTGATTCTTTAAGTTACGTAACCGATTCTGATTCTCCAAGATACGTATTTTTTGTTTTTCTACACTAGCTATTTTCTCCTCGGCTCCTGCCGAGTCCAGGCCTTCTACTACTGGAGTAGGTCCATTCACATCCGTAACCGTAACTAAGTCTTTGTATCTAATAGTATTTACTGGAACCAGGGAGCATTTCGTAACCGGAGGGGGCGTCGCTTTGGCCGCAAGCGGGGGCCCCTTTAAAAACCCTTCTCTCTCAACATCGCGGCTAAAGCCGCCAACTCCTCCTGGGAGTAGTCATCGGGCTTGAGGGCCCGGATGTTGAATTTCGTCTTGCGGGGCTCAGGGCAGTCCCGCTTCATGTGGCCATCCTTGCCACAATTGTAGCACAAGAAGGGCGTGCCTTTCGCCTTGTTCCTGTCTACGTCCATGGGGGCGGTCTCGCCGGCCCCAATCTTCTTTGCCAGATTTGGCGCTGTCCCCTGATATCCCCGGGGTAGGGTCGTCTGTGCTGCTGGTGCAGCAGTATTCCTCTGGGCTGGTACCCAGAACATCTTAGCCTGTTGGGCCTTCCGGAGCGTCTGCCGCTCCATGTTCCGGCTGACTATCATCAGCCTTCTCCTCAGCTCCCGGTAGGTGGTGGGAGCTTCCATCAGCCCGACATTGAGCTGACTCCTCACCTCGTCCGAGACGAGGTTCTCCAGGGTCTCCACCATGAAGGTGTCGTGAGCCCCTGTTCTGTCCGACAGGTCATATCCTGCCTCCTCCGCATTCAGCTCGAAAGCTTGAATGAAATCCACCAGGGCGGTCTTGCCCTGGCGCGTGGTGGTCAGGCGCATGTGCGCCGTCTGGGTGCCGTTTCCGTCGGCAAACGTCTCTGCTAAATCTTCCAGGAATTCTGGGAAGTTGCAGTTCTCCTCGAAGGCTTTCTCCCTTCGAGCTTTCTTCTTCCAGTTCCGCGCCCAGTTGGACGCCGGACACCTGGCTCCGTCTTCTCGGCCCAATAAGGACACCGTGAAGGCAATCTTCTTCTTCTCGGTATTGAACTCCGAGACGTAGGCCCAGACGTAGTTGTCTAGGGCGTCGCACCAAGTTTCAAACTTGGATTTTTCGTTCCCGTCGAACATCGGCGGAGTCTTTGCGTAAGAGATCCGTGAGGATCCCGAACGCGGGGGTTGTTCTTCTCCGTTCCATCCCGGGACAGGGACTGGAACATATTTGACTCGGGGAGGGGCTTCCTCCTCCATGGGGTGTTCGGGGGTCTGGGGGCGCGACATCTCAATCGGCGCTGGTGAAAGGGGTTTCGGGGGTGAAGGTGGGGACACAGCTGCAATTAGCTGTGTTGGTCGGGGCGCTAATACTGCGCGGTGAGGAGGAGGTGGTCTTGCGGAGTGGTGAATTCGAGTTATCGACTGGAATGCCGATGGAGGGAGTCTGGGTGGGAGTGGTCTGATCGGGGGTGGAAGGGAAACAGCCGAGTGGAATAGCTCGGACTCGTCTTCTGAGTCGGATGGGGGACGCGGTAAGACGTCCTGGTAGGAATCGCGGCGTTAAAGCCGGGCAGAGTTTCGGTATGCCACTAGGGCAGGTGGTGAGGTCGAGGCGGTCTTTTGCTGACAGAACAGTCCGGGGTCTTCTACGACTCCCCCCGCGGCTGCGAGATAGCCCTCTCCGAGGATTAGGCTAGTGCTCCTTTGTCTGCTTTACGCGGGGACGGTCTCAACGTTTCCCGTAGCGTGTAGCGACGTCTGTTCAAGTGAACCGCGCACGATGGGCGCTGCAATTGTTTAACGTCGGTGTGGACGACGTGAATGGTGGTAGAGGAAATGGATCTTCAGGTAAGAGGCTGCCGCAATGGCAGAAAGGGTAAGAGGTAGAGTGGGTAGGTGGGGAGAAAGGGAAAGGAGGTCGAAAGTGGCGGTACGAGGGTATGAGGGGTAACCTTTTATTATGTCACAGTTAAGGCCTGAGCGTCCACTCTCGGTATGAAGAGAGGGATTGGGTAGTGCTCGTGGTAGGTCTCAAAAGATGATGGAATAAAAGGTTAACTACGACAGCGCAAAAGCTACTCTACTTATACTGTCTAGGGAACCGTGTGAACTAATCTATATATACTATTACTACCCTTAACCGCATGTTCTTAAGGTCCTTGCTGTGTCCTCATGTTCTTTCGTCATCTCTGACATCATCATGACGTCATCCCATCGTCATCCCTTCGGTCGGGCCGGTCTTAGTCATAGCCTCTTTGTCATCTGGCGCTTAGATCTCGGGCGTTTAGATAGGCGTTGGAACGATAGATCTTATCTAATCGTGACAAATACTCGATATCCGGAAACACATTGCCACGAGCCCTCGACAGCATACTACTCCGAAACTATCGGAAACGGGGACAAGGTGTTGTGAATACCTGTCATCGATCGATTGACCTCTCAAGTCTTCCACGAATGGGGATTTATGCCTTTGGCAAACAATAACCCCTTTAGTCTGCCTCGGACAGATAAAGTCTTTCTAGAGCTATTTCAGGCTTGGAATTACTTACCGCAACTAATCGACCGTGCCACTGTGGTAGCACAGCATCGATTAGTAAATGACTTTCCAGGTGCGACCGCTATCAACTCACTCCCTATGGCTGGCGACCCGAGAGATCAAGAATGGATCAGATTGTCGTCGCCCCAGAAACTAATGAAATCCCTATTGTACGGCACATACGATTCACACTCTAAATCGTGCTCACCTAAATTTTCAAGCTCAGCAACCCGAACCCCATTTGCTACTCCGCCCTCAGTGCAGCACTATCCCGAACGTTGTGCCACAATACCCACTGCTTTGGCTAGTCTATCAGAGTCTTCGGAGCGTCGCCGGGCACTGCTACCATGGGACTTTGAGAACAACGCAGAATTTGCAGTGGCGTTTGCGGCATATTTAGATGAAGAAGTCTTTCATCTCATGGACCAGATCCGACAGGCCATTGGCTGCGGGAATCTTCATTATCCCGACACCGATGACACCAGCAATACGGCTTACTATACGGAACGTGACAAGCATGGCATTCTTCGGTTGCAGATCCCAGGGCTCGACAACCTCGCCGAAACATTGAATAGAAAATGGCATTTTCGCCTTTTCTCTCCAATTAATCCCCTCTCACTTCCTCATACGGAACTTCGATTTCGAGAGTTCTACGATCGCTGGGATTACTTACCAAATTCAATTGACCGTGATGAACATGAAGCCCAGCTAGAAAGAACCTACCTGCCTTACATCGATGACGAAGCCAATGATCAACTTATGATTTCGCCTCGAACGCCCCAACTGGAAGACGTACTGATAACTGTTTCTTCTCCGTATGTATTCTTTCATCAAATAAACGATAATCTAACCAAAACTATCAGTCATGCGCTCAATCAAGACACGTCCAACTCGGCTCTTGTTCCCATGGAGGCCTCTGTGCCTGCTACCATAGATTGTCCTCGAGAGTTGCGTGATATCATGAAGTTTACCGGACCGGATCGCGGGCCGTTTACCGCTCCGCTCCATCTGAGCCATCATCCGGCCCGGCCCATCATCGGCTCCACTACTCTTTCGCTCCCCGACGAGCGGTTTAGTCGACGAGTTGCACCTTCCCCTTGGGACCAGTATGACCGCCTTTGGAACGAGGATTTCGTGGCTTACCTCGACGAGATCGTGTTCGACAACATTTTGGCCATACGTCGAAAAATCGGCTCGGATGACCTAGTTTTTCCTGATCTAATATCCATTCATAACGACGCATACTACCTCGAAGTCTTAAGTAATGGCGAGGCGCATCTGCGCATCTCGGGATTGGATCGGCTGGCGGCTGCCCTTAGAAGACAGTTCAATTACGACCTAATGGGCGATAACAATGCTTTTACTCTGGTACGCTCCGAAGATTGGCTACGACAATTATTCACCCACTGGGACTACCTACTGAGTGATGTAGACCGTGACCGGTACATCCAAGAGCATCCCCCTTGGTCGCCTGGACCCCGGCATTTACCCACTCCGCCATCCTCCGAAGGTTCTCTACCCCCAAATACCCAATCCGAAATGGGGAGCAGCTCTCCTACCCTTGTACCTAACGAAGAAACTCACGAGGAGTCCAAGATGCAACGAGGCGACCCATCATATCATCATGCACTCAAGCAATATACTCACGAGTTTGAGTACGAAACCTTCGCTTCCCGCCCGATCGACAAACTAACCTTCATCACCAGCCCAAATTTTGGTGGCTCTCCGAATCGACCTCGCTCCCCTAGCACGGATATTCGGTCTCCCAAGAAATATACTAACAATTTCTCTCCGCTTCAAGGCCGGTTCGACTCCCACGACCGACCTCGCTCCCCAACTCCTGACAGCATGCCAGAATTATGCACAGCATCGGATAGTGACTACGATTACTCGTCGAACCCAGAAGTAAACAACGCCGATGGATCGGCACAGTTTCCTGTATACTCGTCCCCTTTTGTGCGCCGCGCTGCGTCCCCTTCCATGAAACGACTCACGAACCGAATGATGCGTAACATCGCCTACACTAGCGAATGGGTGGATAAGACCCTAATCACACGCGATCGGTGGTCTTCATCTTCCCTAGATTCTACTTCCACTAATTCTGACTCTGACGTCCCTCCATATGACACCGAATTGCAATACCCAGAGGCCGATCCAGCCATTTTTCAAGTACCCCTACAAGAACCTATCCGGGTAGCCACGATTTTTCTTAGAAGCAATAACAAGAAATTACCCGTACCATCTGAACCATCTACCCCCGCCGACGTGCACCCCGGGGTGACTGGCGACGAGATCCCGGGATTACGGACCATGCCTCGACGCGATTCAGACGATGACGGATCCGGCAACTCGGCCGAAACCTCGCAGCCAACACTTCCCGATGAGAAAGAACCCATTTATGGCGAATTCAGACCAGGTACGGAATCATTACGACATTACCCCATCCCTTGTCAAATATGGTCGGACACAGGACTCCCAGACCAGCACGAAGTTTCGGATAATAAGGAACTGCAATTCCTGTCATCCCGATCCGTGCGACCGCAACCTGCCTCCATTGTTACCCTGTCGCGTCAACGTTATCAACCCTCGCCGTTAAGCATCCTGCCGGTCACGTCACCTGCCTCTCCAGATAGGGTATCCCCTGTACCCAGCAATGCCTCCACGGAGTCCATTGATCAAGCACCCCCGCCCTCTCCAGCATTCGAGGATTCTCCATTACGAGACCTGGCGATGATATGTGTAAATCCCCCGGAATATCGCCCTGATCTCACCCGCCATTCCCCCGTTATCTCGATGAACTCTATGGCAGACGATAGCTCGCCGGACTCCCACGAACCATGCGACACTTTCGCCAACGACCTCACACGTTCACTTGACGAACTCAACACAGAACTATACAGTTTAGTTTTTGAACAAATGAAGGCCGCTATTCCTGATAACTTGTCCGATATCTCAAGCGATGGACACTCCTTAGCGTTACGAACGTTACCCCCTGCTGCTGATCCTAATGTTTCCCTGGATGTAGATCCTCCACCTCGAGGCTGCGCTCGAATTTATAACCCAAACACTGTTCGACGCCACCAAGAGAGTCCTCGACCCCCACGATTTCGACGAGTCTATGACTCACAAACTCCTGCAGTACGCAACAGAGTGGTTGATGAACGTGAGCTTTCCGATTTGGGATATTGGGAGGAGAAGATGGACGACATTACCGCGCATCGTTCTGCCATCAAACAGACTATTTTTCGATTGGTGGCCGAATTGGACGGTGATCCTCGACATCCTACAGACCCGGTATTGTCCTGCTTCATCTTTCACAAGAAGACTGGTATTGATTGGTCCAACTGTGAAGCACAATACTCCCTCCCCGCCGATTATTTTCGGAACATATACCCCCGATCCAATCCCCTCCTCCTCGCAGAAGAATGCACCTTCCTCCATCACGCGTCCCGGCTTTTTCAATTCGAGCGTCATTACGCTCTCAGCACGGCCCTCGACAATCTACTCCGTGTACGGTTCCAGGGGGATAGAGGGCTTCGCGAGCTCCTTGATCACGGATATCTCGACAGTCGCAAAGCGGGCCGATGTGCCATACAGGCTTACCATTATGCCTGGCGCCGACCGCGACCGT
>JARGXW010001637.1:0-11886 GCA_029204085.1 Mycena sp. CBHHK59/15 | reverse complement strand
ATAATCCAGGAACGGGAAGAGATGCGACGATCTCAAGACATGTGCCGTGATTACGGTTTAAATGTTAGCGGCAATAAGAAAGACCTCACGGAACGTCTTCGGGAGTTCAGCAAGAATTCTGTGAAGATCCTGGCAGCTGGTGCGTGTCTGCATCATCTCAAACGTGCACTCCAGCTCACTTCCTTATTTGCAGCAATCTTGGTCCAGGCAAACGACGTAGCCATAAAGGCCCCGAGAAGGTATCAGAAGACGAAGCCCAAGAAGTCCGCCAACCGGAGGGCAGTAATAATCGATGCCGACCGGGTCACTGAACGCTCCAAAGACTCCGTACTACAGACGAGATGAAAGAAATGGTCTTATGGTTATTTCTTCTTCTGTTGTCTTGTATACAATCTCGCTCACGTTCCATCAATAGGCGGATCGCACAATGGCTAGACTCCTTACCAACGTCCAAAATCAGAAACCAACTTGATTGCTGAGTCAGTTTCTCAGGTACGCTGTCGTTTTGCCCACGACCTATACTCACTTGCCTGCAGACGGTTGCGACCAACCATAGCCTCCACGACCGCATGAAAATCATCGAGAGTCAGCTCGCCATCATCGCGGCATCGACTGTCGCGCGGCCTGCTCAATCCTTCAATGGGGCCATTGGACCATCGGCAAATCAAGCAGGCCACGCGTACGCTCCCAATTTAGAAACTGTGCAGCAGCTATTCGGCAGAGGAGACAAGGTACATATGTAATCTTCATCCATCTCTCGACGCTAACTTGCGGTCTAATATCACCAGGAAAATGCTTTGTTCAGCATGCTCGGCGACTTCATGTGGCCGTCCATGCCTGACATTCAGCATTTCGGCTTCGGACAAGCCGTTGATGTCGGCAGGGGCTCCTGCTCTGTGGCCGCGACATTGACATCCTCTTGCATACCTTTTTCCCAGAACGATGATGGCCTCAACGACTCGACCGCTGCAATGAACAGTTCACCTGCCGAGGCCATCGCCGCCATCAAAACTGATACTGTATGCACCGCCCTGACCCGTTCAATCAGACTGGGGGATGGAGTGGATATAACTGTTGATGTCAATAGAGTCGAAATCCCCGCTACCTCCTTCGCTGCTAATATTGAGCGGCTCAATCAGATGTGGGATGACACATCTCCGCATTGGAAAAATGACTCCGTGCTAAAGATCGACGAGCATGCCATTGCGCTCATATATTGGCCGCAGATCTTCAAGAACAGTGAGTTATGGCCTGGCATGAAGTCTAATTGGAATGAATGGAAGGCAAGTGCTTATTTTTTCACCACGGCTCCATCCTAACGCAATTTATCAGTTCCTTGTGGATCGCTTCCGACAAGGTTCAGCCGAAGCATTTTCGGCCGCATTCAAAGCCAAGGATGGCAGTAAGATGACGTATACTGCCATATGTGACTGTCTCCGGAAGGAACGCAAGAACGAGGACAAGATACTGGCTGCTCGGGCCCGTCAGGAGTACGGGGATAGTTTCGACGCCAAATTTAGCTACCGTTCGAGTAGGTCCGGTGGTCGTATTGTTATGACCAAGGACACGGCCATTGCTAAAGAGTACAAGAGGCTTAATGATCTTTAATTAGTATAGTTTCTGACATATCCACATTAATTTTCCCGTTCATGTCAATGTCTTTCTTGACTTGAATTGAATTGAGTTTGTTACAGAGTACAGGAGAATAGATAGAGGTACAGGACAGAAGAACAATAATTATAAGAGTACCAGTACAAGTTGACAATTCAACGGCCACATGCACAAGTTCTGCCACAGGCTGGACACCTTTCGCTAATTTTCTGATTTGGATTCAGAAAGTTCTCCCGCAACTCTGTTGGATCATCATTCCACCCAATTAAATACTTGACGATGGTCAAGCTGGAGAACTCCATGCTCCATCCACCCCACTCGCAAATCCGGCGCAAACTCCAGCGACGGTGTGAAGCAAAATACTGACAACCACCACGTCGGAACGAATGAGTCCCATAAGGATAGGGATCAAGACCGATGTCTAGCAAATTGTTGCGAAACATTTCCAAGAACCGGTCCGATTTCTACCAGATGAGCCACAGGTCAGCAAAATTATCTGTGCTGAGTATGCAGGCATACCATAGGTCTCGTTGACTCGCCAATTTGATCGCGTAGGGTTACAGTGGGAAACAAGTACCCTGTCGTAATTCTTGAGACTGAAAGCCAAGCGCTCAGAGCTCTGACTGGGCAGAGATAAGCTTGATCCTCAGGGAGTTCATGAAGTACAAAGGGCTTGATATCTATATTAAATATCAATACGTCAAAAGGACCATTGTTATCAGAACATTTTACCTCCGTACTGACTTGTCTTCCGAAACGGTAAAGTCAGCTCATAGGTCGATTCGTCAATCCGACGGATATCTTGTGCCTGGATTTTGAGGGCTTCGTCGAAGCGAAGTAGACACAAAAAGGCAATGACATATACAGCATGAAGGAGTCGCCGACTGCGGCCGCCTCCCCACTCGTTGATATCAACTGGAGCATTCCGCTTGCGCTGTTTGACAGGTTTGATCTCGGAGACTTCTGGCTTATTATTGTAGTGATACAGCTTGTGTAGGATCTTCTATTGATATGGGTATACCGTTAACTGGATATTCTAGTCTCAAATTGAATGAATAGCTGACTCACTGGGGTGACAGCACGAGCACTTGTTGCTGTCTCCCCGCTGCGAACCTAACAGAGGAAAATTCGTCGGAAATTCATCAGCTCTACACGTTTAGAATATTTTCTGCTTCACGTGCCTTCCTCTTCCTTAAACTCATCATGTATCTAGAGACAGTCTCAGAGACAGATGGGTTGCCTGTCATCTTGCCTGTGACTTCGCTTCTTTGCCATGGAAGTGATCCGAGCCCATGAATACGTCCGAAACCATATGTAGCAGAGGCGCGCATTTTCTGGGCATGACTGTAAGAGTCTCGGGCAATGCTAGGGTCCTTTGGCTTTCCATCTAGTGTAATATCATCACAGCTAATTTGGTCAGGACTTAGGAACTGCCACAATTAATCAGAGTCTTACCTATCCATAATCCAGGCAACTATGAACCAAGCGGCATCTGGATGTGGTTTAGGATTAAATAAACTTTCGTCGTCCTTGATGAGATGCTTTGCATGCACAAATTTCTCACAGCCCGCAATAAGTCTGTAAATGAATAGTGAGTGAGGTATCCGGTGAAGAATTTGACCGTACCTCTTGTACTCAGCATCGGTGTTCTCTGCAACTCCCTTCGAGGCTTCAGTTAATATTGCGCGCATGGTAGACATGTCTGGCATTTTGCTGTCACCGTTCAAGTCTTCATCCTCTTCATCGTTGTCGTCGTCTTCATCAGAGTCCTCTACCAATCCTGGGACATCATCCCAGACAAAAGTTTCTTTTTCGCCATCAACATCATCATCTACTTCATCCTGAAAAGGAGCCTCCCAATCATCGCCAGCTCCAGGTCTGATAGCTCGACGAATCCCTGCATACTCGGGGGCTTGCAAAAACGTGCTCATGGTGTGGGGGGAGAAGACAGGATAATTATTAGGAGACGAAGAGACAGGCCCGTTATATACCATATATAATGTCTCACTCATTTAATATTCACCCTCGGAGTCGGTTATGAGCTCCAGCACCTCCTGTCCCTGGTAGGTAACACTCATCGTGGTGTACCGTTTTTCAAGACGTGCAGATGAACCTGAAGGATTAATAGATAAGAATGATATCTGATGGTATCTGGACCACGCACCTTTGGCTTTTCCTGAGGATGTGCCGCTTGCGCCATTTTCTGTGGATTTATTGTTATCCGCAGTATCGCCTAAAATAAATTGTGTCAGAGTGAAAAACTGCTTGATAGCACAAACACAAACCTTCGGGTGGACCCTGACCACTGATAGAACTTGACGATGCAGAAGATGCGGAACTTGCGGCAGTTGCAGTCGCCTGCAGAGCAGCAGCTCCGATCCTCGCTGAAACCAGTAAATAAGGTGTAAATATGAAGGAAAGAATATAGGCACACCTTTGGAACAAATATAGTCCAAGACGAGACTCGGATACAGGTGCTCTACCATGGATCGTGGCACCCAGACCCTGACTTTTGGCAAGTTGTTGGTGATCCACGCCTCAACGGCGAGCTGAGTATCTTGATGGGGATCACGCTCGCCAATGATAGCCTCCAATGCACGTGTTAAAAGGGTGGCATCAATGGAAAGTAAGAGGCGGAGCTCTGCCAGATAGCCAGTGGACCTGTGACTGCGAGTGCCAACAATTTTTCTGATTATTGTCGGACCATCAGCAGAAACAAGGTTGTCTGCAGCCAACGCTCGCTGGACCAGCTCGCGGATTACCAATCCCGCAAAGAGCTGATCGGCAAAGTGCACCAGAATCCCCACGCTAGAGCCCCACGTAAAATGATCTTCAGCAAAGCGGGCAAGGAGGTCTAGCCGCGGAGAGCATAGTTGTGAGCTGTGCGCAGCAGGAACGTGTTCCGATATGAGCGGGTGAAGGTAGAGATGGAGGACATCAAGGTCCGGAAAATATGATGGTATTTCAGCTGCCAGCTGCGGATATCGATGAGGGAGATGGCCAGATGCATTTGTAGAAAGCTCAGAGCTCAGTAGTGTTCGCCAAGTCCTCAAGAAAAGGATCGCATCACCCCCAGATTGCCCAGAGAGGCCAGAGATCAGCTTTCTACCAAGGCCAGCATGGGCAAGACCAATGGCGGTAGTTATCCCACATTTACTTAGTCCATCCTGCCCAAAAATCAATAATCAGCAGGGCAATGAACTCTAGAAAACCTACCGAATAGTCACCTCCCGCGAGTAATGCAATCAATATAAAATCCTCTCGGGAGAGACCTAGAACTGAAGCAATATCGAACGCCGAGTAACGGGACGCCTCGTAGTTTTCATTGTCCTCGGAGCGGCTGCATATTGAATGAGATTAGCATTAAAAAATTGTGGAGCAGGGGTCACGTACATGCGTAGAACAATACTGGCCCCAAACACAAATGAATCGGAGTCATCTGTGAGAATAGCATCCACGACATTTGCATTTGACATGGCAGCAAGCTCTGCTTCTGCTTCTCCAGGTGCCTGGAATATATGTATTAGTTAAGAAAGGGCTACCCCTGCCAACAAGACATACCACTGCCCACTTGAAACCAAACCCATCTAACATCCGCTTGAAATCACCAGTCAACCAATGATCATTTCCGCGAATGACCTTGCCGCGTTTCATGCTTGGACGATTCGGGCCGTCGAATATGAAGAGGGGGACGAAGGGGAGCCTAAAAAGACGGCTGCATCTGGAGAATAGTGCTACAAGCTCAGGGCTCTGGTTGTTGCCATGTCGATAACATGCACAATAGATCCATCCACTATACACAATGTCAGAATATGAATATATGGCCAGTAAATTGGCCGAAGTACCTGGCATCAATTCCCACTCGGAATGTGCGACGTCCGGTTGCGTTCCCGATGAAGGCAGTCCCTACAGCAAGATTGTGGAGGGAAATCTTTTGCTCGACAGGTTCCAGTTCCTATGAAAGTCATGAGCGAAGATTGAGGGGGTTGAACAGTTAATTACCTTCCACAGTCCCTTGATACCCATAGTAGTTGAGAAAAGGAGGAGTGTCTTAGACACGATCGGTTCACGTCATTGCCACCGACACGACACCCGCAGTCGCCACCACGCGACCTCAATGGCCTCAGTGGCTTGGGCCTCAATGGCAAAGACAACTACGATGCTATCGTAACACTCGGCAGTGAGGGGGGTGGGTTCGCTGACCCGCTGGACCACATACACACGCTAACGTCACGTAGCACCACCAGTGATCATATATCTCTGGTGTTCTACGGGGTGTTGGGGTGTTTGCAGTAGCAGGACAAGACACTGCATCCGGGCCGCAGATCGCATCCAGCACTGTGACAGCATAGATAACGAGTGAGCCGAATCCCCACGATGGCTCCCCGCTTCCACGCCCCTGCACTCCACTACGCCTGCTCACATCGTAACCGTGCCCGCCACCCACGTCCCATCCTACACCCCACTGCTCATCCTCAGAGCCCGCTGCCGTCCACACGAGCCACTCCACTGCAAGGTACATGCACCACGCATGCCCAAGCAGCACTATCATGAGCAACAGTCGTTCTGCGGCACCGGCGCACTGGTCGGGTCGGCAGTGCATGGGAGCCCATAGCACGCACACCGTGGGAGTCGACTGCACAACTGGCGGAACGCAGACAGCCTGTAGAATGCATGCAATGGGAGTTGAGCGGGGGCTGCGCACGAGTTGGACGTTCGGAACGTTCTCCATGGGCCAGCCGTAGCACGTGCAGCCCAGCCGCGGACAGGGAGCCCACGAGCGCTGCAAGGTCACTGAGCTCACTGCCCATAGTCCTGATGCATCGTCACCCAGTGTGACGACCGGAGACTTTGGGTCGCGCAATGGAGGCGCGGTGAATGTCCGTAATCTGGCATGGGCGCCTATTAGGGCATCAGTTACTGGAATAGGCGCTACAATGTGAATCTTACCATTTGTTGTATATTTCATAGATATCTTATGAGGTTTGTTGGGCAGGGATGTTGTGAATCCCTGGTGAGCCTCAACCTACAACATCTGCACTTGAGGCGGGGGTCGGAAGCGAATCGGCACGGAGACAAGTGGTCTGGCGCTGAGACGGGCATGGTGGAGGCGGGCGGCTGGACGACTGCGACGACAGTTGGATGACTCCCATGTCCTCTCCACCATCCGCAGCTCCATGCAGGTGCTTGAGCATGGCGGCGACCTTGGCAACATGCATGTCCAGCGCCGCGGCGTAGTCTGCACACATCTTCGAGAGCACGTTGATACTGCTCCCCGCAGTGTGGCAGACACCTCAGCCTCCTTCCGTGTCACCGTGTCTGCTACACGGTTTCGGTGTACTGCAGCGTCCTTGGAAAGTGCTTCTTGGCGTGGTCATACGTCTGCGAAAAGGAAAAGAGTTCCAAATAACGATAATAAAACAGGTAAAGAAACAAACCTGAGCTCGTGCACCTCCGGCACAACACGCGCATTGGGCACAGCGACCCCAATGGGCGTCTCAAGTGTCAGCAACTTCGCGAGCCCGTGCCCACCAAGATTGGCCTCATGGATCTGCGCGGCGAGGTCTGAGATCTCGTGCAGTGCATCACGTCGCAGTACTTGGTTGTCACGGTCTGTAAGCATTGTGGTGTTTGGTCGCCCTGCGTCCGTGGGTCCGCTGTCGCCGTCGCTGTCAGGTCCGCAGGGGTGTCTTCAGCCACCACAGGCACGTTGCCATCCTGCTGTCCATCACCCCAAGCGTCAAGCTCTCCCGCACGCTCGCCACCCTCCCTTACCACTGCTCCCAGTCGCACCCTGTCTTCCCCCGCCTCTGCCTTGTCCTCTTCCTCTCCCACTCCCCCATCTACTCCTCAAGCTCCTGCACACGCACCTCCCTTGCCTCGAGGTCTGCCCACCATATGTCCCCCACCACACTCAGTTCAGCGAGCTGCACCTGAAGGTGCCCAGTCTCGGCCGCACGGTGCTCGCACTCGACCTGGTCCTTTGAGCGCCGCGACACACGCCTGCTGGTCCTTTGAGCGCCGTGACGCACGCCTGCAGCCCGAGCACGCTCTCGTCCGCACGCGCGAGGCATGCCTCCAGGTCGGAGCCCATGCTTCTGTTGACCGTGCTCTGGCGCAGATTCTTGGACCTGCCCGTCAGGTTGTCTTGCCACCGTTTGCGCGGCACGATCGACCCTTTGGCAGGGAACGGCATCCCAGGTGTTGCCTCGAGGTCGAAATGTGTGATGAGCTGCACGAGGTCGTCGGCAGCGGTGTCAAGCAAAGTGAACACGCCTGCAAGAATAGTTAGTGATAGAATCAAAAGGAAGAAGAGAAGAAACCGACCGTCTGCCGCCGTATCTTCACAAATGCCATGCGGGCGAATCTTCCCCTTCCCAAGGAGCATGTCCTTCAAGACTGGACACGGGCGCGGGCACTTGACAGGCGTCACAGTCAGTATCTTGTAGTCCTCCTCATCACGATGCCCATGCCCGTCCGTCGTCGCCTCCTCTACAGTCAGCACCAGCAGCCCGCCCTGACCCCCAGAAGAGAGTGCACTCTCCGCCACCGACAAACACTGCCACATCGACATGCTGGGCAACACGTTGCTCAGCGGCGTGCACCTCCACCCCTCAGACATCCGCCGGCTCTCCCTCTCCCTCCTCTCGCTCTCCTTCTCCTTCTTCTCCACGCGCTCCTCCTTCCCACTGTGCACGTGGTCAACAACCTCTGCCCAGTGCACGCTACTCACGCGCGACCTCGTGGAGCCCCTGCTCAAGAGCACCGGACAGCGGGCGCAGGCTCCAATTCGTGCTCGCGTGGCGCGCGAAGTCCATGCTCAGGCGATTCGGATTGACAGTCGCTTTCTGGGCCGGCATAGTAACGATCACGATACACAGACATCATTACCGCACTCGAATGCAATATTTTGGACCTTGAAGGGAGCTGAACACGCCAATTTGCGGAGAGAAGATGCGGATAATCTGGGTAGATATAGACAATAAGTATTTAATATTGAAGTTGGAGTGAATCGAACATACCTAAGTAATGACAGATCGTTTGGACGTCCGTAGGAGCTTGGTGCTGGAACATGCTGCTCTGGTGGGGGGATGCGGGGGACCTGGGAAGATATGGAAATTAGTTATTGAAGACTGGGAGTAAATAAAATACACGTACCCAAAATGAAGGTGCACTTGCTCCGGGTATCGCCTGATCCTTCCATTCCTCCTCCAAAGGTTGCATAGGGATAGATGCCATATCAAATCGAGGGCTCGTTCAATTCTGGATTCGGCCATCATGGAAGGAGTATTGTCCATCGCACCCTGGTTGTCGACCTCGGGAGAGTATGAAACAGGTTTGAAATGACCTTGCACAACCACGGAGAGCTAGCCACGGAGAGCTCAGAGAGCTCGAAGGGGCTCTCCGTGGTTGTGCAATGGTCAGCATGCTGCGCGCTGTCCTAAGGTGAACGGGACAAGTTTGTTCGTGTTTGCCAGGACATGTGATGATTCCCATGGTCTTGCACCGTACATATTACTTAAACTTGGGGACTTTACGCGCCTCTGGTGTGACACGACGCGTTAAACCGATGTGACGCGATGTGTCGAAAACTGACGACCGTCCGTCAATTTTTGACGCGTCGATAACCATTAGGATACTGTACAGAGCTCAAGCAAAATAGTACACCTCACTGGACTATGCATCTCTCCTCAAACCCTTGCTCAATACATCAATGCTTGAGTCCTCGTAAACCACTGCATAGAAACACGTAAAAAAACACGTAGAAAAGTAATTGGAACCACTTAGAATGCGGGCAGGAACAGCAAGTTGTGCCCAAATCAATGCTGCAGCATTGCGGCCTTATTTCGAGCGGCCGGGGCTGGAAGAGGGATGTGGAAGAAATGGATCAAGGGGGGGTCTCGTGATCTCAAACCACCACCATCGTTCCGGCGATGGAGGCGGCTTTTGGTCTCGGAGCTCCCCCCGCCGCTGTACGCGACGTAGGGACGCTGTACGCGCACCACCCACACCCTGTGTGGACCCCCTGCAAGGGGAAGCAGCCCGGTGGAGCTGAGACGAGCCAAGCATGCGCTACGTCGACCGGCCTTAGGCCACATCTGCTGTACGCGGAAACGCACGGTGTACCCGTACTAGTATACATAACTACATATACACAAAACTAGAATATTGAAAACCACTCCGCACACCGACTGCGGCGACGGCCACGGCTCCGGAACCCCTTGTGAAGGCTGTACCAACATACGTGGCACCTTCCCACGCTCCCATCCATCCACACGCACCCACGGAAACACAGTGCGCTAGCACATAGGTACGACCCCCAACCTGCGCAGCAACTAACGGAGCTAACCCATGGACGAAGTCGCACTGGACGGCCAACAAGCCCCCCCGCCGCCACCCTACGAGAACCCAAACAAGACGCGCTGCACCCGACGCGATAAGAACTCAGCACCCCGACAGCCCGTAGCCAAAGAAAGGGAACTCGAATCCCCCGAGAAACGAGTCGCGCACCGACGCAGCTCACTCCCCAACGCCGTCACTGCGCCCACTCAGGACGACGACCCCTTCCTAGCCAACTACCGAGGACCCAGCGCTGTGCGCCCGACCTCGCGCGCACCGTCCCGAAACCGCGGGCCTTTCGGGTACCCAAACATTGACGACCTCACACCGTCACGCATCACCACCGCTGAACCACTCGACCTCTACGCTGACTACGAAGAGGAAGAGGGTGAGATTGTAGACCACCACCCCGGCCAGATACCCGACGAAACACCGCGATCCAGCGCAAGGCACCCGCACCGGAACCCACCCAACCCGCACCACCCCAGTAACGTCCCTCCCCCGGCCGACGACCCGATGGACGGAGCAGATGCAGATGGCGCCACTGACGGATTCCCAACGGACAGTACATTCAAAGCTCTGGCACCCACAAACCAGGAGAAAAACCCCCATGTCCTCTACCCCGCGTACACCCCGTCGGGACCTGACGACCTCGTCGCCGCCACGACAAACTTCCAAATTAACACAGGAGAATGGCGCGCCCTCGTCATGGCCTTTCAAACGGCCACCGAGAACACTGCTGCCGCCCAAGTCGACGCGGCGCTCGCAGATCCCCCCCGCCATGTCCTCCTCCTCCCGTTCCTAGGCGGGTCGTGGTTCTTCCAACACCACCGGAACGCAGCGTCCGAGCTTGTGCGAGCCGTGGAACCCATCACTGGCCCCAACGGCCTATTCGTTGTCCCCCCGACAGCGGCGAAGAAACCCCTGAACGAGCGGGATAAGTACACTGCCCCGCTCGCCATGATCGGACGCGCTGCCACACCAGCCATCCGCGACGCCCTCCTCCGCCACTCCGTCATCCCAATCAGCAAATCCCTTGCTGTCCATATCCTCCCTATTGACACCGACGCGCGAACGTGGACCATGGGACTCTTCAAGTGTAACTGGCCCGGAGGTGGCGAGGAAACTGCTGCCTCTTTTCGACTGGCTGCATTCAAGGAAGCCCGGAAGAAGGGCCCCCTCTGTGACCTCATCGTCCAGGCAACGCAGCCCGGCGCCATCACCTCCCCCGACGCCCGCGTGCAGGAGTTCGCGCGGACGTTCATCGCTGTCTATCTAGACCACCCGAAAGACCCCGTCTGGGTGATGTACGGCCGACCCTGCACAAAGAACTTCGAACTATGGGAAGCGATACGATGCCATGCCCGCAACATGAGCATGGAAGACGGACTCACCCTCTTCCTCCCCCTCGGAAGAATCCCCCGCGGGGAAGAATCTCGCCCGCCTGCCAATTGCAATATCTGCAAACTCGACGATCACCTCTCGTATGTCTGCCCGTATGCTCAAGCTGTCGACTGGCGTGGGCCCTCCGAAGTCATCTCAAGCACGACCACCGGTGTACTTGCCAACAGACCGGAAGGGGAAAGCCGCAATAACGAAAGCCGGGGCCGGGGGAGTTTTCGGGGTGGACGCCACGGCAGGGGCCGCAGCAGCTAAGATAGCATCTCCCCTTTGGACTCCACGATATCAACTCCACGTCCCGCAATCTAAATACACCACTACCGTTCAATGTACTGTAGTGTAGCCCACACCTCCCTAAATAAACCTACTTGTTTGCATGCAATGTCCCTCGCTAGGGCCCTGGATCTGGGTCCAGAAGAAGTCGTGTGTGAGCACCGGCGCACACGCAAGCCCTCCCCGCCAAATTTACTGACCTCATGCTGCTACATGAGGGACAGGAAACGGGGAGGACGACCGCGTAGCTGTGGGGAGGTG
>JARGXW010001636.1:0-11995 GCA_029204085.1 Mycena sp. CBHHK59/15 | reverse complement strand
ACTGTTGAGGCCACTCTAGCAGCATTAGCCGATATTGGCAAGGTTCTTTGTCCACCTCGGAAAAAAGGACTGGATACATTGATCCCCAGCTCGACCCTTTCACACACCCCGTATCCAGGGAATACAGAGTCTTTTGCCTGTACACCCACCCTTCATCCTCAACCCGGGGTCAGTGGAAGAAAGCCCGATGAACACTGCCATCACGTTGCGACGTGGTACTTACTGTGCTCGTGTCTTGCGCCGTCTCACGCCAGTATATTGCTGATCGGACTGTCTGCCGGAAAACCCATATGGCAAATGGAACGAGACTCTTCTCGTTAATGAAGACCTCTGCAATGAGCTCATGGAGTACTTGCAATCCTTGGATCAACAAAGGACGAAAAACGGCCGGGAGTCTGGATTACGTCGGCCAAAGTACAGGCATGGCTTGCACGCCCGGACATCATGCAGAAGTATGGCTACACCAAACCATCTCACTCGCCACAGCAAAGCACTATCTGCATGCTCTTGGCTTCCGCTTTGCTTCACCTGTCAAAGGGCAATACGTTGATGGGCACGAGCGGGCAGATGTTCGTGCAGAACGTGATAAAGTCTACATCCCAAAATTGTCTGAACTCCACACTCGCATGCAGGTTTTTGACAAGGACGGGAAGGATATCACTGCGGAGGTTGAAGTGATGGTTGCTTCTGGGAAACGGGTTGTCATTTGGTATCACAACGAGTCATTTTCTATGCCATGATCGTCACCGAAAATCCTGGCGGCACAAGGACGCCTCAATCAAGCCTGTTAAGTGCTGAGCCGAGGGGATCGGAATTGCCGAGAAAGTCCGAAGGAAATATGTCGGAGTTAGTCACGGAGTTCCGAAGGGTCAGAAGGTCGTTCTCGCAAGCACTACAAACAAGAGTGTGCGACTACCCGGCTTGCGACCAAGGAGAGACAAGTCCAGAGATAATAACGGGAGGACGAGTGAGGATGCAGGAGGGCCGGAGGAGGCACGGAATATCCGATAGGTCGGAGTCCGACTCAGGTTGCGTTGGGAAGGGAGAACGCAATAACGTATACAATTATCAAACTGAAGAACAGAGGCTAAACTACTTAGCTTAAATACTTAGTAAGCTAATTGTTTAGTGAAGTACAATAAGGTGTGAAAGATTAGTAAGTATTAGTCCGTGGACAATAAGTCGTCAAGACAATCCTGTGAAGGATTTGTAAGTATAAGTCCGTGGACAATAAGTCGTCAAGACATCTTGTGAACGATGAGTAAGTATTTCTCCGTGGACAATAAGTGGATGTCCGGATAAACTCCGAGAGTGAAGTAAGGGATTATGAGTAAAGGATTCCGCTTGGTAATTCCTCATCGCGTAATGTCCCTTGCGATGGATAGAAGTCCCCCTCGGAAATTCCGAAGGAAGTCCGATCGGAGTTCCGAGGTACTCCGAGATGCACGGATATAACAGTATCCCCCTCTCAAGGCCGATTGCCCTCAAGAGGCTTGGAACTTTTCCGGGACGTCACGAGATGTCACGTGCTCGACCCAGAATATGTATATAGGAAACTCCGAGCGGTGAAAATTTTCAATTTTCACCCCTTCGGAACGCCATATCCGATGTCCGAAGCAAGCGGCAGCAACTCCGTCATCCGTAACTCTTCGGCATATCCGAGATTCTCCGTGCTGACTAATCCCTAGGATGCAAGAAATGCACCAAGCACGGTCTCCCGTGCAATAGGCCACAAGGGCCTCGAGGAGTCTCCTGCGTCCAATGCGCGACGCAAAAGGTCCGATGCGACCTTGGAGAGCGGATTCGGGCGGCCGCGGAAGTCCCGAGGGTGTCCGAGCCAACGGACACCAAGGTCGACGAGCTCGATGAAGACGTTGAGCAGCTATACAAGCTGTTCAAAAATTTCACCACGACGGCGAATGAAGACGTCGAAAGGGCTCGGGAATTCCGAAAGGCGGTCGTGGACGAGAACACGGAGTTGAGAAGGCGGGTGAGGAGGTTGGAGAAGCAGAACGAGCTTCTCATAGGGTGGATATCCGCGTTCGACCCGAGCATGGAGCTCGAGGTCTCGGAGTCGGAAGAGGAAGAGTCGGAGAAGCCGAAGAAAAAGTCGGCCAAGTCGAAAGGCAAGCGGAGGAGGGTTGAGTAAGGAGAAGAAAAAGTCGAAAAGTACATAGATGTAAAATAGTATCGCTTGTAATTTTGAAAGTTTTTTGTGATGATCTGAAAATTCGGAATTGCCGAAGGAAGTCCGAATTAATAATCAGGACCTGGCTTTCCGGGATAGCGTTTATGAAAGCTTTCGACAAGTTCATCGGCATGAACGTCGTCAGCTCCCATCCAAGAGAACTGTTCATCGGTTTCTTCATAACCAAGCCATTCAACCAAGTATCGGAGTTTCACTCGGTATCTCCGATCGAGCTTTGAGTCAACAATTTCTTTGATCTCGAAGTGCTCATCTCCGTTCACCACTTCAACTGCACCTGGAGGTTCCTCGATGCGGCTGGGAAAAGGGTTCGGAGTGTGCGGTTCAAGTTGAGAAACGTGAAAGACCGGATGAATGCCTCGGAGTTGCTTCGGAAGCCGAAGTGTATAAGAATTGGAACTAGGATGGGCGATAATTTCGTAGGGACCTAGAGTCTGTTCGGAAAACTTCGGAGTTGGTCGGGTTGTCCGAATGTGCTTTGCGGAAACAAAGACTTGATCACCGATTTTGAATTCTGGTGAAGGGTTTCGACGAGTATCAGCAGTGGCCTTGTATCTCTTCTGAGCAACCGTAATTTGCTCTCGGAGAAACTCGTGAAGTCCGTGAAGGTCGACAGCGAAATCCTTAGCGTAAGTGTTGGCCACATCACGTTCCGGATGAATAGTTAAGGAAGGATGGTATCCCTTGTTCGCGAAAAATGGTGTAACTCCAGTAGAAGCATTCGGAGCATTGTTGTAAGCGAACTCGGCCAGAGGAAGAAGACGATCCCAGTCGTCTTGTTGATAGGAAGTGTACATGCGAATATATTGCTCCAAAGTCTGGTTGGCACGTTCGGTTTGTCCGTCGGCCTCCGGGTGATACCCCGAAGTGAAATGCAATTCCATACTCAAGAGTTGACCCAAGGACCGAAAGAACGCAGAAACGAATTCGGATCCCCGATCCGAAGTGACGTGCGAAGGGACTCCATGCTTAGAAAAGACATGAATAAGGAAAAGCCGAGCGAGGTCCGAAGAGGTTATTTTTGTGTCGCAAGGAATAAAAATTCCTTGTTTTGAAGCACGATCTATGATGACTAGAATGCTGTTGTAACCGTTGGAATTCGGAAGTTCCTCGATGAAGTCCATGGAGATAGAATGCCAAGGGCGAAGTGGAACAGGTAAGGGCTGGAGTAACCCATAAGGTTTGTGTCGAGGCCGCTTGTTGCGCTTGCACAAGACACAAGATTGGCAATACGTTCGGACAAAGGTTCGGACCTCCGGCCAAGTATATTCGCGTCGAACGAGCTGAAGAGTGCGGTTCTGACCGAAATGACCAGCTAGGATGTGATCATGACAGTGTTGAAGAACCCGAACTCGGAGTTCCTCGGAATTTCCGATAAGGAGAGGAACATAGATGCGCTCGTCATGGCGAAGTAGGCCAGTGTCGTCAATAGTCCAACGAGGGGAGTTGCCAGAAGTTGCCGCGGTAATTCCGAGTAAGGCCGAAGGATCATCTCGGAGGTGGCTTCGGATATCCGAATGAAGCTTGTCTACATCCATGACAACCGTAGCTTGAAGACAAATATCCTCGAGATAAGTGGCCCGAAGCGACGCCGAAAGCTGATCTTGAGTGAAAACAGGACGAAAATTGTGAGGGTTGACTTGGCCATAGCCCTTATCCCCCTCTTTAGGGTAGACGTCCCATCGTCTAGTTAAGGCGTCGGGTTTTCCGCCGAGCCTGCCCGGGCGGAAACGAATAACCATATTGAAACGGCAAAGGACTCGGACCACCGAACTTGTCGACGAGTAAGCACTTTAGTAGTGGCAAAGTACTCCAAGTTCTTGTGATCAGTAACGACGTCCACCGGAGTTGCCGAGCCTTCAAGGTAATGCCGCCAATGTTTAAAGGCGTCAAAAATCGCAAGTAGCTCTTTATCGTGGATGTCGTAGTTGACTTCGGAAGGTCCGAGTGTGCGGCTTCGGAATGCCACAGGATGAATGTCGCCGTCGTCGCCAATAATTGAAAGAATAGCGGCGATAGCATAGTCAGAGGCGTCCGCTTCCACTGTAATTTGACGATCGGGAACCCAATGGTGAAGTATCGGAGCTTCCGAGAAAGCAGTCTTCAGACCGTCAAAGGCTGATTGACAGTTTTCGGACCAGTTCCATTTCACGCTAGATCGGGTAAGCCGAGTGAGTGGGATAGTAATATCCGAATAGTTCCAGATAAAACGCCGATAGAAGTTGCAAAAGCCTAGGAAGGATTGAACATCCTTCACTTTTCGTGGAGTAGGCCATTGAGCAACTGCAGCGATTTTCTCGGGGGCCATTCGGAAGCCGTCGGGGGAGAGAATATATCCAAGGTATTCACAAGTGGTGACGCTGAATTCGCATTTCGGGAGTTTGCAAAAAAGTCCGGATGCTCGGAGTCTCCGAAGTACTTCTCGGACATGCTCGGTATGTTTCGACTCGTCTTCGGAGTATACGAGGATGTCATCCAAGTAGACTACGACGCAGACGTCAAGGAGGTCCGAGAAGATGGTATTGAGAAAGCGTTGAAATGCCGCAGGGGCATTAGTGAGGCCTTCAGGAACCACTCTCCAGTCATAAGACCCATAGCGAGTACGAAAAGCAGTTTTGGGCTCGTCGCCTTCTTTAATTCGGAGAAGGTGATAAGCATGTCGGAGATCGAGTTTTGTATAGATGCGAGCCTTGCTCGGAGCATCTAGCAAGTCCGAAATTAATGGAAGCGGATATCGGTCTTTCTTAGTGATTCGGTTAAGACCTCGGTAGTCGACGCAGAGCCGAAGAGAGCCATCTTTTTCTTCGCGAAAAGTATCGGAGCTCCGTGAGTTGATTTCGAGGGATAGATGAAGTTGGCCTTTAAATTCTTATCGATGAATTCTCGGAGTGCCGATAGTTCAGCTTGCGATAGAGAATATATATGACCAATAGGTGGTATTTCACCCTCCTCGGTGTCAATTCGGAGGTCGTATTCGCGATGTGGAGGTAGATTGTAGGCTTCGGACTCCGAGAAAACGTCGGCGAAGTCTTGATACTCGGTCGGAATATCCGAAGATCTCCGTCCAAGGAAGTTGAATGACCAGATATGTCGCTTCTAGGACATGTGCGAAGTGTATATTGAGTGGTCCTTTCTGCCCGATAATAGCAGAGTAGGCAGCAGCCGAAACCAGGGATATGTGGGGAGGAGAACCAAATGGCTTCGGAGAAGCCGAAGGAGGCGGAGTACCGGATGGCTTCGGAGAAGCCGAAGGGGAAGGAATATCCATAGAAGGATCAGAACTGAGAGACGACGTCGGAGATTCCGAGATGGGCTTCGGAGTCGGAGTTTCCGAAGGTCCTTCCGAAGAGGAATTAACCGGAACAGAATTAGACTGTATAGTCTGAGGAGTCGACATTGATACCCCGGTGGTGTCGGAGGAACGGAAAGATATTAGGCCTGCCGACCAGTCAATCAACGGATTGAAGCGGTGGAGCCAGTTGAATCCAAGAACCAGGTCACTAGGGGCATCCAGATGGGTGACGTAGAATTCCAATATTTGGACATCTCCAGTAGGGAATAGAATTGGAAGGCGGATTTGCCGATTTATTATGGAGGAGGTGCCGTCGAGGTATCGGAGCCTTATCGGAGGTATCGAGTAAGGAACAAAACCATTCATTTCACAAATATTAGGAGATATGAAACAATGTGAAGATCCGGAATCGACAAGAGTCCGAAGGCGGATAATGAACCTCGCAGCGAGGGATGAAGGAATCGTAAATTTTGTAGATGCATAAGCTTCGGAGTTTCCGAAGGAATCTCCGAGCGAGTCCGAAGGTGCAGCATAAAGGTCGAGGTATAAGGCATTAGATGAAAGAGAGGACGCGTTGAGGAAGACCTCAGGAAGCACACTAGAGTCAACACAGCTCTGATCGTGCGCGGAGGTTTCAGAGCTGCTGACTATTTTTTTGACTCCGTGGTAGCAGTGTCGGAGTTCTTCGGAGTTTCCGCTTTAGAGGCCCTGCCTGCGGCGTTGGGTCTCTTTTTGTTACACTCCGCAGCGGAATGACCGCTGCCTCCGCAATACATGCAGAGGTTGAACTTCTTGCGACGCTCCCTCTCAGTATCCTTGAGCTGTCCACTCTTATCCAGTTTGTCGGCATAAGGCTTCGGAGTTCTCGGAGTTCCCGAAGACTGCGAAGCGGTAGGAGTGGAAGATTGCTGAGGTTTAAATGCTTTCTTCGTATTACCACCCTTCTGGTTGGAAGAGGCGGAAGCCGAAGAAGACTCGGGATTTCCGTGAGTACCGGTCTGCTCGCGTTTCTTCTCAGATTCTCGCTTCCAATAGCGAGTATCAACCCGTTGAGCCGCAGCCCGGAGTCCGATAAGAGTATTCGGATACTCCATATTGACAAGGGGATCCTTAATCCTCCTTGGCAATCCTTCGTAGTATTGGAAACGAAGGGCGGTCATTCCCCAACCAGTATAAGCTGAAAGCTTATTGAATTCGACGGTGTAAGTGGTGATACGGTCCGTGGATTTCATTCGGAGATTCCGAAGCTGGTCCTCGGCATCTCCGACAGGATCGTGCGGCCCAAAATTGTCCTGCAGCTCTTGAAGGAACTGAGGAAAATTGCTGTCCCAGGCTGGAACAGTGTTTGGGTCGGGATCGAAGAGCTGGGGTTCAAACCAATCTAGGGCGGTGCCTCGGAGGTACGACATAAGATAAATGATTTTGTCGTCGTCCGTGGTGAAATCCTGGTCACGTTCAGCAAAGTGCAGATAGCACTGAGCGAGGAATGGTCGGAGTTTCTGAGGATCAGAACCATCGAAGGTATCGGGGTTCCGAAGGTTAGAGCGAGAGCTCTTAGATCCAGACTGAGGACCTTTCAAACTCCGAAGTACCTCCGTGAGATCTCCGATATTGGCCAGAATTTGTCGACCAAATCTTGTCTCCTCATCAATAACTTCCTCTTCTTCGATAGGTGGTTCCAGTTCATCGGTTTCTTCAGCTATCGGATCTTCCGAAGGAGGAAGCGGAGTTGTAAATGGATTAGGAGCACGACGCGGAGCCTCCGATGGTACTCCTCCAACTGGGTAAGAAGCTGGACGTGGATTCATGGTGGGGTAAGGAATGGGCTGGAAAGTCAGAGGGATTTCTGACGATCGAGCGGCAATGGGAGTAATAGGAATATTGGATAGAAGTCGGGATTGCCGGCGGTCACGATCAACACGCCGTTGGAGAAGATTATTGCCAGCAAGAGATTGGGATGCGCCAGGCGTGCCCGGCACAATGGATGCGGGATTGTAGGGGTTAAACTGATCAGCCATGCAAGCCCAGATAGTTGAGTTTGATAATACTGTTAAGTGCTGAGCCGAGGGGATCGGAATTGCCGAGAAAGTCCGAAGGAAATATGTCGGAGTTAGTCACGGAGTTCCGAAGGGTCAGAAGGTCGTTCTCGCAAGCACTACAAACAAGAGTGTGCGACTACCTGGCTTGCGACCAAGGAGAGACAAGTCCAGAGATAATAACGGGAGGACGAGTGAGGATGCAGGAGGGCCGGAGGAGGCACGGAATATCCGATAGGTCGGAGTCCGACTCAGGTTGCGTTGGGAAGGGAGAACGCAATAACGTATACAATTATCAAACTGAAGAACAGAGGCTAAACTACTTAGCTTAAATACTTAGTAAGCTAATTGTTTAGTGAAGTACAATAAGGTGTGAAAGATTAGTAAGTATTAGTCCGTGGACAATAAGTCGTCAAGACAATCCTGTGAAGGATTTGTAAGTATAAGTCCGTGGACAATAAGTCGTCAAGACATCTTGTGAACGATGAGTAAGTATTTCTCCGTGGACAATAAGTGGATGTCCGGATAAACTCCGAGAGTGAAGTAAGGGATTATGAGTAAAGGATTCCGCTTGGTAATTCCTCATCGCGTAATGTCCCTTGCGATGGATAGAAGTCCCCCTCGGAAATTCCGAAGGAAGTCCGATCGGAGTTCCGAGGTACTCCGAGATGCACGGATATAACAAAGCCGCACAAAAAGGGTGAAGGGGTATCATTAATGGTGGCCGATTTTGTCTCAGTGGATTTCAGGTGGCTTGTGGGGCCGAAGACCAAACATTCGGCCCGTGTTATCCTCAAGCCTGGCAAGAATCGTGATGTGAGTGCGAGAAGTGGCTGTCAAGAGTCGGATTCCCTCGGAGGCCGACGGAAGTCCAGGACATTCTATTAAGATGAAGTTGCGAATTGAGCTATATGACTGGGGACTGTCTCGCAATAAAACTTCGTCAATAGATGTGAAGTCTGGACGGAGTCCGATCGGAGGTCCAAGGCAGGTGCCGATAAATGGAGCGGGCTTGGCTTCAGCTCGTGCGCTGCGCCTTTCCCTACGCCTGAGGCCCGATTTCGAGAAGTGACAGATTTGAGAATGAGACAGAGATAGGGCACAATCTTAGTCGATATTCAAACTGAACTAAGTGTAAATACATGGTGATATATATACTAATTTCGGAGTCCGAGATATTTCCGAGTGAAGACAATTAAAACAATAAGCCAATTGTAATATGTACGGGGATAGGAATTTAGCAAGAACAATAAAGCAATTGTCAAAGAGCTGGAGGTCCGAGACCTCCGTGTGCATGTGACACATCATATGATCACATAATAGGAAAGAAGCATAAAGAAAACAACAAGGGCATACAGAACAATAAGAACCAATTGGATGAGTGGAGTTTTCATGAATGGAACTCCACCGGAAGTCCGAGGAACTTGTTGAAGTGTTGATAAACAGATGCCGGCAGCATCCGAAAGGCACGGGACGTGACAGTGGCCTAATACTTCTAAATTTATTAACACAATTTCCAGGGTTATTTTACCAATGAAGACATCCTTGCGCAGGCGCATGTTGCAATGGAAATCCTTCCTGAGTTTGGTGATGACATTGAACATGTCTTTGTCTATGATAACGCAACCACACACAAGAAACGAGCCGATGACACCCTGTCTGCGAGGAAGATGCCTAAAACAAAGCCTGCCATATATAAATCTGGCAAGCAGGCAGGCCAAATGCGGCCAAACTTTTTGGTTGAGTGCACTGCTCGCACTCCTGATGGCAAACCTATCCATAATCCCAATGGGTCTTTCCAGAAGGAGAAGATCCGAATGGCCGGCACAACTTTCCACGATGGGCAACCACAGTCACTTTACTTCGAGACGGGACCAGATGCAGGGCTTTTCAAGGGGATGCAGTGCATCCTCACGGAACGGGGATATAATGTGAAGGGCAAACGTGCTGAGTGCAATAATTTCCAGTGCCCGGTTGATCCCGATGGTAATCATCATGACTGCTGCATGCGTCGGATGCTCTTCAATGAGCCGGACTTTGCTGGAGTGCAGTCGCTGTTGGAGCAGGAGCGTGCCTCACGTGGTATCTCCGTGATCTTTCTGCCCAAGTTTCATTGTGAGCTCAATCCAATCAAGCAGTGCTGGGGATACTCGAAGCGGCTGTACCGTTTGTGCCCAGAGTCATCGCGAGAGGAGGATCTCGAACGGAATATTCTTGATTCCCTTGCTGCTATACCTCTGGTTTGCATCAGAAGGTCAGTTTGTGCTTCATCTTCATATTTGGTACTGAATGGCCCCCAAGGTTTTGTAACAGATCCCTTCGCTATGCGGATGCCTATGCAAAAGGCTTGAATGGTCGTGAGGCTGCATATGCCACAAAAGTGTATCGTGGTCACAGGGCTATTTCCAATGACTACCTGCATGATTTTTGAACAGTCTGGCGCCATCCAAGCTTTTAGATTGCTTCGGAAACTGTAATTACTACGAAATTTATACTTGTTTTGTTTTCAGCAGTCTCAGTTCTGTTCCAAAAATTACATAGAGCTGGATGAGACAGCTTGACAGGTCCCATAACAAATCTTTGTATTCAATTTTGAAGTAGGATACCATTGTGTCTGTAAATAATTGATTTGATGCTGCGAGAATCCCATACTACCCGATTTGGAGCGAATTCGTAACGCGTGACATCGATCACGTGGGGTGGGTTGCTCATGTGTGAGCCCTACCAGGACCCATGATTATGGCTTTTTGGAGGTTAGATCCCAAAATTAGCTATGTTGAAAATTTTGTCCGGACTTTTGGCCACCCAGGGTTCAAAAATTTTGTCCGGATACTGTATCTAAGCTGCTCTCGGCCAAAATTTTGTCCGGACTTCGGATCTGACTTCAAATTTGACAAAAAAAGGGCCAGAAGTCTTTAAAAATCGCAAAAAAAAACTCTATCTGCATTAAATAAATTGGTATTTACCTTGCCTTTAAATTTTTTTGGGCTCTGGCTCAGCTGGTGGCAAGCCCTGTCTCAGCCATAAGCACCCCCAGGTCTTTTAAAAGGACATGTTACATATAAAGGGTCATTGTTTCACAGACAATGTATCTTTTGACATCCAAAATAGAGGACAAAGTGTGGCTCATGGTGCCTCATGGTGTCTCGAATCAGTGCAGAGGCCAGTGCCACCCTGATTGGCCATTGTCCGGACTTTGATCTGACCTTCCAGAAATAAATCCCCTTGTCCGGACTTAAGATCCAAGCTGTCGCCACTGTCACTTTGATTTGTCTGAACAAAGATCTGAGTTATGCAGGCCAAATCTGAAAATTTGTCCGGACTTTGGATTCAACCTCCAAAACCATAATCACGGGTCCTGCCCTACCTTCAAGAGGTGCTCGATCTCTGGATCGTGTAACTGTTCCCACGGGGTACCTACCCCCCAAATAAGGGAAATCTTGGTCAGCGGCGTCCAGCCGGCCATCATTGTGCCAACAATCCATCACTGGAAACTCACCGTAAATAGACCGGCGAGAAACACTCAGATGAGACCAGAGATACAAATAGACCGTTGCGTGGGATTAAGAAAGCAGAGTACGCGTACAAGAGGATGAGAGTAAGAGACAAGAAAAGCCTGGGGTGTGACCGAAGGTCACATCCCCAAAAGAACGGTCCGTGATGTATGTTAGTAAGCCGACAGGTTTACACCCTCCCCCTCCCTCGAGAATAAGCCCTCAGCATTCAACCGTAGTCAGTGAAACGTAAAGTATAGTAAAAATCCGAAACCAAATGCATGCCCGGCCGACATTTCGCGAAGTGTGAACACCCCGGCCCCCGAAGAGGTGGCCAGCCGACTGCAGGGAGAAAGAAGGGACGGCTAGCCAGCCTAGTGATCCGTGCGGGCGAGCCAACGGTCGAGGGCCTCGGCTTGCGCGAGTTCGCGTGCAGGGAGCCATTGGTCACCGCCAGGGCCGTATTCCAGTGAAACGCACAAGGTATTGTTTGCCGCGTCCACGGGTCGCTCGTCGATAATGTCTCGATGAACCATTCCTTTTCGCCATGGTCGTGAGATAGGTTCGGGCTCAGCGAGCTTTCGTTCAGGAATAATCGTCGTCATTCTCTATAAAGGTTCCAATTCAGAACGTGAAAAACGGGGAACATTTGGTGTTGTGAAGATCAAGCGTATAAGTAGAGCACTCAGCGTGTTAGCGATGACTTGTAGGGTCCATCGAAGCGCGGCATGTACTTTGCGACACGTCCATCGCTTTCTTCACTAGTTTGCTCGTCTATGCGCAGTGTCAGTTCACACGGTCGCCTACTTTTATGTCGTGGTCGCGCGGTCGCGTTTGTTAGCTTGTTCGCTGAGAGATCTTTGCAGCGAGCAAATTTTCCTGAGCTTCGACGACGTCCGAGGTCGAGTCTAGCAATGAGTTCTGCCGCCAGTCTATCCTCCGAGGGCAAGGTGGCGTTTGGCGTTAC
>JARGXW010001635.1:0-11998 GCA_029204085.1 Mycena sp. CBHHK59/15 | reverse complement strand
ATATCAGAACATACGGTTTTAAAGCATTCGGCACGGAATCTGACTGCGGTTGAGTATCCAACGAGGAATCAGGTGGGTTTACTTCATGTAATACGCAGTTCGTTGCTACGGAGCAATAAGAGAGAGAACACAGAGAATACTTGAACTGACTCCCTGCCTGTATTGTAAAACGGTTGGATGTCGCGCTTTTGCCCGTAGAGTCCAATGCACGAATGACGACCGATGTACCTGAAAGAAAATAATCAGGATAGTTTCGGCAGCGAAATCGAGACGAGTAAGTTTATTACCTGCAATAAAGTCGACCTTCCAAGAAAAAGAGGTCCTTTTGAATGTTCCTAGATTTTCGAGCGTCGTTTCGTCCGTTGCCAAAACACTTTGAAGAGTTCGATGAAATCATACTGAAGGCTGGTGAGGACGAACCTCTAGGATGTAAGGAAACTATTCGGATCCTTGAATGAAGCTAATTAGAAACTGTGGCACACACCAACATCCATGGCGCTGTATTTGATTTTAGGTCCATAATCTACTATCAAAGACAAGTTTGTACCCACCGACGCCACCTTGCCACTGGAGGAGAGTTGGCTCACAAGTTGAGGCTTTGGTACTTCGAGTTCCAAACCGCGATTAACACAAACCACAGCTTGAAAGATAGACATTCACATTTTATCCACAATAAAGGACGCCAGCGTGGTGGAAAAAAAGAGCGGCAAGAATCCGACATTCTTCATGGTGGTGAAAGGTAGGATACAATCCTACCAGAAGGTAGAAGTCCAACGGAAAGTTATAGATCTGCATTGTTGGCGACCGTCAGATGTGTGTGAGATCCCGATGTTCAAGCATGCACGTCACAAGCCAAAGTCTCGGGTCGAAGTACCCTGATGCTTGACCTTGAACAGTTTACGATATACGAGAAATCTGCCCTACACAAAAATCACTTGGATGGACCAGTCACGATCGTTTACCGATTTTCGGACCCATGTCGTCGGGTGTGCCGAGATATATTCATTCCATCGATGGTGGCACTATTCGCTGCGCTTTGGAGGCGGATGCAACTATAAGTACTGTCACACAGTACAGGAAGATCCAAGTGAGCCACCGATACCATCGTTTCAGAACTATAGCAGATAATCGCACCGTGAGGCGCGACTCGGGGAAACGCGGTGATATGATCGTAGCCATATAGGCAGGGTTTGTTGCATATTTTTCACATCTAGAAAGTTGAAAACCATCATGATTCCGAATCGTTCACTGGCTTGTCACTGGCAACTGTAGCCTGCACGCGAGTCCAATCAAATTGTGAAGCCACGAGATTGGTGCAAGTTGAAAATGGCGAGGAGGTGACTAGGAGTTCGAAAGCACATTCATTTTCGCGATGTACTCGGAGGATTCATGTATAAGTGCATGACCAACGATCAGACAGAGCGGGAGTTGCCGCTCCATCATAACCCACTCTCGGACTACGAGTAGTACGACGCTACAAGTTGAGTCCTTGTGGAATTCAAGTCTCCCCGCGAGCCCCGTCAACTCGGCGTGGTACGCGTAGACGCGGCCCCGAGCGCCGCTGACCCCCGCGCTCCAGCGAACTACCCACGCCGCCTCTGCGCGCTCGAGCCCACCCCATCCGACACACTACGTGTCCCGCACAGAGGCGTCCGGCGTTGTCTTGCGCAGTCGAGTCAGCGCGAGTTGCGCGCCGGGAGGCGACACGGGCGTGCGTGCGGGTGGATGGGAGCGGGCGTGAGACAGGCCATGTGTGGGTGGGGACATTATGCGCCGAGGTGAGTGTGGGTGACGTGGCTTTGCTTCGAGGAGGATACGACATCGTGGTCAAGGCCAACGTTATTTGTTTCGGCTACCGAGCATCTGAGTCGCACGGCACCACGCTCGACGACGGCTCCAAAGTCGAGTTGGCATGGTATCACTGCCATCACGCACAGTCGGCCCATCTCGCCAGCGGCGACGCGTCCCGCAGTCCGTAGATTTGGGTGCGATGCAGCCAGCCGGGACGTGTACGACCGGGGTTGGTGGATGCGGGGCACGCTGGTGCGACTCGTCCGTCACATGCGCACACGCCTGCACGCGTAATCAGGGTAGAGTTGGAGGCACGTATGCAACACGCATGAGCACATGTGGACCGGGCCCAGAGCGGGCGAGAACGTTTGCGCACCGTCAGATTGAGTCGGCGGCGCGCGCGGGTGGAGTTGGGGCAAAAGAAGAGCGAGGCAAGGCAAGGCATGCGCGCAACGGGTCGCGCTGAGCCACTTGAGAGCTGTGCTCGCGCAGTAAGTGTCTTGTGTCGAGTCCTCAAGGCCGAGTTCGAACTTCGAAGGCCTCGACGATCACTGCCCGCGGCGGCAGATTGGCTCCGAGTCATGCCAATTCGGCATGGAAGAGATAGGATACCAATCACACAAGAGTGCGGTCGCAGCCAGGTCGCAGCCCATGGAGTCGGGCTACTTAAAGCTAGCACAGGTCGAGCGGTGTCTTTGAAAGACGTTGCCGATGGTGGCGGAGAGTTAACCAATCGGGACTCGGCCCGCAGCTCCGCACAGCGTTATGTGCCATCGCTTTTATCGACGGTGCCGTGTCCGCGACAGTACAGTTAGTCTAAGTACTACCTCAACTTCAGATGGAGTCTACCAAAGAGTCAAGGCTGAAGACTGTTGTCCGATACAGCACTCTTGCCGCATCTATCACACGGGACATTGCAGGATCAGTCAAGGTTCCTTTTCTCGCGTCTGTCGCTACTCTCACCTTGGCAATTTTGAATGCTGTTCAAGTTAAGTGGACATCACATTTCACTGTTCACCGGTACAGCCTGAGTATTGACCTTGTACTATCCAACATAGTCCGCGAAAACAAACAAGGAGGAATGCGTCCGTATGTTGGAGAACATACACGACGTTTTATGTTTCATAATCAATTTCCACGAGATCTCCAAGGACGACGTCCACTCTCCGGCATTTTTGTATGACGTTGCAAACTTTGCCCAGTACGTCGCTTTACAACTGATTGCAGCCCATATCTTGATATTTGCTAGAACCTTGCAAAAGATCTACGCCTTTTTACAGAGACAGCAGAGCATTGGGACCTTTAAGAGATTATTCAAACAGATCGAAAACACTTCACAATTGGATGCGTGCAACAAGGAGCTACAACATGCCATGGAAGTTTTTAGGGTGGGCAGTTCATGTGTTCCGATAGAATCTATCTTATCCTCTCCATGTAGACGCGCTGCGGCGTTTCTGCCGTCATGCAATTATCTGAAATGAGAGCTGAGACTGAAAGAAAACATAAAGACCTCTTGAAAATACTCTCTTCCTATGCAATCCCTACGAATGAAGGCCACTCGCCATATGTATGTATTTGCCTTTTTAAGTTCAGAAAAGCTGCAGAGCTTTATCTCCCTTTAGATGAACAACGATTCGCTGTCGACTTTGGGAAATAGGTCGGTAGTCCAATTTTCGATGGGCCAATGCTCAAGATGATATCGGCAGTTCTGGCAATCTCTCCTTGTTACCGACATCACCACAGATCTTCCACGGTCGTGAATTGGAACTTCGAGACCTGCTGGATACACTCAAACAAGACTCGGCCCGGGTTGCGATCCTTGGAATGGGCGGTATTGGTAAAACTAGTCTCGCAACTGCAGCGCTTCACCACATCGATGTCACCACCAAATATACAAGACGATATTTTGTCTCGTGCGCGACGGTTACCACTCATAGGGAGCTTATTTCCAACATTGGCTCTCATCTTGGACTGGATCAGAGTTCAAATCTCGCAAAAAAAATCATTCGAGAACTTTCTGCCAGCTTTTCGTCTCTGTTGATCCTCGATAATCTCGAGACGCCATGGGAGCCACCAAGTTCACGTGAAGAAGTGGAGGATTTTTTGTCGTTGTTGTCTGATGTCTCCAATTTAGCGATTGTGGTGAGTTCTCCGTCGCCTTCTGCTCTTCATCCATCATTAATTTTAGACATAGATCACTATGAGAGGGGCGGAAAGACCTGGAAAAGTAAAATGGACTCGCCCATTTCTTGGTCCCTTGAAACCACTGGAGAATTCGGCCGCGCTGAAAACCTTCGCCGACATAGCTGATGTTGACGAAGTCAACGAGACAGAGCACATTGCAGAGCTTCTCAAGTTAACAGATAATCTGCCACTGGCAGTAAACCTCATCGCTAATGTTGCCAGCTACGAAGGGTGCTCTGTTACCCTTGCGCGTTGGAAGGAAGAGAAGACTAATCTTCTGTCTGAGGGGCACGATAAACGGTCGAGCTTGGATATCTCGATCATGCTGTCGGTCACCAGCCCCCGTGTGGTTTCTACACCCGGCGCTCAGGATTTACTCAGTGTCCTTTCGATATTGCCGGATGGGCTTTCGGACATCGATCTTCTCCAAAGCAACCTTCCGATTCCTAACATACTGAAGGCCAAATCGGGGTTGATCCGGACCTCGCTGGCTTACACCGATCGTGACCAAAGAGTCAAAGTATTGAACCCCATCCGAGAGTATGTCCGAACCGTTTATCCTCCCTCAGTTTCCGCTACTCGCCCGTTGCGTCAACACTTTCACAACCTAGTCAAGCTCTGGGTAAATTTCGGGCAGCTTGAATCCAAGAACATAATATACCGGACGACCGCGAATCTCGCAAACCTTAACAGCCTTCTTCTCGAAGGCCTGCAAAGTAACCCGCCAGACATAGAAGACAGCATACGCTGTATCTTTTCTCTCAATTTTTCTGTACGGCGACCAGCCGTGGGCTGTCGCCCCTAATGTCTCAAGTCCCCCCGTTACTTGATCGTCTGGATAATCGCCAACTTCTTGGCCTATATTTAATTGAGCTATTCAACTCAGTCTACGTGCAGCGCATCTTTGATCCGGCGGCCGCTATCAGGCAAGGGGATCAATATTTTGAAAATTCAACTGTCCTTGAACAAGGTAAGTCAATCAGATTTTTTATCCATCGGGCGACTCTGGCCTAATAAATTCGCAGCTCAATGGCATAATGCGCTCGGCTTATACTATTCATCACAGGGCAAAGACATCACCAGGGCGTTGCAGTGCTATAAAACAGCGCTATCCTTATCGACCGAAATCCAAGACCTTACTCAGCAGAGCCTATCATTGCGGCGACTCGCCACAATTGAGGTTGGGATGGGAAATTACGATGAAGCCACGGTACATGCTCGCGAAGGACGGCGATGCGCCGAGCACATGTGTAACATTCCTGGACAAGCGTCTGCGATTCGCATAGAGGCTTGGTGCTCCTCCTCCCGCGGAGACTTTTCGCACGCTGCTAGACTCTATGCAGAGGCCCGGAACCTACTTTCTGCCTGTGGACTACAATGGGGCGACGTCGATCGGCTTCTCATGATCGCCGAGGCGGAGATTCACCTCTTGAAACGGAATATGCAGAGTCGCGGGCGATCAATGCGGCCATTGTTCAAAGTCATTCTGACCAAATAAGTAGCGGGTCCCAAGCTCGAGCCGTGGACCGAAACATCAGTTTCGCTCTGATAAATGTGGCGATTACCGATATCGCGATCGACGGTGTCGCGCGGGAGGAATCGATTCGGAAGAATCTGGACACTGCCAGACAGAACTTTACCACGCTGACACCATATCCACAGGGCGTCTTGTACTGCAACATGGGTTTAGCAGACCTGGAGCTATGCAAAGGGAACACACGCACTGCGAGAGCACTGTTCGGTGACAGCCTCTTCGCGTGCCGAGGAAGTGATGACGATGGCTGTATGTTCTCTCTGGAACGGCTCGCAGCTATCAGCAGCGGGATGGATGCTCTCCCCGATGTGTTTAGGCTGGGCTGGCGTATTTTTTGCACTGGCACAGAAGACTAGGAACAGGCTGGCCACCCACAAGGCCTTGCAGTGTTTCGGAGACATCTTCCTTGCCCTAGAAGACGACGCCACGGCTCTGAATCTCTTCAGTGTTGCACTGGACGGATTCAAAGCCATGGGAGTTCATCGCAACCAAGGGGTTTGCCTGGTGCGCCTAGCAGATATATATGAGCGTCACGGGGATTGTGCTCAGTCAGTGGAACTTCGAAAGGCCGCGAGACCTTTTTTCGAGCGTTCTTCCAAGACTAGGGATCTGGCTAATTTGAACGTGGAGATTGAATCACTAGACTCATCCAATCCAACGTCGTAGAACGTGTGAATTTCATAATCCTCTAACACAGGCTGTCAAATAACGTGCAGAGGAAAAAATATAGTTTCCCTATAGATTCATGCGATCCCGGATAGGTAGTTTAGATGTATTCGAGGCCGTCTGCACTTTTGAATGGGAGTCCATTTCTGGTAATACTTTTACGTTATCTCTAATGTCCCGGTCAAAGCGAGCTCTCGCACTCGGGTCTTGCTTGGGTCTAACCTGATTCATACAAGAACAAAGACACGGTTTTGAGACTAAGATAATTATATTATCGAGTGACCTTAAAATCAAAGACACGATGAAAAGAAGGGAAACTGCTTAACCGTTTGGCTGACCATAAAGCTGACATAATGGATCTGAGTAATGCCGCCCAGTTGACGCAATCTTGAAGCCGTCCCCGCCGTGTCGGGTGGCCAAGTGACATGGTCCTGCAGGCCACAATTGCAAACGTAGTAGCGCAAAAAGGATTGACCCCCATGCTCGGATAGAAGCGTAAATACTTCCTGAATCAGTAGGGTAAGCAAGGTTTCTTGTTACTTAAAACTGAAAATTGCGGCAACTACACAGCAAGAGTCAAAAAAGACCAGCGTAACAGCCCCCAAGTACTTCTAGACGACCAAACGATTTGGATTTAGTAAGGGGCAGCGGCCGCTTGGCACTGTCAACGACACATTAGGTGACGGCAAGGTATGAACAGAAACAACACACGGCTTTGAGCTGCTCGAGATAATACGTGCAGGATTGCATGTCAGCTTTCTCCAGACATAGCGTGAAGTCTAGAGTAGGAGACGTCAAGACGCAGAGCCTAGAGGAACAGAACAAGTACCTTTGGCCGGGATTTCGCAGCTCATGTTGGTCTGCTGTTGCTGCTGAGCGGTAGGCACCTGGGCCTCGGCGGCGCCTCCACCGCTGCCGAACAGCATGTTGGAAATACCGTGACCAATGGTGCTCCCAACCGCGACCGAGCCTGCCGTTGCTGCCATTTGGGCAAACATGCCGGGGGGCTTGGAGGTGCCTGCGGCGGCGGCGCCCACGGGAGGAGCGGGGGCATGAGCGGGGGCGTAGCCAGAGGGGGCGGCTGCCGTGTGGGCACCGCGAGCCTGTGCAGGAGCAGCTGCAGGCGCGGCGCGGGGTGCAGCGCGAGAGGAGGAGGAGGAGCGACCACGAGACTGACGCTATGGAAGACGTGAGCCCGCTGGATGCAGAGAAATGGAGAAATTCCTCACAGGCATGGTGACAGTAGAGGAAGAAGCAAGGAAGAAAACTCTGGAAACTGTAGGTTCGGATCAAGCCAGCCGTTCATTGTTTGTTGATGCGTGGTGAGTTTAGAGATAGACCGGCTCGCCAGGTTGGAGAGTGGCTTGTTCCGAACCTGGATGCCGGGGCCTCCCGAGCAAAATAAGACCAAATCTCTGCCAATGTTGGCTCATCCGGCGCGCAGACGTCTCCCTGTGTTTCTGCGTCAGTATGCCACCCATGGAACCGCTATTTCATCCAAGAGCTCGAAGAAGGGCCCAAATTCACCCCCACCAACCCCCAAAAGTCAACCCCGTAGCCATGCACCTCAACTGTCTCTGAGGTCGAGGCTCCTGGCATCCGGTCTCCGCCAGTGGGAACAAAGAGAGAAGGGAGACAACGAATATCGAGCCAAGGAGCAGAAAAAAGCACTGGCCACAAAATCTCCGCCCCCCGAGGAGGAACAACAGATGCAGTACATGGATGCTCTTTTGGCACACAACGAGAAACTGAAAAGCCAGGGCCGCATTCCTGCCACAATGACCCTTCCTTTAATGGGTGTGTGTGTGGCTCATATACCCTGTGTTCCCCTCACTAATTCTACATGTCAAGACTTGATGATCCCGTACGCGGTCAACTACAAAAGTAGATCGGAGTATCCGTCAATGCGCACCATGTATGACCAATTCATGAAAAACAGAGTGAACGACGGCAAGAACGCCTTCTCGTCAGAGTCCTTCTTATACATATTTCGCTTGTCATTTACGCCGTCCCTCATTTGCAGGATGAGGCACATCGCTGTTTCCAACTCCTTCCCTGGTGTAACAATACCATCCTTCGGGTGGTTCAGATCGATTCGCCATTACATGCCGCGCCTCTTTCAAGCACAGTCGCTGAAGGCTGATGCGTGGGTAGCACCCTTGCGTCAAGAGGCGTTGGATCTGTACATCAAACTCAATACTTGCCTAGCTCAGTGCGTTTCTGCACTCTCCCTTCAATCTCGTCGAATGACGCTAACCTGAGCGCTATAACGGCAGAGGGGACTCCTCCAAAATCCTGAATATCACCATGAACCCATATACGGATGAAATCCTGCCTCTCGTCCGCAAATCCACGGCACGCGGAAACCGTTACTTCTGGAACTTCCACAGGGAGGTCACACCGACCCGGATCGTCTCCATCCGAGCTACCGACGGGGATTTCTCGAAAGAGATGCCGGCGACCGGGAAGAGACTTGCCCTGCAGGCCCTTGTGCGGTTCGATACCGAGCAGGTGAGCAAGCGTTCACGACACCCAAGGCGGCGGGCTGACGTTCGAGCGTAGAGCGTCGAGATTTATGACGAACAGGGCAGGGCGCTGCACGCCCCGTACCTGACAGCCGACCCGCAGCCTGCCCGGACAGGGAGGGCGCTGCACGCCGTCCCTGCAGAGAGGAAGCGAGTGACTGAGTATTTGGTTCTGGATAAGGCGATGTATCAGGTCAACGCTGAGTGGAAGTTCCGTGCTCAGTTCCTTCCTACGTCAGGACGGACTGTTGCGGTTTAACGTTTAGCCAGTTACTTATTGTACTGAACTTATTAATATCTGGTAAACTATACCATGCAGTGGAATCACAGTGGGCTCGCTTGCGTCTTTTTTCCCCAACGACTGTGCCCACCCTTGACCTCTCTAGTCAACCATTCCCCGTCCCTTTGTTCATGGTGCCGAGGATACCTGGGGCTTGAAATCACGTTGCTTGACAGCGTTTCTCGCCCTCAGGTCGCTTCGCCTGAAGAAAACGATCGAAATGCAGTCTTGAACGCAGTGGGGGGATTACGCGCAGACAATTAATATTTGAAGAACAACCGGTAGACGCGGGTGGACCTGGAAGACGCACCAGAAAGGCATGAGGACGTACGTGAAACTGTAACATAGTCTTGTTCCCGACATTATAAGATAGGCGTCAGTCAGTGGTAGTGGTCGACAATGCTGTTCAGTTCAGAGGGCCACGTCACGCGTCACCTGAACAGTTGGTTGAAATACTACGAGATACATAGTACAGTACTGAGTACATACAGTAGGAGTGCGAATCAGATGTCGTGATGTATGGCCGTGTTGTGCTGAGGCCCCTGAAAATGCTCCCCTCCCTCGGAACTCGCATTTACATCGAACATTTATACCTGGATCTCCAATTAAAATTCCAATTCCGAATTTCCTCTGCCAAAATTTAAAAGACTTTTTACGATATGGGAGTCACCATCAGTCACCGCGCTCTGGACCGCGGACTTCGGATCTCTCCGAGAGGCATCATCACATCGCCACCGCAGTCCCGTCGCCTCAAAACTTATACTCCATCTTTTGTCTCGTAATCTTGGCTCAGTGTAGCAAAACAAACAACAAAGTATATAAAATAGATCTTGTATGATTTCAGCAAAGTGCGCCCTTTAAATCTGGCTGGGGACCGAGATATGTGTGGACATCGTTGACGGCGGTGCACCCGACGTTGCCGCTGACAGTGAGCGGAGGGGTTGGACATTCGGATCGCCCGGTTCGGGCCGTGCGATCAAACTCTCACACGAGTCCCATGAGATGTGACGACTTGAATAGCCAGACTTAATTAGGATTGATCCCGAACCAGCCTTTCTACTTATATTGAGATGTTGCAAAAAACAGTTTTCGGTGCACCTGGCGTGGCAGTGTTTGGCGACAGGAAGGGGCAAGGAAGCGACCACTGGTGTTTGCTGGTGCAGCTCAACTTTTCCACGACCCGTACTCTCCGGGTTCCGACATTTGACGGGGCAGAAAAATCAGAGAAAAAATAGGGGATTGTCAGAGAGTCCTGTTCCATTTTTCTGTCTCTCCTGGATATACTCAAAAAAGAAACAAGTAATTGATGTACAGTCAAGCACCACCACCTTCCCACGACCCGGTTTAGCTCCTGCCATCTCTCCAAAGTGCAATATATTTCTCTCCTTATTTGACCCACAGACACCTGGCCAGCATCGAGCCATATCTCCTAGCTGTCACCGTACATCTCCTGGCTGTCAGTGTCACGGTCGACTTACTTTTGCCAGACATAGGACTCAGCACAGCCTTACTGTGCTTATAACTCACTGTGGTCCTAGCAGAGGCTCCCCAAAATGCCTAGCAATATCACAGTCCTCTTTCTCCTAGTCTTCTTCTTTGCCGTATGCCTGTCCGGGAGCGGCGTGTACGCTTTTGGCGCGGGAAACATTCCTTCGTACGTTTGTCTGTCTCATCGATCGTTCGTCGAGTCATCCCAGGTCTATCGCAATGCAGATTCGCGTACATGGAAGGAAGGGCATTTAGACACGGAGACATCGTACGTGATTTACTGTGTGTTTCTTCGAGCGTCTGACGAAAGGAGGTTACAGGAAGACGCACTTGCCGAGTTAATCAAGCGTGGAAGTGGCGGGGGCTTCGCTCTTGCCAGCATGCTCTCCAAAGGCTCTAAATTCGGTGGGCTCGATATCAAACGGGTGTATTTCGGGTATGTTGACCTGTTTTGTCTTCGTCCGCTACCGCTTTCCAACGTCGCAAACCTCCAGAAACTGGCTGCGCGACTATAGCCAGGTGCGCTAGGTCTCTTCGCCGCTCCAACCTAGATTCTTAATATGTGAGACAGGCTGTAGATATTGGTACTCTCAAGAAGGTCCAGATCCAGGTGTGATCTTCCTATGCCGTCGACGTAACGGTGGTGTTAACAATCTTGCGTCTCAGACAATCCTCAACTTGTGCATGGCCCTTGGCTTCCTGGTACGTCTTCGCGATTATTTTACTCCAGAGCTTTTTTCATTATCTGGCCTTGCAGGCACACGGATACGCCACACATGAGTTTGAAGTCACTGAAGAACGTCTGGGGGTCTATCTTCCCGTCTGTCACTTTCTGTCTCCTGTTATTTACTGTGCAGTTGAATAATAGAAATAGACTGAGCACATCGATAACCCCAAAGGCTACGGAGACGGTGAGGACCCGCGTCGCTACCACCCCAAATTGAGAGGACCTGTGCAGGTGTGTATGTCCTTTGCCGCCCTTTTTTGTTCTTACATGTCCATTTACCAGCCGATCGAGCTTGAGATCGATCCCAGATCAGGAATGAAGAATTACATAGCCAATGGTGCGTCTTCACCTAGTTTCCAAGCAACTTGATAATCACAGATATTCCAGACTCTGGGCACTGGGACACCTCGAAAGCTCTGGTTCGCCGGACGTTGGAGCGATGTATCCACCTCGGACGTCAGCACCGGTCGCAGGGGAGAAAGGAAGACGAGTATGAGGCGTACAGGCTTCTCGGCCAGTCCCTGCACACCCTCGAAGACTTCTCAGCTCACTCGAACTTCTGCGAGCTTGCGCTGGTTTCGATGGGGCATACTGAGGTGTTTGTGCACGTGGGCGACCAGGTGCGCATCCAGGCGCCGAACGGGAAGTGGGTCGCACCGCTGGTCACGGGCACCTTCGGCGGCAGTGATTTCAGCATTCGCTGCTGGGCGAGGGCAGGCGACCATCTCAGCCAAGCCTCCGTCTCCGACCTCAACAAGGAGCTCGACAAGGCGCGCTCCGTCTCTACAACGCGCTCAGGACCA
>JARGXW010001634.1:0-12011 GCA_029204085.1 Mycena sp. CBHHK59/15 | reverse complement strand
GGTAACCACGGAGGATTATGCCAGCTGGTGTCAGGCCCTCCGTGCCCCGAGCTGTGTGGGTGCATGCGCATCCCCAGCAGGCGTTCCTAGTGTTCGAATATTTACGGTTGGCTGCCCTTTTTTTTCCTCGCCGGATGTACTGACCGTGTATTTTTGTATCCAGTATCTCAATGAGACACCCCGACAGCCTTCGAGTCAATCGTCACTCGTCACTCCTGCACAACTCGATCGCGCCCCCACCTCCACTCCCTACCTCCTCTCCCCCACCTTCGATGTACTGCCCGACTATTAGGGGGTGCCCGCCGAAACCACGCTTTGATTATGTAAGCCACAGCGCCAAAGCAGCTCCGCTGCTCCTTTGTCGCATCTGCAGCGGGGGCAGTGATGCATCGTCCTGCATATTTGTAAGCTCGTCTTCGAGAGCCTCGAGCATCGGGGTGACCTCATACACGAGAGGGACTTGCTTCGTTTTAAAAGACTAGTACAAGCGGCATTCCGTCGTGTCTCTTCAGACACACAAGTCAGACCAAGAAAGAACACTAATTCATGGCTAAGAAGTAAGATACAGAATAGGTGCATTAAACGAGCAGTTCGTCGAGTGTACTAAAGAGCGAGAGTCCCTCCTCCCACCGCTTCTCCTTCAAAGCCAGGAGGTGTTCGAACTCCTCGGGGTTCTCCTCCTCGAGCTGCTTCTCCGTCCGAAAACCACTGTCCACATAGCGGAAGATCCCCCCCGCGCTGAATTGCGTGAACGAGGTGCGCGACTCGTGCTCTTGAACTGGGATGTTCGAGTGCGAAACCGTCACCGAGGGAAGGAGAATGAGGGCGCTGGCGGGGAACTCGACAACGAGCCCCAAGTCCCACAGGACAATGTGCCCGCCCTTCGTGGCATCGAAATCCCCGAGCACCTGCACTGTGCACCACCCGAACGCGAGGTTCAGCACATCGCGGCGCTTGAACGTCCAAATGTTCCGCCCAAAGTTGAAGTTGGTGCACATGAACACGGAGTGGGGGAAGGGACGGTGGAGTTCGGGGTGGCGCACGCGCAGCCTGGCGTTGCAGGACTGGTAGGATTTGTAGAGCCGCGGCGCCCACAATGCGAAACTCCTGTAACAAGTAATTAGCGCGGTCAGTCGGATAAAGACAGCCGCGCGCACCATCCGCAAAGCCAGCCATTCGCCCAATATCCGCATTTTGAATCAAGGTTTCTGCGATGCTAGTGTACTGCTTGTTGTCATGCCAGCACGGAGTGCGTAGGCCCTTCCCATAGACGAGGCCGACGTTGATGACGGCGTACAAGCCGCAACGGTGAACAGACATGGATGCAGGGAAGCGCGCCGCTGCACCTGTTTTGCAGATGAATTGAAAGGCACGCTGGACCGCCTGGCGATATTTGTCGTTATGGGGTTGGCCAGCGAGCACCGCGATGATGCGGCCGTTGCTGTCGACGAGGGGAATGGGTGTGCTGCGGGGCTGTGAGCAACGGAACTGAAGAACAAGAAAGAGGAGACTTACAATCCGTCCCATTAGACGAGGCAGAAGCCTAGCACCAGCAGATCGGCGACGGAGCGCTTGACCTTGCTTCCGTGTCATTTGTCCTTGGCTTCTGTCTTGGCGACGTACGCGCCCAAGGCGGCGGGGAGGGTGAACGTTGTGAGTCTGGTGGCAAGGGGAATGGCAGGGTGGATTTGAGCATGGATGGTCGGGGACGTGGGGACGTGGCCGCGTTCCTGCTTCTTCTGGCCGTGTTTCTTCTGGCGGCGCGCCTTGGCGGCCTGCTTCGCCTGTACAAGGCGTTGGGGATTCGCAGGGCGCCGGCGATGGGGACGGTGAGGGGGATGTCCGCGCTCGCAACGACTTCGGCGAAGGTTGGGGAGTGGCTGCGGCGGCGGGGGCGCTTGCAAGGCCCGGGGTTGTCGTCGTCGACGTCGTCCCATAGATCTGGTTCGACTGGAGGGGCCAGACGTCGTCCACCTCGTTTAGCAGGTCCGGTGGCAAATTGTTGCCAATGTCGTCCAGCGCGTCAAGTTCCGCGTCGAGTTGGTCGTTGGACGCGACGACCACGTCGTGGTCTTCGCGGTCAGCTTGGTTGTCGTGCTTGGCAGCAATGGCGGGGGCAACCAGAGGTCCAAAGTCGAAGGCGGTGGCTTGAAGTGGCGTGACGAGCGTGGGCAGGCTGAAAGCTGAAAATTCCGTGCCGCTGCGAGTCTGACACGTTGTTAGGATTGGATTTCGAGTGTTAGCTAGATTACTTGCCGTTCTAGCAAGGGGGAACCAAATGGGTGGCATAGGCTAGAAGAAAGAATAAAAAAAAACAAAGTCAGTGTCGAGTGGCACCAGTCATTGTGCGCCTGGTCTGTCCACTGTGCAGGCATGCAGGTACCAGGTATTGATTCTGGCATGCAAGCGGACTCGCCGGGCGAAGAATGACATGTGGATGGAAAGAACTCACCAAGATCGACGCGTTGTGGGTGCTTGTGGGTGGTCGGTGGTACAAGGCTTGAGGGCGGAGCCGGCGTGAAGCGAAAAGGCCAGACGACGCGCAGTCGTAGAATTGAGACGGACGCGAAGCGAATCGAGAGCCCGACGCGTAGTCAAGAGCGGCAGAGGGAACTCGTAGGTGGCAGAAAGCTGGAGATGTGGACAGTTGTTTGGATCTGATAGCCGCTTTAGGTCCTTGCACTGCAGAGGCGAAAAAAGTCGCATACTCAAGTAAGAGTAGGGGGGGAGGGTTGTTATATCCGTGCATCTCGGAGTATCTCGGAGCTCCGATCGGACTTCCTTCGGAATTTCCGAGGGGGACTTTTATCCATCGCAAGGGACATTACGCGATGAGGAATTACCAAGCAGATTCCTTTTACTCATAATCCCTTACTTCACTCTCGGAGTTTATCCGGACATCCACTTATTGTCCACAGAGTAATACTTACTCATCGTTCACAAGATGTCTTGACGACTTATTGTCCACGGACTTATACTTACGAATCCTTCACAGGATTGTCTTGATGACTTATTGTCCACGGACTAATACTTACTAATCTTTCACACCTTATTGTACTTCACTAAACAATTAGCTTACTAGTATTTAAGCTAAGTAGTTTAGCCTCTGTTCTTCAGTTTGATAATTGTATATGTTATTGTGTTCTCCCTTCCCAACGCAACCTGAGTCGGACTCCGACCTATCGGATATTCCGTGCCTCCTCCGGCCCTCCTGCATCCTTACTCGTCCTCCCATTAATATCTCTGGACTTGTCTCTCCTTGGTCGCAAGCGGGTAGTTGCACACTCTTGTTTGTAGTGCTTGCGAGAACGACCTTCTGACCCTTCGGAACTCCGTGACGAACTCCGACATATTTCCTTCGGACTTTCTCGGCAATTCCGATCCCCTCGGCTCAGCACTTAACAGTATTATCAAACTCAACTATCTGGGCTTGCATGGCTGATCAGTTTAACCCCTACAATCCTGCATCCATCGTGCCGGGCACGCCTGGCGCATCCCAATCTCTTGCTGGCAATAATCTTCTCCAACGGCGTGTTGATCGTGACCGCCGGCAATCCCGACTTCTTTCCAATATTCCTATTACTCCCATTGCCGCTCGATCGTCAGAAATCCCTCTGACTTTCCAGCCCATTCCTTACCCCACCATGAATCCACGTCCAGCTTCTTACCCAGTTGGAGGAGTACCATCGGAGGCTCCGCATCGTGCTCCTAATCCATTCACAACTCTGCTTCCTCCTTCGGAAGATCCGATAGCTGAAGAAACCAATGAACCGGAACCACCTATCGAAGAAGAGGAAGTTATTGATGAGGAGACAAGATTTGGTCGACAAATTCTGGCCAATATCGGAGATCTCACGGAGGTACTTCGGAGTTTGAAAGGTCCACAGTCTGGATCTAACAGCTCTCGCTCTAACCTTCAGAACCCCAATACTTTTGATGGTTCTGATCCTCAGAAACTCCGACCATTCCTCGCTCAGTGCTATCTGCACTTTGCTGAACGTGACCAGGACTTCACCACGGACGACGACAAAATCATTTATCTTATGTCGTATCTCCGAGGCACCGCCCTAGATTGGTTTGAACCCCAGCTCTTCGACCCCGACCCAAACACTGTACCAGCCTGGGACAGTAATTTTCCTCAGTTCCTTCAAGAGCTGCAGGACAATTTTGGGCCACACAATCCTGTCGGAGATGCCGAGGACCAGCTTCGGAATCTCCGAATGAAACCCACGGACCGTATCACCACTTACACCGTCGAATTCAATAAGCTTTCAGCTTATACTGGTTGGGGAATGACTGCCCTTCGTTTCCAATACTACGAAGGATTGCCAAGGAGGATTAAGGATCCCCTTGTCAATATGGAGTATCCAATACTCTTATCGGACTCCGGGCTGCGGCTCAACGGGTTGATACTCGCTATTGGAAGCGAGAATCTGAGAAGAAACGCGAGCAGACCGGTACTCACGGAAATCCCGAGTCTTCTTCGACTTCCGCCTCTTCCAACCAGAAGGGTGGTAATCCGAAGAAAGCATTTAAACCTCAGCATTCTTCCACTCCCACCGCTTCACAGTCTTCGGGAACTCCGAGAACTCCGAAGCCTTATGCCGACAAACTGGATAAGAGTGGACAGCTTAAGGATACTGAGAGGGAGCGTCGCAAGAAGTTCAACCTCTGCATGTATTGCGGAGGCAGCGGTCATTCCGCTGCGGAGTGTAACAAAAGAGACCCAACGCCGCAGGCAGGGCCTCTAAAGCGGAAACTCCAAAGAACTCCGACACTGCTACCACGGAGTCAAAAAAATAGTCAGCAGCTCTGAAACCTCCGCGCACGATCAGAGCTGTGTTGACTCTAGTGTGCTTCCCGAGGTCTTCCTCAACGCGTCCTCTCTTTCATCTAATGCCTTATACCTCGACCTATATGCCGCACCTTCGGACTCACTCGGAGATTCCTTCGGAAACTCCGAAGCTTATGCATCTACAAAATTTACGATTCCTTCATCCCTCGCTGCGAGGTTCATTATCCTCCTTCGGACTCTTGTTGATTCCGGATCTTCACATTGTTTCATATCTCCTAATATTTGTGAAATGAATGGTTTTGTTCCTTACTCGATACCTCCGATAAGGCTCCGATACCTCACGGCACATCCTCCATAATTAATCGGCAAATCCGCCTTCCAATCCTATTCCCTACTGAAGACGTCCAAATATTGGAATTCTACGTCACCCATCTGGATGCCCCTAGTGACCTGGTTCTTGGATTCAACTGGCTCCACCGCTTCAATCCGTTGATTGACTGGTCGGCAGGCCTAATATCTTTCCGTTCCTCCGACACCACCAGGGTATCAATGTCGACTCCTCAGACTACACAGTCTAATTCTGTTCCGGTTGATTCCTCTTCGGAAGGACCTTCGGAAACTCCGACTCCGAAGCCCATCTCGGAATCTCCGACGTCGTCTCTCAGTTCTGATCCTTCTATGGATATTCCTTCTCCTTCGGCTTCTCCGAAGCCATTTGGTTCTCCTCCCCACATATCCCTGGTTTCGGCTGTTTAAAGGTACCACTCAATATACACTTCACACTTGTCCTAGAAGCGACATATCTGGTCATTCAACTTCCTTGGACGGAGATCTTTCGGATATTCCGACCGAGTATCAAGACTTTGCCGACGTTTTCTCGGAGTCCGAAGCCTACAATTTACCTCCACATCGCGAATACGACCTCCGAATTGACACCGAGGAGGGTGAAATACCACCTATTGGTCACATATATTCTCTATCGCAAGCTGAACTATCGGCACTCCGAGAATTCATCGATAAGAATTTAAAGGCCAACTTCATCTATCCCTCGAAATCGACTCACGGAGCTCCGATGCTTTTCGCGAAGAAAAAAGATGGCTCTCTTCGGCTCTGCGTTGACTACCGTGGTCTTAACCGAATCACTAAGAAAGACCGATATCCGCTTCCATTAATTTCGGACTTGCTAGATGCTCCGAGCAAGGCTTGCATCTATACAAAACTCGATCTCCGACATGCTTACCACCTTCTCCGAATTAAAGAAGGCGACGAGCCCAAAACTGCTTTTCGTACTCGCTATGGGTCTTATGACTGGAGAGTGGTTCCTGAAGGCCTCACTAATGCCCCTGCGGCATTTCAACGCTTTCTCAATACCATCTTCTGTTGCAATGAGATCACCAGATGGAAGCCGAAAAGGCAGATATAGCACCAGATGGAAGGCGAAAAGCCCTGTCACATTGTCACACCATGACTAAATATGTGACAGAGTACAAATAAGGAAGGCAGACCCATCTGAACCAAACACTACCAAAACCCACTTCAACACTCCCACCTGGGACAGACGGAACGCCAAACACAGAAGAAAAAGAAAACATCACAACTCCCACCGAATGCGACAACTCCCACCCAATTCTACAATCCTCTCCCAACTAGGTGCGAATCGGCGGAAGACCAGGGCCAGAAACATCGCCGTAGCCACCTCCCATGTGTTTCTCCCACAACCCCAAGAATGAATCCACGTCGAGACCAGCGTCGATGGCAGAAGCGAAAGCCGCAGCGTGTGACTGAGGAGTGCGCAGATTGGAATTGATCCAATCCTTGACAAACGCAGGCATCGAATGCATGCATTTGTAAGCAATATGGCCTGCACGACCGCACCGATGACAGTCCAAATTGGTAGGATCGCACCAGCGATGTCCCTGTGAGTCGAGAGGAAGCCATCAGAGATGGTGCCAGTCAAGGGGGAAGAGGAGGTAGCGGCAGTAACACGGCGGGGGGCAGAACCACGGGCGACAAGGGCGATGGACGAAATCCCGTCATCCTCCTGCTTGATCCCAGGATCAGCAGCAGAGGCGGAGAGTAGGCTGGTGATTTCTTCCAGCGCAGGCTCAGTTGCACGTGCGAGGAGGACGGTGCGAACTGCACTGAAGGATGAGTCGAGGTTGATAAGGAGGAGATCCTTATGGGTAGTTGCATCAACAACGACACCCATCGCAGTGAGCCTCGATACAGCAGCAGCCATAGCGCGGATATAGACGGTGATGTCCTTAGAAGGATCATGCCGAACGGCGTTGAGCTCCGCACGAGCAACAACACGGTTGGTCATGTTCGACTTCTCGAAGTGACCCTTGAGTGCTTTCCAAGCCTCAGTAGCAGAGACCTGGTCTTCAACTAGATGCTGAAAGTCATCGCTGACCTTTCCATACAAGTACGGAACAAGCATGCGATCAAGGACGATGTTGTCTGCATCTGTGCCAGGCCCAGTGCCATCCTGGACCCAAAGAGCATCTAGTCCCAGCAAGAAGACTTTCACATTCTTCCCAAACTTCACCCAGTTGGATGAGTCAAGAGTGACAGTGAGTACAGACGTAAGAGCAGAGGTGATGTAGGGAGGGGACATGTGATCTGTGACGTGTGATGTGTGACGTGACAGAAAAGCGCAAGAGGAGGTTATCCAGAAGGTAAAGGATGAATCCACCCAAAGACAGACAGATTTTTGAAAGAAAAGAGGCAGAGGAAGATGATATGAGGTATAGAAGACTCTGAGACAGGGCCCGTAACCTGTTGCAATGAGATCACCAGATGGAAGCCGAAAAGGCAGATATAGCACCAGATGGAAGGCGAAAAGCCCTGTCACATTGTCACACCATGACTAAATATGTGACAGAGTACAAATAAGGAAGGCGGACCCGTCTGAACCAAACACTACCAAAACCCACTTCAACATCTTCTTGGACCTCCTTGACGTCTGCGTCGTAGTCTACTTGGATGACATCCTCGTATACTCCGAAGACGAGTCGAAACATACCGAGCATGTCCGAGAAGTACTTCGGAGACTCCGAGCATCCGGACTTTTTTGCAAACTTCCGAAATGCGAATTCAGCGTCACCACTTGTGAATACCTTGATTATATTCTCTCCCCCGACGGCTTCCGAATGGCTCCCGAGAAAATCGCTGGAGTTGCTCAATGGCCTACTCCTCGAAAAGTGAAGGATGTTCAATCCTTCCTAGGCTTTTGCAATTTCTATCGGTGTTTTATCTGGAACTATTCGGATATTACTATCCCACTCACTCGGCTTACCCGATCTAGCGTGAAATGGAACTGGTCCGAAAACTGTCAATCAGCCTTTGACGGTCTGAAGACTGCTTTCTCAGAAGCTCCGATACTTCACCATTGGGTTCCCGATCGTCAAATTACAGTGGAAGCGGACGCCTCTGACTATGCTATCGCCGCTATTCTTTCAATTATTGGCGACGACGGCGACATTCATCCTGTGGCATTCCGAAGCCGCACACTCGGACCTTCCGAAGTCAACTACGACATCCACGATAAAGAGCTACTTGCGATTTTTGACGCCTTTAAACATTGGCAGCATTACCTTGAAGGCTCGGCAACTCCGGTGGACGTCGTTACTGATCACAAGAACTTGGAGTACTTTGCCACTACTAAAGTGCTGACTCGTCAACAAGTTTGGTGGTCCGAGTACCTTTGCCGTTTCAATATGATTATTCGTTTCCGCCCGGGCAGGCTCGGTGGAAAACCCGACGCCTTAACTAGACGATGGGACGTCTACCCTAAAGAGGGGGATAAGGACTATGGCCAAGTCAACCCTCATAATTTTCGTCCTGTTTTCACTCAAGATCAGCTTTCGGCGTCGCTTTGGGCCACTTATCTCGAGGACATTTGTCTTCAAGCTACGGTTGTTATGGATGTAGACAAGCTTCATTCGGACATCCGAAGCCACCTCCGAGATGATCCTTCGGCCTTACTCAGAATTACCGCGGCAACTTCTGGCAACTCCCCTCGTTGGACTATTGACGACACTGGCCTACTTTGCCATGACGAGCACATCTATGTTCCTCTCCTTATCGGAAATTCCGAGGAACTCCGAGTTCGGGTTCTTCAACACTGTCATGATCACATCCTAGCTGGTCATTTCGGTCAGAACCGCACTCTTCAGCTTGTTCGATGTGAATATACTTGGCCGGAGGTCCGAACCTTTGTCCGAACGTATTGCCAATCTTGTGTCTGTGCAAGCGCAACAAGCGGCCTCGACACAAACCTTATGGGTTACTCCAGCCCTTACCTGTTCCACTTCGCCCTGGCATTCTATCTCCATGGACTTCATCGAGGAACTTCCGAATTCCAACGGTTACAACAGCATTCTAGTCATCATAGATCGTGCTTCAAACAAGGAATTTTTATTCCTTGCGACACAAAAATAACCTCTTCGGACCTCGCTCGGCTTTTCCTTATTCATGTCTTTTCTAAGCATGGAGTCCCTTCGCACGTCACTTCGGATCGGGGATCCGAATTCGTTTCTGCGTTCTTTCGATCCTTGGGTCAACTCTTGAGTATGGAATTGCATTTCACTTCGGGGTATCACCCGGAGGCCGACGGACAAACCGAACGTGCCAACCAGACTTTGGAGCAATATATTCGCATGTACACTTCCTATCAACAAGACGACTGGGATCGTCTTCTTCCTCTGGCCGAGTTCGCTTACAACAATGCTCCGAATGCTTCTACTGGAGTTACACCATTTTTCGCGAACAAGGGATACCATCCTTCCTTAACTATTCATCCGGAACGTGATGTGGCCAACACTTACGCTAAGGATTTCGCTGTCGACCTTCACGGACTTCACGAGTTTCTCCGAGAGCAAATTACGGATGCTCAGAAGAGATACAAGGTGTCACGTACCGTGACATCGGACTCCCTCGGCCTCCGAGGATCGCTGAATCGTAACGTCCCCATTCTTATTGGCTACTTCATTCACCATATGCTCAAGACTCCCTATGAATCACTATGACTTTCTTCGTCGGCGACCTCGGACTTCCGACGTCCGCCGACACAGCATTGACTTACATTGACTCATACATACTCATTCCCATCGCGGAGCCTATCGGCCTCCGATGATTAATTACACTACGATATCATTTAAATAGCTCGATGTACTCTCGCTTCTAGTCAGTTTGAATATCGACTAAGTTTCCCTCTTCTCAGTCTGCATCCTTTCGGTCTTCCGTTCTCCTCCGAAATTGGACACTGGGTGTAGAGAAGGGCGCAGCGCACGAGCTGAAGCCAAGTCCACTCCCTCCGTCGGTCCCCGAGTCGGACCTCCGTCCGGCATCCGATAGGACTTCACACTTTTTCCACGAAGTCCCCCTTTTGTGACATCCTCCCTTATCGTTCACATAAGATATTGTCTCGACAGGACTCTTCGGACCCCGACGGGTCCCGACGGAATTCTGGTACTTGATACAAGGCCACTGCTGATACTCGTCGAAACCCTTCACCAGAATTCAAAATCGGTGATCAAGTCTTTGTTTCCGCAAAGCACATTCGGACAACCCGACCAACTCCGAAGTTTTCCGAACAGACTCTAGGTCCCTACGAAATTATCGCCCATCCTAGTTCCAATTCTTATACACTTCGGCTTCCGAAGCAACTCCGAGGCATTCATCCGGTCTTTCACGTTTCTCAACTTGAACCGCACACTCCGAACCCTTTTCCCAGCCGCATCGAGGAACCTCCAGGTGCAGTTGAAGTGGTGAACGGAGATGAGCACTTCGAGATCAAAGAAATTGTTGACTCAAAGCTTGATCGGAGATACCGAGTGAAACTCCGATACTTGGTTGAATGGCTTGGTTATGAAGAAACGATGAACAGTTCTCTTGGATGGGGAGCTGACGACGTTCATGGCCGATGAACTTGTCGAAAGCTTTCATAAACGCTATCCCGGAAAGCCAGGTCCTGATTATTAATTCGGACTTCCTTCGGCAATTCCGAATTTTCAGATCATCACAAAAAACTTTCAAAATTACAAGCGATACTATTTTACATCTATGTACTTTTCGACTTTTTCTTCTCCTTACTCAACCCTCCTCCGCTTGCCTTTCGACTTGGCCGACTTTTTCTTCGGCTTCTCCGACTCTTCCTCTTCCGACTCCGAGACCTCGAGCTCCATGCTCGGGTCGAACGCGGATATCCACCCTATGAGAAGCTCGTTCTGCTTCTCCAACCTCCTCACCCGCCTTCTCAACTCCGTGTTCTCGTCCACGACCGCCTTTCGGAATTCCCGAGCCCTTTCGACGTCTTCATTCGCCGTCGTGGTGAAATTTTTGAACAGCTTGTATAGCTGCTCAACGTCTTCATCGAGCTCGTCGACCTTGGTGTCCGTTGGCTCGGACACCCTCGGGACTTCCGCGGCCGCCCGAATCCGCTCTCCAAGGTCGCATCGGACCTTTTGCGTCGCGCATTGGACGCAGGAGACTCCTCGAGGCCCTTGTGGCCTATTGCACGGGAGACCGTGCTTGGTGCATTTCTTGCATCCTAGGGATTAGTCAGCACGGAGAATCTCGGATATGCCGAAGAGTTACGGATGACGGAGTTGCTGCCGCTTGCTTCGGACATCGGATATGGCGTTCCGAAGGGGTGAAAATTGAAAATTTTCACCGCTCGGAGTTTCCTATATACATATTCTGGGTCGAGCACGTGACATCTCGTGACGTCCCGGAAAAGTTCCAAGCCTCTTGAGGGCAATCGGCCTTGAGAGGGGGATACTGTTATATCCGTGCATCTCGGAGTACCTCGGAACTCCGATCGGACTTCCTTCGGAATTTCCGAGGGGGACTTCTATCCATCGCAAGGGACATTACGCGATGAGGAATTACCAAGCGGAATCCTTTACTCATAATCCCTTACTTCACTCTCGGAGTTTATCCGGACATCCACTTATTGTCCACGGAGAAATACTTACTCATCGTTCACAAGATGTCTTGACGACTTATTGTCCACGGACTTATACTTACAAATCCTTCACAGGATTGTCTTGACGACTTATTGTCCACGGACTAATACTTACTAATCTTTCACACCTTATTGTACTTCACTAAACAATTAGCTTACTAAGTATTTAAGCTAAGTAGTTTAGCCTCTGTTCTTCAGTTTGATAATTGTATACGTTATTGCGTTCTCCCTTCCCAACGCAACCTG
>JARGXW010001633.1:0-12040 GCA_029204085.1 Mycena sp. CBHHK59/15 | reverse complement strand
ATCCCAGGATTACTTCCCGGATGGCGCTCCAGAATGGATGATGGAAATCATCCAGAGATTGGAGGAGGATGGGGAGTCAATGGATCCTGATGAAGAAAGGGAGGAAGAAGAGAGGGGACCGGAGCCGGAACTGGAAACGAAGGTGGAAGAGGAGGAGATGCAGATCCGGTCCAGTCCGGAGTGGCCGGAAGGCTTCTGGACCGAGGATGAAGGAGAGGGAGTCGATGAAGGAAACGAGTCCCTGCCTCCGATTCAGGTGGAGGAGCAACCAGAGGAATCAGAGGGTGACTAAGACATTTGTAATATTAAAGTTTTCTGAATTATTTTCTTTCTTGTTTTTTTTTGAATGCTAAGAGAGCCCAGAGTCGACCGGAATAACCGGAAATACCGGGACAGTAAGAAGGAAAAGGATTTCAAGGGTTTGGTCCAGGCTTGTTAGGAAACGACGATGAAAGTTGTCGATATGTTCATCGGCATCAACGTCATCTGCACTAACCCAACTAAACTGTTCGCCAGTGTTCTCATAGCCCTGCCATTCAACCTGTTGAAGTAAAGGCTCGACTGGCCATATAATCGGCTTGGCGGGCGCTGAGGTAGCGCCTGACACGCATCTAACCATCCCCTTTAATAGTGTACAACAGCTTCATTTCTTCATTGTCTACAGCAATCCTTGACAGATCCATTACTTCGGTTTCTCATTGTTCACCGCCTTGTATACAATTCGTATACAGCTTTGTTTACATATTTAAAGACTTACTTAGCAGAGACAATCCTCAGCTGTCACTCCATCGTGTCGTCTGAGTTTGTCTCGTTCTTACTTTATTATTACTCTTTACTTATTTATCTTCTAGTGTTACTTCTTACAGGTATTCAATACAGCCGTCATCCATCGTGTCCGTCTAGTGTTACTTCTTACAGGTTATGGGCCCGTTGCCTAAACTAAATCCAGAATACACTCACGCACTTCCTATGGCTCAAATTTTTGATTCGCAAAGACCCCGCACCATATATTTGTTGCAGTTGCGCTGACTATGACTTCGAATTCGACCAGGGTGCCGTTGCTCCCAGATGGGAGAAGTTTGATGGCATTGGTACAGTGGTTTTAAACCAGGATATGGCCCTCGCCAAAGCCTGTGGCTTGGGTGGCTATCTGACGGCATGATTGTTCGCCCGGCTGCTCCTGTTCCGGAACCACTGCCCAGACCACTGCTCTTCCCCCGATCCGACCTCCATTTATTCCCTGACTCCCTCGTACAGGAGTGGATGCATTGCGACGCCATCGCGACTGCACTGCTCATCCTCAATGTTAAAATCCCGTTGGCCTTGGGTTGAAGGTGGATGGACTGCTGTGGAAGCCATGAAGTCGATGGAGGACAAACCATAACCAAGTCACTGAAATGGGGTTGGTTAATGCTCTCCACGATCTCCACAACACATACCTTGTCCCAGGAACCCCTCTATCTGAGCATGTCTCTCGCCTTCGCAATCTTTGGCAGGTCGCGAACGACATGGGCGCAAAGATCAAGGATGCTGGTTTTCGAACCATCTTCATCTCTCTCCTCAGTGAAGAGTGGGACATGTTGTTCCGGTCCTCCACACCTTCAAGACATCTGCCGAGGTCATCAGCTTTGTAATGATGCATGCTGATTGCCTGAATCGTGTCCCTCTATCCTCCTCATTGACACCGACTACCGCACTTGCCGCAAACACATACAATGACAGGGATGCGCGTCGTGCTGCACGCAAAAATCTTTTGTGCTCCAACGCGCACACCATTGTGGATTGTTTTTGGCCTGGTGGAGGTAAAGAGGGTCAGTGGCCATCCTGGTGGAAAGGGAAGCGGCCTACCGCCGTTGCGAAAAATGTCCAAACATTTGTGTTCACTGCTTGGACAATTCCCGAAGCAGTCGTCAACAGTTATGATGGGGCTGGCATCCAGGCCGTTAGCTTTCGCAGTGAGGAGGTTCTTGCATCACCCGAGTCACTGATGTCATGGAATGAACTCGTCGATGCAACGGTACCTGTTGAACTTCCTTCAAGCATTCCGAATGACTCGTCTTCCAACGCTACCTTATCCAGAGCCCAATTCTTTCGAACTGATGTCTGATACTTCAACCGAGTTTGAGCTTGTCAACAACCGACTCCAAAGCCAACTCGGTGCCTGACTTGGCTCCATTCGGATGACGAAGATGAGGTCGCACCTTATTCTGAGGCACGTGTGGCGGAACAGATTGCAGTTGAGGTGTCTTGCAGGCTGGGCAGCCGTACCTGGGGATGATCACATCCAGGAAGAGCAGCGCTTCCTGGTTTACCAGACATCAGACACAGAACACATCATTATGGACAACATGATGATGAAGACGTACTCATCCCACCGAATTCATCCGCAACTCCGAGTTTGACATCATTGCCTGTATTTTGAGCATCGGTGTCGTGCTTTGGGCCTCCCGAGGGACGAAGACGAATACTCGGATACTTTCTCCGATGGCTCTGATGACACAGACAGTGACAACAACGATGATCCGACGGAGGCGCAAGGGTGTTCGTGGCAGACTCTCAGTTGGCACGAAAATATGTTGTGGTTGTTGATTCGGGTGCAACCGAGCACTGTTTTTTGGAACCGTGACGATTTCTCGGAGTACTACCCAGTCGAGTCACGTGAGGGGAATGCCGCTGAAGGGTCGGAATTTCGCATCTTAGCGATAGGATGGTTCGCAAAGTCATCACGTACCAAGGCCAAAGAAAGAAATTTTCCTCGATGCTATACACCCACCCGACATCACCTCCAACCTCATTTCCATATCGAAACTTGATGTGCAAGGCTACAGAGTTGAGTTTGGCCATGGAAAGGCATTATTCAAACGCGTGGATGGCTCATCATTCATGGAAGCGACACTATCGAATGGGATGTATCGGGGTGAATTTGAGGACACCGCAGTGACCGCAGCATTCGTGAAATCGCGAGATCTACCAGTGACCAAGGACACCTGACATCGCCACCTCGGGCATATTGGAAACTCGGGACTTGAGGCACTGATTTCTGGGAAGCACGTCAACGGCCTTCATGTGCGCGAAGGCGGCATGGATGGCTTATGTGAAGACTGCATCTACGGAAAACAGATGCGCCGTCTGTTTGACAGTGTTCACGAGGTCGAGAAGGAGGTGGGCGAGCACGTCTACATGGATTTGTGGGGTCCTGCGCAGGTCAAGTCGATTGGCGGCAAGCGCTGGCTGTTCCACATTGTCGACGGACATTCGGCGGGAGTTTGGGCCTATTATCTTGCGCACAAATCCGCGGAGGAGACGCTCGAAGCGTTCAAGCTTTTCAAGGCTGAGATCGAAAAGCAAACGGGCAAGCCTCTGAAAATAATTCGAGTCGACGGCGGTGGAGAATGGATCAATCACCTTTGGCACAATTTTTGTGGTGCAGCCGGCATTCTCATTGAAGTCACTACTCCCCATTCCTCCTCGCAGAACAGACCTGGGGAACATGGTATTCGTACCACTATTGAATTTAGCTGTTGCCTGCTCGCCGACTCAGGACTCCCAAAGAGTTTTTGGACACTTACCACGGATGCCGCGGTTTACCTCCAATGGTTCCACCACAAGCGGCAGAACGGCGGCAAGACACCTCATGAAGCATACCATGGCAAGAAGGCCGACATATCCCACTTGCGCGCGTTCGGGTGGACTGCGTATGCCAAGTTTGTGCCAATCCGGGCAGCCGGTGGCAAACTGAATCCCCAATCAGTCAAAGCGGTGATGGTCGGATATAACGGCACTGCGGGTTACCGCTTGTGGAATGCTGCTGAGCATAAACTCTTTGACTCTCGTGACATCGTTTTCGAGGAGGGAATCGGGCATCGGACACGTCCTCCAGCAGGGGAGATGTGGAAATAGCTGGAGGAGATGACCCGCACGTTCCAATTCCTGTTGCTGCGCCTCAGACTAATCCCAATCCTCCTGCACCTGCAGATGTGCCAGACGCGCCTGCTGTCGCTCCCGCCCCTGCACCGGCACCGGCACCTCATCGCTCGATCCGCACTCGTGTTCCAACGAAGGCCATCCAGGAATCTCACGAGTCCCAAGAGGCTGAAGCGGCTGCGAAAGCTGCTGGTGCCGATTGGGCCACTTCTCGCAAGACCCCGAATACAAGCGCCCAGATGGCTGCCGTCTTCAATATTTCGACTCCATCAGTGCCTAAGAATTTCCGTGAAGCTATGGAGCATCCGGAGATTTGGATGGAACCGATGGAGAAGGAGTACAGGTCGCTCGTGGGTCGGGAGGTTTGGGTTCTTGTGGATCCACCTCCTGGCGCGAATGTCATTGATTGCAAATGGGTGTTTGCAGTCAAATATGACAGCGAAGGCGAAATTATCAAGTGGAAGGCGAGATTGGTCACTAAAGGCTTCATGCAACTCCCCGGAGTCGATTTCTTTGAGACATACGCCGGCGTGGTGCGGTACGAGTCTCTCAGAATGCTTTGGGCCATCTGCGTGAACGAGCCGGGATGGGTATTGTGGACCATGGATGTTGTCAGTGCGTACCTCAACTCCGAGATGAAAGAGGTCGTCTACATGCGGCAACCGGAGGGCTTCATCGTACCTGGCCAGGAGGGCAGGGTGTGCTTGATGAAGCGCTCTCTCTACGGTATGATGCAGTCAGGGTGTAACTGGGCTGAGCACCTCGAGTTGTTGCTTGCTGCGCTTGGATGGATTCGCTCATGCGCTGACCCCTCCATTCGCATCCGATCCTCCGACGCTGGCACATCCATCATTGGTGTCTACACGGACGACTTGGACGGCATCTCGTCGACCCCAGCTGCTGCACGTGAAGCCCAGGAAGGAATCAAGTCCACCTACAACGTGACTGATGTACCCCGCACCGCAACATCGCTCGGCATGACTATTGAGTACGACGCGGACGCGGGGATTATATCTACCTCATCGCGTCCATACCTCGAACGCGTCCTCGCGCGCTATGGGATGATAGATTGCAACCCGAAATCGACTCCTCTCGCCGTTGGGATCGAGCTCACCTCTGCGCAAGTCCCCTCCACTCCCGCGGACCGCACGTACATGGCAGACAAACCCTACCGCGAAGCTGTCGGGTCAATTCAGCATGCGGCAAACACAACTCGCCCCGATATCGCGTACTCGGTCAATCGCCTTGCTGCTTTTCTCCAGAACCCCGGCCCTGCGCATTGGAAAGCCGTCCAGCACCTACTTGCGTATCTCAAAGGCACGCTGGATTACAAGATCACTTACCGTCGTGGCGGGGGCAGCGGTATTTGTCCGCTTGGCTGGGTTGATGCGGACTACGCGGCGGATTTGGATACTTGCGGCTCGACATCTGGCGAGGTCTTCATGATGTCGGGTGGCCCGGTGTCCTGGTCGTCGAAGAAGCAGGCTACGGTAGCGCTGTTGACAACGGAAGCAGAGTATGTCGCTCTGACGCGCAGTTCCAAGCAGGCTATGTGGATGTATAGCTTCCTTGACGAGCTGCGCATGCCCCAGGAGTGTCTGGCCCTTCTTGACGGTGATAATATGGGAGCTGCGGCGCTTTCCCGGGACGCGAAGGGCCATGCACGGGTCAAACACATTGACATTCGCGAGCATTACATTCGCGAGCGCGTCGCGGCCGGGGACATCGAAATTCAGCATGTCGTGTCTGCTGAAAATCTCGCAGATATCTTCACGAAGGTCCTTCCCCGCGACGCGCATCTTGCTATTGTCTGTGCGCTGGGTCTTACAGAGTAGGGGAGCGGATGGGAGCAGAGCGGAGATGCTCAATTCGAGGGGGAGTTTCTGTTCCCCCTCCTTTACGGTCACTTTCATTTGGATCTCTCTCTTACTTGACTGATACTTTATGGCTCGTTCTCGCCAGGGGGAGTGTTGAAGTAAAGGCTCGACTGGCCATATAGTCGGCTTGGCAGGCGCTAAGATAGTGCCCGACACGCGTCTAACCATCCCCTTTAATAGTGTACAACAGCTTCATTTCTTCATTGTCTACAGCACTCCTCGACAGATCCATTACTTCGGTTTCTCATTGTTCACCGCCTTGTATACAATTCATATACAGCTTTGTTTACATATTTAAAGACTTACTTAGCGGAGACAATCCTCAGCCGTTCACTCCATCGTGTCCATCTGAGGTTTGTCTCGTTCTTACTTATTTATTACTCTCTTTACTTATTTATCTTCTAGTGTTACTTCTTACAGGTATTCAATACAGTCGTTCACTCCTTTGTGTCCGTCTGAGTGTTACTTCTTACACAACCAAGTACCGGAGTTGGGTCCGGGGCAACCGAAACAGCGATGATCTTCGAGTCAACGATTTGTTTGATCTCATAGTGTTCTTCACCGTCAATGATTTCTACCGGAGCCGGAGGTGGTTCCTCGCGACGGAATGGATTCGGAAAATGGGGCTCGAGTTGAGATATATGGAAGACCGGATGAACTTGTGAAAGGCTTTTTGGGAGACGGATGGTATAGGAAGCCGCACTGGGTTTACCAATGACTTCGTAAGGCCCAAGGTGAGTTTCCGAGAATTTCGGAGTGGGCCGTTTCGTCCGGATATACTTTGTCGTGATAAATGCTTGGTCGCCGATCTGTAACCGGGGATCCGGAATACGTTTCCGGTCAGCAGTTTCTTTATATCGCTGCTGAGCGAAAGTGATTGCTCCCGGAGGTACTGATGAAGGTCTGGAGATCGACAACGTAGTCTTTGGCATACATGTTCGCGACATCGCGTTCCGGGTGGATATTGATAGCCGGATTATAGCCTTTATTCGCAAAGAACGGAGATATTCCGGTAGAAGCATTCGGAGAGTTGTTCAAAGCGAATTCAGCTAGGGGAAGTAGTTCGTGCCAGTCGTCCTGCTGGTACGAGGTATACATCCGGATATATTGTTCCACAGTCTGGTTCATGTGTTCCGTTTGTCCGTCCGCTTCCGGATGATAACCGGAAGTATAGTGCAGCTCCATAGAGAGGAGTTCGCCCAAGGACCGGAAGAAAGATGAAACGAATTCGGAGCCCCGGTCACAAGTGACATGGGAAGGGACACCGTGCTTCGAGAAAACGTGAATAAGGAAAAGCCGGGCAAGTTCCGGAGAGTCGATATGAGTGTCACAAGCCACAGAATAACCTGCTTAGAGGCACGGTCAACTATGACAAGAATAGTGTCGTACTCGCCGGAAACCGGTAATTGATCGATGAAGTCGATAGAAATGGAATCCCATGGCCGGATGGGAACCGGAAGAGGCTTAAGCAATCCGTAAGGTCGGTGCCTAGGCTTTTTGTTGCGCTGGCAAATAATGCAAGATCGACAATAGTCCCGGACGAAGTTCCGGCATTCCGGCCAGGTATATTCTCGGATGAGAGCTAGAGTGCGATTCTGACCAAAGTGACCAGAGAACATGGTCATGCAAGTACTGTAGAACACGTAGTCGCAACTCCGGAGAGGTTCCGGAGACCAGAGGCACATAAATGCGCTCATCGAGCCGGAGAAGACCGGAAGGATCGAGTCCAGCGGGAAGGGTTACCGGAGTTCGCAGCGTTAATACCGGAAACAGCGGCAGGATCATCGTTGAGATGGTTGCGGATATCTGAGTAAAGTTCTCAAGATCCATAACAACGGTAGCTCGAAGAACGATTTCTTCGAGAAAGGGTAGCGCGGAGAGATGCAGAGAGTTGATCTTGGGTGAAAATTGGGCGAAGGTTTTGCGGATTAAGCTGGCCATAAGCCCTATCCCCCTCTTTAGGGTAGACGTCCCATCGTCTAGTCAATGCATCCGTTTACCTCTGAGCTTTCCGGGCCGGAACCGGATTACCATGTTGAAATGGCAAAGGTACTCGACCACCGGACTTGGCGTGAGTAAGAATTTTGTTGTCGCAAAGTACTCCAAGTTCTTGTGGTCTTGACAACATCGACCGGAAAGGTTGATCCCTCGAGATAATGTCGCCAAATGGTGAAGGCATCGAAAATAGCGAGGAGTTCCTTGTCGGTGTGTCGTAGTTGAGCTCTGCCGGACCAAGAGTCCGTGACCGGAACGCAACCAGGTGGATATCACCATCGTCTCCTTGAATTGAGAGAATGGCTGCGATTGCATAATCGGAGGCATCAGATTCGAAGGTTACTTGTGACCTGGAATCCAATGGTGCAAGACTGGAGCCTCTGTATAGGCGTGTTTTAGTGTGTCAAAGGATAATTGACAATCTTCTGACCAATTCCATCGGACGTTCGACTGGGTGAGCCGGGTGAGCGGAATCGTGATGGAAGCATAATTCCATATAAAATGCCGATAGAAATTGCAAAAACAAGGAAGATTGAATTCCTTGACTTTGCAGGGGAGTAGGCCAATCCATGATAGCTGAGACCTTCTCCGGAGACATCCGGAAACCTTCCGGAGACAGGATGAATCGAGATACTCGCAAGTAGTTACGCTGAACTCGCATTTTGGAAGTTTGCAATAGAGTCCTGCGTTTTGCAGACATCGTAAAACTTCCCAGATGTGACTAGTATGTTGGGAAGGATCGTCGGAATAGATGAGGATATCATCCAAATAGACGACGACGTAAATGTCCAGCAATCAGCGAAAATAGTGTTCAAAAATCGCTGAAAGCGCCGGAGCATTTGTAAGTCCTTCCGGAACAACCCGGAAGTCATACGAGCCATAGCGAGTACGGAAAGCTGTTTTGGGCTCATCGCCCGGAGCAATCCGGAGAAGATGATAGGCGTGCCGGAGATCGAGTTTGGTGTAAATTCGTGCTTTTCCGGGAGCATCAAGGAGGTCGGTGATAAGTGGAAGTGGATAGGTATCCTTCTTCGTGATCCGATTTAGACCTCGGTAATCGACGCAGAGCCGGAGAGAACCGTCCTTCTTTTTAGCGAAGAGGATTGGAGCCCCATGACTAGACCGAGACGGATATATGAATCCGGCTTTCAGATTGTTGTCAATGAACTCCCGAAGAGCAACTAACTCGTTCTGAGAGAGAGTAGACGGCCGACCGGAGGAACTTCGCCTTCCTGGGTTTCAATTTTAAGGTCATATTCTCGATGAGGAGGAAGATTGTACGCCTCCTTCTCCGAGAATACGTCGGCGAAGTCGTGGTATTCCGGAGGAAGACCGGAAAGGTCCGGAATCAGCTGAAGCAGAACGAGCTTGGGCATCCTCTGTAGGACAAGCACGCAAGGTATACTGACAGTATCCTTGTCTCGAATAATAGCACTATAAGCCGCAGCAGATACCAGTGACACAAGGGGAACGGAAGTGAATGGACGAGGCTTAGAAGCCTCCGGAAAGGCGGAGATGCCTCGGAAGTGTCCATAGAAGGACCGGAATCTGGCGAAGACGTTGGAGTCGGTGTAGGTTTCTCGTCCGGGAAAACCGGAATCGGAGATTCCTCGTCCGTAATCGGAACTACCATAGCTGTCTGTGGTGTCGACGATGAATCACCGGATTGACCGGAACGGAATGATATAGTAGCGTCAGACCAGTTAATCAACGGATTAAAGCGGTTGAGCCAATTGTATCCCAGAACCAAGTCAAGGCGAATCAAGACGGGTAACGAAAAATTCCATAGGATGGACATCGCCAGATGGGAATCGGATTAGCAGCCGGAGCTGCCGATTAATGATTGTTGAAGAGCCGTCGAGATACCGGAGTCTAACCGGAGCAACTGCATAGGTGAAACCCATTTTTTTCGCATTCTTTCAACGATATAAAACAATGAGAAGAACCAGAATCAATAAGAGTTCGCCAGGGATTTGAATCCCGACGCAATTCTGACAGTATGGAAGAGATATGGTTGCATATTCTTCCGGACCGGAATGGGTATAGTCCGACCGGAACGTAGAGACGTGAAGATCGACGTAAAGGGCATTAGGGAAAGAGTGGAAGCGTTGAGGCAAACCTCAGGAAGCACCCCGGAGTCAACGCAACTCGGACCGGATGCTGAGGTATCCGAGCTACTGATTATTTTTTGACTCGGAGGTTTCGGCGGGTATAGCAGGCTTTTCAGCGCCGCAGATACCGCCTTGGCCTGAGCGTATTCCGGACTTCCGACACTCCGAAGCTGAATGACCGGCACCTCCGCAGAACATGCAGAGATTGAGTGAGCTCGGTGTTCCCTTTTGTCTTTGGTGAGTGTCCCGTGCTTATCGAGTTTGTCGGCGTACGGCTTTGGAGTCCTAATCTTGCAGACCAAAATTCTCCTGGAGTTCCTGAACAAAACGCGGAAAATTTCCGTCCCAAGCTGGAACAGAACCGGAGTCGTAAAGGTTAGGTTCGAACCACTGCTGAGCAGTGCCCCGGAGATATGACATGATGTAGAAAATCTTGTCATTGTCCGAAATAAAATCCTGGTGACGTTCCACAAAATGCAGGTAACACTGAGTGAGAAAAGACTGGAGTTTCGCGGAGTCAGAGCCATCAAAGTATCAGGATTGCGGAGATTCAAGTGAGTAGAACGAGGTGGAGCCGAGAAATGTGTGACATAGGACTGAATTGCATCCTGGAACGTACGGATAGTGCTGACAAGCCACTGTTCCGCAGACTCGGGATCTGGAGGAGGAGGACCCGCCGGACCAGGTGCAGGTCTGGGACCGGGTCCAGGTGGAGGACCGCCAGGACCACCCCCACCACCTCCACCACCTCCACCACCTCCTCCAGGATGATCACCGCCACCTCCACCTCTGGGAAGATCACCTCCATTATCATCATCAGGATCAGGAGGGTCTCTGTGCTCTGAACCGGAGGGTAAATGATCACTACTGCCATCACCAGGTTCCTTGGCCTGAGGAACCAGAGGTAGTCCGGTAGACCCAGATTCCTCTACATCCTCAGCAATAGGAGGATAAGGAATCGGTGATGTGCTCTGCTGGATGGCTTGAGCATGACCCGGATATGGAGATCATGGAAAAACAGTAGGACTATCCGGAGTGTGAGGACTTTGAACGAGTCCCGGAACATTAACCGGAAAGATTGTCGGAGCGGAGAGGGAGACCGGAGCTGTTGTTGCAGCTGTCCAGCGTGTGCGAATAGCAACGTTAGGAGGAAGAGCAATTGGACCAGAGGGAATAGTCGACATGGAATGAGAGGGTGAAGACAAAGGAACAATCTGCAAGTAGAGACAAGATTTGCGACGACCCTCAGAAATATCGGGTGCCACAGGATTAGAGGGTAAATGTGACATAACCAGCCAGGATAGGTGAGTTTGATAATACTGTATATACCAAGCCGAGGGAAGGACTTGATGAGAGACTCCGGAGCTGGAACCGGGAACCGGAGGATCGGAACTTCCGGAAAGTATATGGGGAAATAATGCAAGCACCACAGGATAATAGGATGTGCATACTACTGAGGCCGGTGAAGGAAGGAAGACCAGGGAATTAACCGGAGGACGACTCAGTGCAAAGCAGAGAGCAAAGCAACATTAATTATCAAACTGAAGTACATGGCATATGTAAGGGGCTTATATAGTTAAGTCCTAATTGTAATCCTAAAAAGGGTTAAGTCAGGTGACCTGTCAGATATAACAATAATACAAGTCCCAAAGAGGATGGAGAAGTGATGTCGGAGAATTTGACAATAAGAACATGGATTATAAAGACAGATAAATGGGAAACACTCAGTAATTCTTCATTGCGTAAAAACCCGATGATCCGCACTGGGTCCGAAGATAATCTGTCCGGTTCCGGGCTCCGGTACCGGACATGGACCGGAAGGTCAAGGACCGGGAAAGCATGGATATAACAATGGCTCAATACCAATGGTGGTGGGGTAAAATTCAAAAAATAAAGATGTTAAATCGCAATAAACATTGTGGCTTGATACTGATGGTGGTGGTCAGTATTGGATACCAGCAAAGTTTGAATTACACGTGACATCAGTCAGATGCTTCCATCACATGCCTGCTCCAGTTCTCCAAACGTGTTTGCAGTTGTTCTGTTGTGTTTCAACCTGAGGATCAAGCATGGTATACTCAGAATGTTCCAAAATGCAAACTACATTACATTGGGATCCAAATCAGCTGAAGA
>JARGXW010001632.1:0-12067 GCA_029204085.1 Mycena sp. CBHHK59/15 | reverse complement strand
TGAGTGAATCAACTCGTCAAATTCGCGCCTGGAAGGCTCAATTGACTCTTGTCCTACATGATGATGATATGGCCCTCGAGGATAAGTCAGAGGCCATCTACATGCTCGAAGATAAAATCCGCAAGTGCCTGGAAGAAGAAGCGGAAAGAAGGAAAGGTTCAGCTGAGGCTCGTTGTGATGTTGAAGGCGAGACATTGCGAACGAAATCATGGACACAGTCCGCAAGGCTGTGTCCGGACTTTGTGCTGAAGAGGGAGGCATCAAGGTCTCCCTTTGCCCGAGATGCCCGAGAGTCCATCGGGATTACCGATGCTGGTAAAACCTTTTCGCATCGAGGTTGTAAAAGAGTACACTGATAGTCGATGAGTGAGGGACAGAGGTAAGTGAGCCTTCCTGCTAGTCTTTTTAGTCCTATAAATGTAGACAAATCCGCTGTGAGTGACTGATGTCCAGGAAACTGTTTCACTGCTGCTCCAAGCCAATAAATTAGTAATAAAGATCAGACACACCGCAGAACGAACAAGATCTGTAGCGCTGGGCGCATCCGCACTCCATGAAATTGTCGCCATGATGAATTCTAAGCGAAAACTATGTTTGAGTCGGGGTGGGTCATTAAGCCAAAGGTGGAGAAGTCTAGCGTTATTCCGCCCACTTTTTTGTCTTACGTTTACTTTCTCATAGTTGGGTATTTCAATGGGTAACCTATGTTCTACTGTGCACATTCTCTTGTCCGTTTTCTAATCTGAACCCAACATCTGCCTGCAAAAACAAGCTAGGAAATCACCCCCACCTACCCAGTCAGGTTGTGTAGGGTGATCGGATCATTTTTCGTACCCATACCTTTTTTTTTCTCTTAAGGGTAACCATGTTATAATCATTTTTCTGCCAACCTACAAAAACCTACAGTGACATCACCGAACCGGCGTCATCTCTGAAACAGCCGAGCTATATCCGGCACCTCCCGAAGTCAACCAAAACCTACACTAACATACGCGCCCCTATGCCGCTGCCTGGTGAGACCTAAACCATTTGGTTTATCATTATCTTCAGATTACTTCCCAGCCCTTCTTTCTGGTGATCACGATTCTTGTCACACAGGCAGTTCTTCGGCGATCCGATTGTACGGACGCACCACATGCTGGTACATAATTCGGACATTTCCTATACCACTTCCTTGCACCCTGGTCTACTGTCAGGAATAATTCGCTCAAGAATAGAAAGTCATGTTAAGCTCAGTGCTCGTGGCATTCGCACTGTTCCGCTGCCTCGAGGTAACATCCTCTAGTCTCTTGACTTCAACAATGTAATCTCATACCTCGATCTGTTAGGTTCAGGTTCGGGGTAAGTATAATCGAGGAAGGAAAGGGGGACAAGACTCAATCGAGTGAGTTCGGAACAATGGCCTAGATTCCGTTGGATCTTCAACTGACATTAAATTCAAGCTCAGTTGGATGAGATGAAATGCAAGGAGAATAGCACGCACCTCAATGTTAATTGACAAGTACTATCGGCTGAGGTTGATAATTTATTGATTAGCGAGGATTTTAACATACCATGTTGCGCACGTCGATCGTGCGTTTAGAGCTTTCGTGGATAATTTCGGGCTAAACTCCATTTCGAAGGTCCAACGAAGCGAAAACTGTCTGGGGCGGAAAATGCCCAAGGTGAATATGGGAACGAAATCAATTCGAAGGCAGGAATGCCGAAGACCGACGATATTATTAGTTCCCCTCCTTCTGAATGCAGAGAGCTGCTCAATCGTATTCCAAATGGTAGTTAGAGCGTCAAATCATAACTGCGCGTACTTACGAGTTGGGAATGAATAGGACGGGACCTCCGCATTGCCATGACAGAACGTCAAAACTTTTTGGTGGGGATCAATTCAAAGTGCAGCATTAAAGGATCAAGCACTGTTCTTTCACAAGAACATGAAGGAGAAAATATTACTTACGGCTCACCTCGATGAACCAGTGAGGATTAATATTCTCCAATGGATGCTCAACGAGGAGACGTATATTCGTTTCGCTTCTTCGGGTTCAAGCCCAAGATGTGAGCCCAGCCGGCTGCAATGCGCTTCTTGTACCTCTTTCTATCTCTTTCATTACCGCCGCAGTGGATTGTATTGCACAGAAATACTGTACGGGAGTGAGCACAAAGTAAGACCCGTGGCGTTGGAACGCACCCGCGATCCGTCTCGGGGATAACAATAGTGTGCCGTGTGTCGAGAGTCCCTGTTCGATTCGGGTCGGGTCATAGAGAGGGTTGTTCTTGCTTTGGCCGAGAAAAAGACTCAACAGTATTCGCAGGCTTGGCACCTTGTACCATGAGGAACGGTGAACCCACACGCTGGCTTCTAGTATGCATATCTTCACTCTCCACATTTTTTGGATGTCTCCATGTCCTGGTGCTCCGCTGCCCGACAAAGTTCGGACGTTTTCAAGGTACGTAACTTGAATCCCATCTGTTCCCCGCCCCAACAGAGGAATGGTGTTGTGCGCAGAGTCTCGTGTTCTTTGACCGATTATGTGGTATCTCTTTCTGCACCTCGTTCAACCCTTGGCGCACGTTAGGTCCCTCGATGCCTTCTCGCTCAGGGCATTCCGCCCATGAAATAGCTTTAACCCAACCCGTTCGTTCTATCTGTCGGTAAAGGTTTCCAATGTGGTTTTGCTTATCCAGTTCATAGAGTATCCGCCATCCACAGGCTGCCGACAGTTGAGAAAAATCCGAGTCTGAAATTCAAAGTGTTCTTCCAACCGTAGTTCCGTGCTCTTGCGAATATTTGAACACGTGCATTCAACTCCCTCTTATTCGGGTATTGCCTGAGTTCCGCCGCCATATCAACGGCAGAAGCTGAGATTCTCTTTGATGAACTCGCACTTTCGCAATTGAAATCGTCGATTTGTTACAGGACTTGTACAATCTGATATGTACGTGTTACGTACGGTAACTCATTTGAAGGGCACCATCTCTTGCTATCGAAGGGTAAAATCTCTTGTGTAGCTAAAGTTCGAATAGCATTCAGTTCATTCACGAACCGTGCATCAAAAAACGAGATCCAATGCGGGAAAACTGGGTTGAAAATCTCGGTGTTGGGGATGTTCTTGAACAGGTAAAACCTCGTTTTGGATCTGCGCTACGCCCAGCAGGTTGATGTCGAAACGATCTTCGGTGACAGTTTCAAGGTAGCCTCGCAACTGTCGCATAACTCTCTCCTTCTCCGATGATGTGGACGTGGTCCCAATCTCGTAGACCATTCTGATGACATCAGGACTGGTGCCGTCGGCGTCTGCACCAAAAAACTGGCAGACCGTAAAGTCCGGATATGTGCGACTGCCATCGACTTCCATTCCTGCGAGATAGCATCGTGAGGAGTCTCTATCTAGTCCAAAAATACCATTCGTAAACTTACCATGAGAGTCAATGCGCCGATGTCCTACGGCCCCTGCTCAAAATCATCAGTCGCTTATCGGGCGGGTATGGCGTGGAACCGACGGCTCACCCGGGGCTGATTGGATACGGCGCTCAAATAAGCTTGCGGCTTAATGAGGAAGAAGGTTGGAGGGAATTTCTGATGGAAATAACCGGCAAGCGGCCCATAGGCTTGAAATTGCGAGTTTGGTGGGGAGGGCAGCCAGTTATCGACGCGCAGCTGTAGCCTTGTCGGAAGCTGGGCTTGTGGATCGAATGCCCTCGCATGATTGGCAGGCAACAGGGGCAAAGGTGGGGGCTGCTGAGGATTCGCCATTTCATGGGGGAATCTCAGAGCAATTCGGACGCGTAAATATACAGGCGTTAGTTTATGCTGAGGTTTCGGGAAAGAAGAACAGATATCAAATTGATCAATACAAACAATAGCGAAAGAAATGTCTACCGAGCATAAAACAATAGCTATGAAGTTGGTGGCGTGAGTACGTTGCAAGAGGCCTTTTCCGTAACAATTATGCAACGACAATAAGGATACGATATTGATACAATAATCAAGGGTGCCGCAGATCGGCGAAGTGGTCTGGGAAGCTCAATGGTAACTGAAACCTAGTCAGAACAATACAGGTTCTATTGTATGAGCGAAGAACAGAACAAGGGTCCGATCAACTGAAGGAAGCAAGAAGGAAGTATTACCGTGCAACAATAAATCGCACCAAAAGGTCTGGCAAGAATCGTGGGAGCTGTCCCGCGGTACAAACTTCGGACGGTTCCAACCAATATTAGACACAATAGGAAGGGGATGTTTCTGTCTGTCCGAAGCACCAAGAATCGTGGGAACTCTCCCCGCGGTACAAACTTCGGACGGTTCCAACCAATATTAGACACAATACTTAGGAAGGCGATGTTTCTGTCTGTCCGAAGCCATATCTCCATCTGGGCCTTCACCGCACGTGAGCGCAGTTATAAAGATCACGCTGTGACACCATTACGACAACTCTCACCATGCAAGCACCACGACACGCTATGTTCAGCGGATACTCCATGTCCTCTGAGTACTTTATGGAACTCGCGTTGACTCTTCGCCCACACTTTGAGACCTATGCGCGGCAAAATCAACCGTTATTCGCATTGTATGTCTGCGAGTATGACTCCTGGCGAAGAGCCCTCCCCACAGAAGATCGCGCGAAAGCTCCGCTACTCAAAGTGCCGTGCCCCCGGAAGTTTCAAACACATGTACCCTCCTGACCCCCTCTTCCGCAGTGTTGCGCACCGAGGCCAACAACCAGAAGGACGACGGCGATGAATCAGAAACGAAGCTCTTCTTCCCGACGCGTTGGACCCCTGCCGAGGAACCCGATCATCACGCCAGCTACAAGATTCGGCTTTGAAGCAGGAGACTGAAAGTGATAGGGCACACAGGGACGAGTTGATAGAGCTCATTAAGAGGACTAGTGGCTTTTCGGTAGACAAAAGCCGTCTGCAATTTGAGTGCGTCAAGGATGTGCATCCATTCCGCGATCCTCTCAGAACGGTACGTTTTGTGTCGTCGCTTCATTTCCACGCTGATCATTGTTCGCGCTCTGCCTTAGATCTAATGCCATCCCGATTCGCCCCTTTGCTCTGGAACACCGACCAAGCTGATTCCTAAGGGTGTCGGGGTTCCACACCCTCTATCCTAATACATGTCTGATCATCCTGTGTGCTATTGAGAATCTACGTGTTACTCCGACGCCCAAGGGTCATGAGCCCTGCCCGCAAGCTAGATCGAACCGATCGAGCCGTATCGAAGTGGAGCCACTTCGATGTTTGATTAGTTTTCGCAGCATCGACAGTCATTATTTTATTTTTTTAGGACACTTCAAGTGCGGCCAGCAGGGCACATGCAGCGTGATTGTAAAAAGGAAAGTCCTACCATTGCAAAGTGCCTCGGCGATGCTAAAATATTCAAAGTTGTATGATTTTGTCCTGCACGCTCGCCTCTTTTGACTCCGCCCTCCTCGCCGTTGCCGCTCCCCCGTCGTCGTCGTAATCGCTAGCCTCCTTGCCGCCATTGCCTGGCTGGCAGTGGCTGCTGCCGCCTCTGGCACCCGTTCAACAGTGTACACGCCTGCGCTTTCCATTCAGATTGTAATATGCTTATTTTAGACCCACACCGTCACCCCCGCCATCCTCGTCACTGTCAACGTCCTCCTTGCCTACCCCATCGTCCTTCCCACCATACGCTTGATTCGTTTGAATCTCCGCTGTGCTCAATGACAAAACTTAACTCTGTTCCTTCCAACTGAGCCTAGCAACTCAATGTGGTGAGTCTCCGCGCACTGATTGACAGTTAGCTGACGTTTTTTCCCTTTTTTTATACTCCACTGCCACATGGGCAACCTGGATTATCTTCTGGAGCCCTTCCTTTCTATCCCAGTGCGTACCAAAACTTCATCTCGTATATTGTTTCTAATATTCACCATGTCTTGGGTTAGACTTGGTTTCCCATCGTGCACCCTTCTTGGCCTGCGGACCTTCGCTCTCGTTCAGCCCCGTCGCTCAGGCCGCACGGGTCCCGGGGTGTCGCGCTCGACCAGCTCGTCGCGTAGAACACGATGTTATTCACTCGGCGCGAGGTCGTGCAGGTGCCGCTCCGCACCGGTGACAGCGTGCTGAGGATGCAGGTCGCACAGCTGGCGGCGGACTGGATGACGGGGATGCGCTCGTGCATTGTGCGGAGAGGCGAGGCCCGGGGTGCGGGCGGCGCCGCCGGTGACCGAGGCGTGGGGTTTCTCGCCGGTGTCGGGTAAGTCTTCTTACTTCCTATCTGCCGCTTCTCAGTAACCCTACAAAGTTTGTTTAAACACCCTGCATCTCAATGTAAAACCATGTTCAAGCAATGATTTACTTAATATGCCTTGAATCATGGTTCAAACAGTGGTGAAACACGGAGCAAAAGAAATGCAAAGGGCGGGGTTCGAACATACACCAGCCAAGAATTGGACACACATACTTCCAGCAAAGTTCCAACTGAGCCAACATCACATTGATGACAGTCCCCGCAAATGCGTGAAACACCGCAGAAACAGATAAGGTTACTGTTTCAAAGTACAAGTCCATCACACCTTGAGCAGCAGTGATATCAAGCAGTTCAATGTCAGTTCAGAAGTCTCTCAAATGCTAGTTACCTTCAATGCATTCAAAAGTCCAAAATTCCATGGGGACATCAGGTTTGTTTTTCATTTGTAGTCAGTAACTCGGGTGTCAAGTTGAATTTCCTTGTCTGAGTTGTGGGGGTTGCATACAGAGAGGGACCAAAGTATTGCAAGTACTTCGTTCCGCTCTCTCTTTCAATACATACTATCACAGGGGGCTACCCTGTGGCATATGAATCCATATGCCACGGTGGCTTATGCGCGGCTGTTGGTGGGCTTATGAAACTAACTTAGGGAGGGTTTGAATCCGATCTGGGCAATCTTTTCAAATACATGTAATAGTATATTTATCAGTCCATGTCAACAATGTCCACAGCAATTTGCTGGCACAATCAGTCAATTACTAAGCATTATACTGTGTACATTTTATTAGAGACAGTGCCCACTCCCCGTCTGCGTAGCGCCCCTCCCACGCCCGACGCCCATGCCTGTCTGCGCAGCGCCCACGCCTGTCTGCGCAGCGCCCACTCCACGTCTGCATAGTGCCTCCCCACGCCCCGATGCCTCACCTGCGCCACGCCCACCCGACGCCCACGCCCGTCTGCACAGCGCCCACGCCCCATCTGCGCAGTGCCTACTCCCCGTCTGCATAGTGCCCCGCCCACACCCGATGCCCACACCTGTCTGCGCAGCGCCAACTTAGCGCCTCACGCCCAACGCCCACGCCACATCTCCCCCCCATCTGCGCAGCGCCACGCCCACCCGACGCCCATGCCCGTCCACGCCTGTCTGCTCAGCGCCTGTCTGCGTAGTGCCCCTCCCACACCCGACGCCCACCCATCTGTGCAGTGCCCACTCCATGTCTGCGTAGCGCCCCGCCCACGCCCCGACGCCTCGCCTGTGCAGCGCCACACCCAGGCCCCGGCGGCTCGCCTGTGCAGCGTCACACCCAGGCCCAGGCCCCAACACCCTGCAGATGCCTCGCCCACGCCTCACGCCCACGCCCAATGCCTACGCCCCGTCTGCGCAGCACCCACGCCCCATCTGCGCAGCACCCACTCGCCGTCTGCGCAGCACCCCGCCCACGCCCGATGCCCATGCCCGTCTGTGCAGCGCCCACTCCCCGTCTGCATAGCGCCCTGCCACGCCCCAATGACTCGCCTCCGCAGCGACATGCCCAGGCCCAGGCCCCCGACGTCCCGTAGGACACCTCACCCACGCCTTTCACGTCCTGAAGCGCACACCCGCCCACACCCCGTCTCGTCCCGTCTTTGTGATCAAGCGCTGTGCGAGGCTCAAACCGCAGACCGAGAACACTCCCTATCCGCGACATCTGTCGCCCATGCCCTGACGCCCCGCCTGTGCAGCGCCCTGCTAACAACTTATGTCCCAACATCCACGCCCGCCCAGATGCCCCGCAGCCACGCGGGTTTTCCGGATACCACGGGTCCAATCTGCCAAACCTGTACCTGTTTGCATTCGGGCACAGTATTGCTGGGTGCAGGTACGGTCCGGGCCGGAGTCACCCGCGGTGTCACCCGTGTCACACACTATTCACATATGGTGTTCTTCAACTCATAAATATGCCCTGCACCTGTTTAAACTTGTGAGGTGCCATTCAAATATATGGTGTGTCTTACAGTCAAGATTTCGTGCTAGGTGTGGGAGACATATATGCTATTGAATTAATTTACAAAACGAACAGTATACATATATGCCATTGATTTATTTTACAAAATGAACAGCATAGATAACTCCTGAACCCAACTTTGAGCCGGAGAGGGACTCATGGAATCTCTGACTTCGGAACTATCAGGAGACTCCAAATTTAGTGAAATAGTTACCACATGAATATTTGATTAAAATATATACCAGGGCAGAACCAGAGCTGCAAACAGCTCTATTAAAACATACACAGTAGTAGTTGACTGATTGTGCCAGCAAAATTGCTGACATTGTTGACATGGACTGATAAATATACTATTTAAATGTATTTTAAAAAGATTGCCCAAGCGGGGATTTGAACCCTCCCTAGGTTGGTTTCATAAGCCCACCAACAGCCGCGCATACATATGCCGTGCATAAGCCACCGTGGCATATGGATTTATATGCCACGGGGTATGCCTCTGTGTATGGTTACACGGTATTGAAAACGAATTCAGTCCACAGTTCAGGAACAACACAATGATACTTGTTGAGATTGAAATCAGAAATCAGACATGAATAAGGCTGTGCTACTCCACAGCCCTTCATTGGCTGCATGGTCTAGTGGTTATCATGCTCTCACTTGTCCCCACTTCAGTTTCCAGAGAAACCAGGAGGTCCCAAGTTCAACTCCTCTGGGTATCTGGAATTTTTAGTTTTGTCCCATTGAACAGTGTTTAATCAGTGTTTGAACATTGTTTAAGCCCTGTTCGAACATTGGTTAAACCCTGTTTGATCTCATTTTGAACCAAACACTGATTAAACACTGTTTTTTCAACCCCAAGGCTCAAGCCCCTCACCCTATGGTAGTTCCCAGGTGCCTCCATGGTGATGGACACCATTAAATAACTCATTGCTTAAACAGGCTTTTACGTTGAGATGCAGGTTGTTTAAACAAACTTTGTATAGATTTATTTTTGATGCCGTACCATCGTTCCTCATCAAGACGCCGGCTGCCTCAATTTATCAAATTCCAGTCTGTGCTCATGAACTCCCTAGTTTCCGAGGCTGCTGTTGACGCACACCCCACCACATCATTTGGTTGCCTGGGACATTTGTGTCTCTCTTCGCCGGTGCATTTTACTTTTGGGTGTTCTGCACATTGAATAATACCACTCTAAAAAATTCATTTTCAACCATGTGCCTTGGATCCTAGCTCGGAGGTGCGTCTTGTGTCTCTATTACTCCATTCCAAATGATGGGATGATTATCAGTGATATTATATCGCCACAGTTTGACTGCTGCCGTGCCTGTCCGTTTAAAAGCCCCATCGTCTCCTCTCAAATAACGCTGTGCACTCCCTTATTACTTCTTTTCCGCGCTCACCCCATTCCTTTACAATCTCAAGAATCATCAGGAAGAGGGTGCTGGATCGCTTTGTGGTCCAGTAATCACTTGTACCATTTAAAAGGTTAATTTTGGTAGATTCAAACCCATTTTACCCCATTCAAAATAACTAACCACGGTCAAATCCCACTTGCAGCGCCTACGATGGCATATAAATTTCCATTCCATAACCTATGTCCACTGTGTTTTTATCCCTTGCATTACATGAATATTAACATGAAAGCAGTTCGAAGTGGTTCAGCCTCTTTAGTTAGGGATTAAATCAATTTACAGCATGTACTTTTATTTTACCAGAGAATCCAAGGCGATTTGTGAGTCTATCTGAAAGAGAAGTGATGGAAGCAGTGACTGTGCGAGAGTGGCCGATTGCGGCATGCACCCTGAAATAGAATGCAAGCCGCTTATGGCTTGTAGGAGCACCCGGCACCCAGGATGGACAGCGACTTTCATTAAGTTAAGCATGTTCGAAAGCCCCGGTACTTCACCTGATCTGTGGAGCTCGTTTCAAATGAATTTGCAGCGATCCTCAATAAGTTGACCCATAGTGGTGAAGAATAAATAAGTTGTCGTATAATTTAGGGTAGGTCTCGGCCACTGGTTCCGATGAGGGGAGAGTGTGGCCTGATTGCGGGGTTTAAAAAGGCTTCAGACAGACAGGCTTAATTTTATAAAGAGGTAGATTATAATGAGGTAGATATGAACGATGAGTATTGAAATCTCAGTTAGAGTGTCTTGCTTCCATAAATGACAGAAGTGAAGATAGGGAAAGATTCAAAGATGCAATCTCTCGTCAACTTTGTGTCACTTCTTCTTCACCCTCTCCTTTCCCCGATCTGGCTGCTTTAAACAAGAATGTGACTGCTTTAACAAGAATGTGGCTGCTTCAATAAGAATGTGGCTGCTTTAACAAGAATGTGGCTGCTCGCTCGGGAATGTGGCTGTTTTCAATCTTCTTCACCGCAATCTGGTTGCTCTTTCCTTAAGGACCACACGTCCTAAAGGAAAATCATTCAAATCAACTGTCATGCGTCACACACACTCCCTGGTCGATGTTGAATTTTGGTTCAATGTTATGCATCATGTCCTTGCTGGTTGGACTCAATTTCGGTCACACACCCTCGAGCAGAGTGAGGGGCGACACAACTGTTTTTCGCAGCAACTACGTGGGGAAAGGACACAAAAGACTCGATATCAAGTCCCCGCATCACAATACTCAATCCTGTTACAGTGGGAAAGAAAGGCTGGCTGCAGGAATCGAACTCATGACCTTCTGATGACACTTGAAAATCTGTGAACATGAAGGTAACCACTGAGCTAATCAACCATCCTCAATTATGGGAAGTGACCACTCCACATGGCTTCACTTTTCACAACGCAAGAGAGATTATTTTGATGTACACTGCTCAACAAGATTCCGCGTTCAATACACTATTTATCTTGGCCGACCGTTAGCCTAATAGTTTTTTTCTGGAAGGGTACCAAATTGTAGCCCTTGAAGAGCTCTTAAATGACCTTAATGATCTGATCACTGGTTGGCCAGAAAAGGCAAAAAAAACTCACTGAGACGCAGTGGTTTTAGGGATTTTGAAAATTTCAAACCACATCTTGTGGGGTATGAAATTGAAGCCCTTGAAGAGCTCTACAAGATTCTTTAGTCAAGCTACTGATCCGATCATTTTTAGGTCCCAAAAAAGGAAAAAGACTCGCTGAGACATGTGATTTCGACATTTTGAAGATCTTGAAGTACCTACCCCCTTGTGGGGTATCAAATTGTAGCCCTTGAGGAACTCTACAAGGATCACATGACTGATCACATCAACTCCCAAGCTAAAAATGGTAATACTCGACTGCTCCTGTATCTCCCCCAATTCTTATCTGTTTTGCTTGTTTGAAAGCGAAATTCTGGGTGCACAAAGCAATGGAAGCGAGTTTTGCTGTTGTTCAATATAGACATTGTTATCCCATGCAAAAAAGGGGTGGAAATTAGTGCAGACAGTATGCTACATGCCTGTGTTCCCTACCAGGGCTGTTGCCACTGTTGCGACCCAAAGTCGAGGGCTGGCTGGGGGTGCTGGGGCTGGGGACCCAGTGTTGGATGTAGCATTAACCACTCAACCAGTCTGGTTGAGTGGTAAATGCTACATCCAGCAAAATGCCAACCCCAGGTGACCATGTTTATGATTTCAATGGGCCCTAGTAGGTTGCCGCTCTGTTCTGTACCTCAAAACAGTGGCTGTCCCGGTGGCTATGCCAGGACACAGCCACCGTTTTGAGGTACAGAACGGAGCGGCAACCTACTAGGGGTGGGGCGGGGCGTTTTCGTTGCCGAACAGGCTCGGGGAGCCGAGTTTTGGACCGTCGCACGTTCCGACCGCATCCCACGTTCCCTCCGGTCGCGTCCGCGGGGGGTCCGCAGATGCGATGGAACCTGGGCCCACGTTTTCAGATCAGAT
>JARGXW010001631.1:0-12251 GCA_029204085.1 Mycena sp. CBHHK59/15 | reverse complement strand
GTCAACACTGTTTTTGATGTGATCTCACTCAACTTGATGGCCGGCCCCCGAGTCGTTAATTTTGCGACATCCATAGGCTGTTGGTTCCTCAGCAAGGACGCATATACCTATCATATTGAGCCACTGCGCTCAACAATCTATGGGCTCATTCCCAAGTTGTGCATTATTCTTATGTAAACACTGTTTATTGATGTGATCTCTCTGGACTTGATGGCCACCCCCTGACTCGTTAATTTTGCGACATCCATAGGCTGTTGTTCCTCGGCAAGGAACGCATATACCCATCAAAATGAGCCACTGCGTTCGACAATTTATGGGCTCATTCCTGAGTTGTGCATTATTCTTATGAAAACACCTTTTTCTGATGTGCTCTCACTCAACTTGATGGCCACCCCCCCGACTCGTTAATTTTGCGACATTCATAGGCTGTTGTTTCTCAGCAAGGACCGCATATACCCATCATATCGAGCCACTGCGCTCCACAATCTATGGGCTCATTCCCGAGTTGTGCATTATTCTTATGTCAACACCCTTTTTGATGTCATCTCACTCAACTTGATGGCCGGCCCCCCGAGTCGTTAATTTTGCGACATCCATAGGCTGTTGTTCCTCAGCAAGGACGCATATACCTATCATATCGAGCCACTGCACTCGACAATCTATGGGCTCATTCCCGAGTTGTGCATTATTCTTATGTCAACACCTTTTATTGATGTGATCTCTCTTGACATGATGCTGCCCCCCTGACTCGATAATTTTGCGACATCCATAGGCTGTTGTTCCTCAGCAAGGACCGCATATACCCATCATATCGAGCCACTGCGCTCCATAATCTATGGGCTCATTCCCAAGTTGTGCATTATTCTTATGTCAACACCTTTTTTGATGTGCTCTCAGACAACTTGATGCCCGCCCCCCCGCCTCGTTAATTTTGCGACATCCATAGGCTGTTGTTCCTAAGCAAGGAACGCATATACCCATCATATTGAGCCACTGCGCTCGACAATCTATGGGCTCATTCCCGAGTTGTGCATTATTCTTATGTCAACACCTTTTATTGATGTGATCTCTCTTGACTTGATGGCTGCCCCCCTGACTCGTTAATTTTGCGACATCCATAGGCTGTTGTTCCTCAGCAAGGACCGCATATACCCATCATATCGAGCCACTGCGCTCCATAATCTATGGGCTCATTCCCGAGTTGTGCATTATTCTTATGTCAACACCTTTTTTGATGTGCTCTCAGACAACTTGATGGCCGCCCCCCCGTTTAATTTTGCGACATCCATAGGCTGTTGTCCTAAGCAAGGAACGCATATACCCATCATATTGAGCCACTGCGCTCGACAATCTATGGGCTCATTCCCGAGTTGCATTATTCTTATGTCAACACCCTTTTTGATGTCATCTCACTCAACTTGATGGCCGGCCCCCCGAGTCGTTAATTTTGCGACATCCATAGGCTGTGTGTCCTCAGCAAGGACTGCATATACCCATCATATCGAGCCACTGCGCTTGACAATCTATGGGCTCATTCCCAGTTGTGCATTATTCTTATGTAAACACCGTTTTTGATGTATCTCTCTGGACTTCATAGCCGCCCCCCGCCTAGTTAATTTTGCGACATCCATAGACTGTTGTCCCTCAGCAAAGGACGCATATACCCATCATATTGAGCCACTGCGCTCCACAATCTATGGGCTCATTCCCGAGTTGTGCATTATTCTTATGTAACACCTTTTTTATGTGTCTCAGACAACTTGATGCCGCCCCCCGCCTCGTTAATTTTGCGACATCATAGGCTGTTGTCCCTAAGCAAGGAACGCATATACCCATCATATTGAGCCACTGCGCTTGACAATCTATGGGCTCATTCCCAAGTTGTGCATTATTCTTATGTAAACACCGTTTATTGATGTGCTCTCTGGACTTCATAGCCGCCCCCCTGCTAGTTAATTTTGCGACATCCATAGACTGTTGTCCCTCAGCAAAGGACGCATATCCCATCATATTGAGCCACTGCTCTCCACAATCTATGGGCTCATTCCCGAGTTGTGCATTATTCTTATGTAACACCTTTTGATGTGCTCTCAGACAACTTGATGGCCGCCCCCGCTCGTTAATTTTGCGACATCCATAGGCTGTTGTCCCTCAGCAAGGGACGCATATATCCATCATATTGAGCCACTGCGCTCGACAATCTATGGGCTCATTCCCGAGTTGTGCATTATTCTTATGTCAACACCGTTTATTGATGTGCTCTCTCTGGACTTGATGGCTGCCCCCCTGACTCGTTAATTTGCGACATCTATAGGCTATTGTCCCTAAGCAAGGAACGCATATACCCATCATATTGAGCCACTGCGCTCGACAATCTATGGGCTCATTCCCGAGTTGTGCATTATTCTTATGTCAACACCTTTATTGATGTGATCTCTCTTGACTGATGGCCGCCCCCCCGCCTTGTTTAATTTGCGACATCCATAGACTGTTGTCCCTCAGCAAGGACGCATATACCCATCATATTGAGCCACTGCGCTCGACAATCTATGGGCTCATTCCCGAGTTGTGCATTATTCTTATGTCAACACCGTTTATTGATGTGCTCTCTCTGGACTTGATGGCTGCCCCCCTGACTCGTTAATTTTGCGACATCTATAGGCATTGTCCCTACCCATTTGCCTCCTCCCCCTAGGGGGCCTAGGGGGTGACCACCTTCAAAAATCTGATTTTGGGTGAGAGGTAGCCCTGGCTGAGCCTTTTGCGACATATAAAAAAGTCGATGATCGACCGAGCCGATCAAGAGGTATGCGTGTTTTTTCCTAAAAAGGAAATTTTTGTTCGAACTTTGGGTTGGGTTCAGGCGAGGTTCGGTTGCTAACTGGCGACAGTTTTGGGGCATGTTATAGCTTTCGAACGGTCCGACTCTTGTGTCAATCCGATTCCTGGTTCCAGAGTTATGGGCTTTGTTCTACCCATTGCCTCCTCCCCCTAGGGGCCTAGGGGGTGACCCCCTTCAAAAAATCTGATTTTTGGGTGAGAGGTAGCCCTGGGCTGAGCCTTTTGCGACATATGAAAAAGTCGATGATCGACCGAGCCGATCAAGAGGTATGCCGTGTTTTTTCCTAAAAAGGAAATTTTTGTTCGAACTTTGGGTTGGGTTCAAGGCGACGTTCGGTTGCGAACTGGCGACAGTTTGGGGCATGTTATAGCTTTCGAACGGTCCGACTCTTGTGTCAATCCGATTCCTGGTTTCCAGAGTTATGGGCTTTGTTCTATTCCCACCAAAACACCTTTTGTGATATTGTGCTCTGCCCTGGACTCGTTAATTTTGCGACATGGGTAGGCTATTTTTTCACAGAGGGGGACGCCATATACCGATCATATTGAGCCACTGGCGCTCGATATTCTATGGGCTGATTCCCAAGTTGTGTGTCATTCTTATGTCAACACCTGTTTTTGATGTGATCTCACTCAACTTGATGGCCGGCCCCCCGAGTCGTTAATTTTGCGACATTCATAGGCTGTTGTTCCTCAGCAAGGGACGCATATACCCATCATATTGAGCCACTGCGCTCAACAATCTATGGGCTCATTCCCAATTGTGCATTATTCTATGTAAACACTGTTTATTGATGTGATCTCTCTGGACTTGATGGCCACCCCCCTGACTCGTTAATCTTGCGACATCCATAGGCTGTTGTTCCTCGGCAAGGAACGCATATACCCATCAAATTGAGCCACTGCGTTCGACAATTTATGGCCTCATTCCTGAGTTGTGCATTATTCTTATGAAAACACCTTTTTCTGATGTGCTCTCACTCAACTTGATGGCCACCCCCCCGACTCGTTAATTTTGCGACATCCATAGGCTGTTGTTTTCTCAACAAGGGACGCATATACCCATCATATCGAGCCACTGCGCTCGACAATTTATGGGCTCATTCCCGAGTTGCGTGTTATTCTTATGTCAACACCCTTTTTTGATGTGATCTCACACAACTTGATGGCCACCCCCCGACTCGTTAAATTTGCGACATCCATAGGCTGTTGTTTCTCAGCAAGGAGCGCATATACCCATCATATCGAGCCACTGTGCTTGACAATTTATGGGCTCATTCCCGAGTTGTGCATTATTCTTATGTAAACACCTTTTTCTGATGTGCTCTCACTCAACTTGATGGCCACCCCCCGACTCGTTAATTTTGCGACATCCATAGGCTGCTTCTTTCTAGCAAGGGACACATGTACCCATCATACCGAGCTACTTCTCTCGACAATCCATGGGCTCATTCCCGAGTTGTGCATTATTCTTATGTCAACACCCATTTTTGATGTGCTCTCTGACAACTGTGGTATGCTGCATGACTTGCGGTCAAAGAAATGCCTCTCAGATCTGTTATCGCACTCCCAAAGAGAGGGATACTGTGTCTAGTATTATGGACTGATACCACTAGATGCAGTCTGTGTACTGTGCGCCTGCTGATTAATTGATTTGGCCTGAAGAGTGTCTTTCTCCCTCAAGGCTTGGAATTGATATAGCAATCAAAGTGCTTGCCATTGAGTGGAGCTGCATATATCAGCAAGGATTTAAAATCAAGGCAAAACTTTCAGCCTCTTCAGATCTTGGCTATATCTTGTTTTTCGGTGTGGCAAAATTCACGGTTTGATTTGATTTAACATGGTGAAAGCTTTTACAGTGTTACTTGCACTTGCTGGTCTGTTTGCCTTGCTCGAAAAAGCATCTGACAGTTAAAAATCAGCAGCCAGGACACAATATGCAGAGAAGTTGAATGGGAAGAGAATAAAAGGAGGAGGTGTTGTAATTTGTTTGTTGCAAGCGAAGAGGCGTGGTCCGCTTAAAACACCGGATGAAGGGCTTAGACAGCCATTTGAGGTTTTGGCAGGTTATTGAGTGATGCGTGCCACCCGGCTTCGGGAATGCCGTAACGGTTTCCACGGAATCAGCATGGCGTGAAGGAGCAAAAGGGGGCGTACATCAGTGTAGGGTGGTATATGCAGTAGACCACCAGGACTATGTGGACTGGCTGAGACCGCAGAGGGAATATCGGAACTTGCGGAGAGACAGGTCATGGCGTGAAGGAGGTGTAAGACACAAGATCCCTTGCAGTAAGTTTGTTGCAAGTGAAGAGGCGTGGTCCGCTTAAAAACACCGGATGAAGGGCTTAGACAGCCATTTGAGGTTTTGCAGGTTATTGCGTGATGCGTGCCACCCGGCTTCGGGAATGCCGTAACGGTTTCCGCAGAATCAGCATGGCGTGAAGGAGCAAAGGGGACGTACATCTGTGTAGGGCCAAACATGACACACGTTGATTTCATTTTTTAAATAAATAAATGTCAGCTGCCAAGACACAATATGCAGAGAGTGAAAGGAGTGGCTGTTGTAATATTTGTTTGTTGCAAGCGAAGAGGCGCGGTCTGCTTAAAAACACCCGATGAAGGGCAGGTTATTGCGTGATGCGTGCCACCTGGCTTTGGGCATGCCGTCACAGTCCGCACAGAATAAGCCAGGCATTCACGGTAGGTGCTCGAGTGGAGGAGGACTCTGTGCATCGAGGAGACATGGCCCGCTTGAAACGTGAATGGAGGGGCTATGTTCATGGGTGGAGATTGTACAGGTCAATGCATGTCGCTTGCCCACCCGGGTTCGGGACTGCCGTTGTGGCCAGAAGGGAATCAGCCATGTATTTGCCTCTACACGCGGTGATGTACTCATGGAAGGTGTCCTGAAACATTCTGGAGTGTATTCTGAGAAAAATTGGGTGAGTGGTACCTAGGGCCGTGATGACGGATCTACCCAGCTGGATCATCTGCTACCGATCGGAAGGGGTGTGTTATGCGTCCTATGTGATTTGACGCACTCTCTGTGTACGGTGTCTGCTGATTGATGTATTTGGCTGTACAATTGTTCTTTTTATTCGACACTTGGAATTGAAATACTGAGCCAGGCGCTTGACATTGAGTGGAACGAACAAACTCAGGACGAGTGGATGGTGTATCTCTGCACATTGGCAGACAGCGGACTCCTCACAGGCGCTCGTTTATAAAGGCAAAGCAGGACTGGGGCAACATGGCAAGGCACAGGAATGTTAGGGGAAGTCTAAATAAATTGTGAGCAAGGAATACATGGATGGGTGGAAGAAAGATGTACCGCTGTGCCTATCAGCAAGGATCCTGCTTGACGTCTTGGAAAGACTTGTGCTTGAAAGCTTCCACAGCATTGCGTGACCTCGCTGGTCAGTTTACCTTCAAGGAGCAATGAAGTAACCTTTCAGACAGCCAAACATTCAAATCAGGTCGCTGGACCTGGATCTTTTGTTTCGGGTACTTGAAAGTAATCCGAAATGCTTCCAAGGCTTGTATCTTGCGAATGTGGCTTGCCCACGATGTAGTGAAGACAGCAATGTGTGTGTCTGCCCCGGCTTCGGGAATGCCATAACGGTCAGCAGTGAATCAGATGTTCAAATCGGTTGGCTGGCGCTGTGTTGTTTATTTCAGCCTGTCCAGAAATAATGCGAAAAGCTCTTGATGCTTGCATTTAACTGATGTAGCTGATGGAATCTGATAGTTTAGACACTTGCATCTTCGTTTCCATAGATTTGCCTTCCTGTGGATCATCCCTCATCACAGGGTCTAGCTTATATGCTTAACCGACTATTCCTTCTTGTGCAGCTTGGACTTGCGGTCCTATGATTCAAAATCCAGCGCAAGTGACTGTTATTCTCCCTCAATGCTTGAAGCCCTATGCATTGTAATTTGTTTGTTGCAAGCGAAGAGGCATGGTCCGCTTAAAAACACTGGATGAAGGGCTTAGACAGCCATTTGAGGTTTTGCAGGTTATTGCGTGATGCGTGCCACCCGGCTTCGGGAATGCCGTAACGGTTTCCGCAGAATCAGCATGGTGTGAAGGATCAAAGGGGGCATAAGTTGCTGGGACACAAGTGTTGGAACTGGAGTGAAACTTGTGTTGACAGCTGGCCGACGGGTTGGGGAATTTTATAGCTTTCAAACACCATGTCAATCCAATGCCTACTCATTTTTTGCGCAATTTGCGCAATCTGCACATGCTGACTAATTTTATCGCCCCTTTGGGTGGACTTGGTTCCTTCGGGTTTCCCCAATGATCATCAAGTACGTGACATGCGTGATACTCAAGGGTGACTACTTGAAGCCTGAGCCAGCACATCACTATTTCTGACTTTGCACAAAATAAGCCACCCGAGACAATTGAATTGTGTCCAAGATTCATTGCCTGTGCAAATGTTGACTAACAGTACTCTGGTGATTTATACATCCATTCGACGTTTTGCAAGTTGTTGTGTGAAGCGTGCCACCCGGTTTCGGGAGTGCCGTAACGGGACACTATCAACCAACCGGATCGTATCAACCAGATCCGAGAACCTACCCATTTGCCTCCTCCCCCTAGGGGGCCTAGGGGGTGACCACCTACCCATTTGCCTCCTCCCCCTAGGGGCCTAGGGGTGACCCCTTCAAAAAATCTGATTTTTGGGTGAGAGGTAGCCCTGGGCTGAGCCTTTTGCGACATATGAAAAAGTCGATGATCGACCGAGCCGATCAAGAGGTATGCGTGTTTTTTCCTAAAAAGGAAATCTTTGTTCGAACTTTGGGTTGGGTTCAGGCGACGTTCGGTTGCGAACTGGCGACAGTTTGGGGCATGTTGTAGCTTTCGAACCGTCCGACTCTTGTGTCAATCCGATTCCTGGTTCCAGAGTTATGGGCTTTGTTCTATTCCCACCAAAACACCTTTTGTGATATTGTGCTCTGCCCTGGACTCGTTAATTTTGCGACATGGGTAGGCTATTTTTTCTCAGAGGGGGACGCATATACCCATCATATTGAGCCACTGCGCTCGATATTCTATGGGCTGATTCCCAAGTTGTGTTTATTCTTATGTCAACACCTTTTTTTTGATGTGATCTCACTCAACTTGATGGCCGGCCCCCCGAGTCGTTAATTTTGCGACATCCATAGGCTGTTGTTTCTCAGCAAGGGACGCATATACCCATCATATTGAGCCACTGCGCTCAACAATCTATGGGCTCATTCCCAAGTTGTGCATTATTCTTATGTAAACACTGTTTATTGATGTGATCTCTCTGGACTTGATGGCCACCCCCCCAACTCGTTAATTTTGCGACATCCATAGGCTGTTGTTTCTCAGCAAGGGACGCATATACCGATCATATTGAGCCACTGCGCTCGATATTCTATGGGCTGATTCCCAAGTTGTGTGTCATTCTTATGTCAACACCTGTTTTTGATGTGATCTCACTCAACTTGATGGCCGGCCCCCCGAGTCGTTAATTTTGCGACATCCATAGGCTGTTGTTTCTCAGCAAGGGACGCATATACCCATCATATTGAGCCACTGCGCTCAACAATCTATGGGCTCATTCCCAAGTTGTGCATTATTCTTATGTAAACACTGTTTATTGATGTGATCTCTCTGGACTTGATGGCCACCCCCCTGACTCGTTATTTTGCGACATCCATAGGCTGTTGTTCCTCGGCAAGGAACGCATATACCCATCAAATTGAGCCACTGCGTTCGACAATTTATGGGCTCATTCCTGAGTTGTGCATTATTCTTATGAAAACACCTTTTTCTGATGTGCTCTCACTCAACTTGATGGCCACCCCCCGACTCGTTAAATTTGCGACATCCATAGGCTGTTGTTTCTCACAAGGAACGCATATACCCATCATATCGAGCCACTGCGCTTGACAATTTATGGGCTCATTCCCGAGTTGTGCATTATTCTTATGTAAACACCTTTTCTTGATGTGATCTCTCTTGACTTGATGGCCACCCCCCCAACTCGTTAATTTGCGACATCCATAGGCTGTTGTTTCTCAGCAAGGGACGCATATACCGATCATATTGAGCCACTGCGCTCGATATTCTATGGGCTGATTCCCAAGTTGTGTGTCATTCTTATGTCAACACCTGTTTTTTGATGTGATCTCACTCAACTTGATGGCCGGCCCCCGAGTCGTTAATTTTGCGACATCCATAGGCTGTTGTTTTCTCAGCAAGGGACGCATATACCCATCATATTGAGCCACTGCGCTCAACAATCTATGGGCTCATTCCCAAGTTGTGCATTATTCTTATGTAAACACTGTTTATTGATGTGATCTCTCTGGACTTGATGGCCACCCCCCTGACTCGTTAATTTTGCGACATCCATAGGCTGTTTGTTCCTCGGCAAGGAACGCATATACCCATCAAATTGAGCCACTGCGTTCGACAATTTATGGGCTCATTCCTGATTGTGCATTATTCTTATGAAAACACCTTTTTCTGATGTGCTCTCACTCAACTTGATGGCCACCCCCCCGACTCGTTAAATTTGCGACATCCATAGGCTGTTGTTTCTCAACAAGGAACGCATATACCCATCATATCGAGCCACTGCGCTTGACAATTTATGGGCTCATTCCCGAGTTGTGCATTATTCTTATGTAAACACCTTTTTCTGATGTGCTCTCACTCAACTTGATGGCCACCCCCCCGACTCGTTAATTTTGCGACATCCATAGGCTGCTTCTTTCTAGAAGGGACACATGTACCCATCATACCGAGCTACTTCTCTCGACAATCCATGGGCTCATTCCCGAGTTGTGCATTATTCTTATGTCAACACCCATTTTTTGATGTGCTCTCTGACAACTGTGGTATGCTGCATGACTTGCGGTCAAAGAAATGCCTCTCAGATCTGTTATCGCACTCCAAAGAGAGGGATACTGTGTCTAGTATTATGGACTGATACCACTAGATGCAGTCTGTGTACTGTGCGCCTGCTGATTAATTGATTTGGCCTGAAGAGTGTCTTTCTCCCTCAAGGCTTGGAATTGATATAGCAATCAAAGTGCTTGCCATTGAGTGGAGCTGCATATATCAGCAAGGATTTAAAATCAAGGCAAAACTTTCAGCCTCTTCAGATCTTGGCTATATCTTGTTTTTCGGTGTGGCAAAATTCACGGTTTGATTTGATTTAACATGGTGAAAGCTGTTACAGTGTTTACTTGCACTTGCTGGTCTGTTTGCCTTGCTCGAAAAAGCATCTGACAGTTAAAAAATCAGCAGCCAGGACACAATATGCAGAGAAGTTGAATGGGAAGAGAATAAAAGGAGGAGGTGTTGTAATTTGTTTGTTGCAAGCGAAGAGGCGTGGTCCGCTTAAAAACACCGGATGAAGGGCTTAGACAGCCATTTGAGGTTTTGCAGGTTATTGAGTGATGCGTGCCACCCGGCTTCGGGAATGCCGTAACGGTTTCCGCGGAATCAGCATGGCGTGAAGGAGCAAAAGGGGGCGTACATCAGTGTAGGGTGGTATATGCAGTAGACCACCAGGACTATGTGGACTGGCTGAGACCGCAGAGGGAATATCGGAACTTGCGGAGAGACAGGTCATGGCGTGAAGGAGGTGTAAGACACAAGATCCCTTGCAGTAAGTTTGTTGCAAGTGAAGAGGCGTGGTCCGCTTAAAAACACCGGATGAAGGGCTTAGACAGCCATTTGAGGTTTTGCAGGTTATTGCGTGATGCGTGCCACCCGGCTTCGGGAATGCCGTAACGGTTTTCCCGCAGAATCAGCATGGCGTGAAGGAGCAAAGGGACGTACATCTGTGTAGGGCCAAACATGACACACGTTGATTTCATTTTTTAAATAAATAAATGTCAGCTGCCAAGACACAATATGCAGAGAGTGAAAGGAGTGGCTGTTGTAATATTTGTTTGTTGCAAGCGAAGAGGCGCGGTCTGCTTAAAAACACCCGATGAAGGGCAGGTTATTGCGTGATGCGTGCCACCTGGCTTTGGGAATGCCGTCACAGTCCGCACAGAATAAGCCAGGCATTCATGGTAGGCGCTCGAGTGGAGGAGGACTCTGTGCATCGAGGAGACATGGCCCGCTTAAAACGTGAATGGAGGGGCTATGTTCATGGGGTGGAGATTGTACAGGTCAATGCATGTCGCTTGCCCACCCGGGTTCGGGACTGCCGTTGTGGCCAGCAGGGAATCAGCCATGTGTTTGCCTCTACACGCGGTGATGTACTCATGGAAGGTGTCCTGAAACATTCTGGAGTGTATTCTGAGAAAAATTGGGTGAGTGGTACCTAGGGCCGTGATGACGGATCTACCCAGCTGGATCATCTGCTACCGATCGGAAGGGGTGTGTTATGCGTCCTATGTGATTTGACGCACTCTCTGTGTACGGTGTCTGCTGATTGATGTATTTGGCTGTACAATTGTTCTTTTTATTCGACACTTGGAATTGAAATACTGAGCCAGGCACTTGACATTGAGTGGAACGAACAAACTCAGGACGAGTGGATGGTGTATCTCTGCACATTGGCAGACAGCGGACTCCTCACTGGCGCTCGTTTATAAAGGCAAAGCAGGACTGGGGCAACATGGCAAGGCACAGGAATGTTAGGGGAAGTCTAAATAAATTGTGAGCAAGGAATACATGGATGGGTGGAAGAAAGATGTACCGCTGTGCCTATCAGCAAGGATCCTGCTTGACGTCTTGGAAAGACTTGTGCTTGAAAGCTTCCACAGCATTGCGTGACCTCGCTGGTCAGTTTACCTTCAAGGAGCAATGAAGTAACCTTTCAGACAGCCAAACATTCAAATCAGGTCGCTGGACCTAGATCTTTTGTTTCGGGTACTTGAAAGTAATCCGAAATGCTTCCAAGGCTTGTATCTTGCGAATGTGGCTTGCCCACGATGTAGTGAAGACAGCAATGTGTGTGTCTGCCCCCGGCTTCGGGAATGCCATAACGGTCAGCAGTGAATCAGATGTTCAAATCGGTTGGCTGGCGCTGTGTTGTTTATTTCAGCCTACCCATTTGCCTCCTCCCCCTAGGGGGCCTAGGGGGTGACCACCTTCAAAAAATCTGATTTTTGGGTGAGAGGTAGCCCTGGGCTGAGCCTTTTGCGACATATAAAAAAGTCGATGATCGACCGAGCCGATCAAGAGGTATGCGTGTTTTTTCCTAAAAAGGAAATTTTTGTTCGAACTTTGGGTTGGGTTCAGGCGAGGTTCGGTTGCTAACTGGCGACAGTTTGGGGCATGTTATAGCTTTCGAACGGTCGGACTCTTGTTCAATCCGATTCCTGGTTCCAGAGTTATGGGCTTTGTTCTATTCCCACCAAAACACCTTTTGATATTGTGCTCTGCCCTGGACTCGTTAATTTTGCGA